>CM046434.1:40384249-40984249 GCA_025506505.1 Flaveria sonorensis
TCCTTCCACCTCATCCTCCCGACTACCCTGGTACCCTCAGCCTGGACAATATTGTCCCACCCAGCATAAGGCTGAATCCACAAAAGAGTGGGTAGCAAACTTCACCTTTTGATCCTCACGGCACTCGCTGATGTCAAGCACCGCCTCCATTTCTCTCACCCAACGCTGAGCAGCTGCAGCACTTCCTTTCCATCAAACGTCGGGGCCTGCATCTTTGAATGCCCAAACTGCATCCCCTCGCAATTCCCGACACTGCCTCCTTATCATCATCGTAGACAACCATATTCGCATCGGGTTACTCCATATCCCCAGAACCTCCAGCTTCACCCCCTCGCCGGGAGGTTCTCCTATTCTCCTCCTTCTCCTTCTGCTTGTCATCCCTCATAGCACGAATAACTTCGGTCACTACAGATGATAAGATTGTCTGCATGAGCTGATGAAGCTCCTCAACCACCGCCTCTTTCATTGAGGCCCTCAAATTTGCGCTCTCATCAACGCCCTCGTGCTGATGAACCTCGGGACCTATAGGAGTCGTCTCTGCATCCCTAACTCCTTTCCTTGTGGCACGTGTTCCAGCACCACATCCACCACGCACTCCACCTCGGGAAGCCTTGGATGATCTACCACCAGCCTTCTAAACACTACAAGATTCAAACACCAACACGGTCAATCAAGGTAATAGCTTAGTTAATGTAAAGTATAGTAAGTCCCTAATCACAGTGGCCAGTTGTGTTTAGCCACTTACTTTACTCTTCATTCCCCAAGCATTTCCTATCCTGACTACATCAGTATCTAAATCCACACAAAAGCACACAAGCCACATAACATGCGCACATAATACCGGTTAACATTAACTTACATAAAACCCGTTTACATAAAACTTTTACATGGAGGCATGTAGCTACTAGGACTGGCATCCCTTTCCTTTCGTCCCATTCTCAGTTTAAGATTAGGTTCTTTTGAAAATATTTACCCAATTCACTTAAACTTTGGCTCTGATATCAACTTGTAAGGCCCCTTTCCCGGGACGCTTACAACTGGACCGTCATTGCATAAAACATTTAAAATACTCATTTCTTTGTAGCGGAAATTAATAAATTTCATTTATAATCAAAGCATGTCATTTCAATACATTTCATTCATTTAAAATACAATGATATGTCAAATATTGATGCCAATCTTCAAACACTCCAGTAGCGTTGCATCCATGACTACAACTCCTCAGCATCAACAAAATACCTGCCAACTATCATGCTACAAAAAGTCAGCTACGCTGAGTGAGTTCTAGTTTCATATAAAAACTTTACTTTCTTTAAAACCAAAACTTATATTCGTTCGCGGTCATACATCTACGTACAATTGATAATAATTATTATCTTCATCATCATTCGTTCATTCCTTCTTTCATTCATTATCATATACCTTTCATATGGATCTCGTCACTGCAATACCCCGTCGCCCCTACTGAGACAGACCAGGGTACGCGATAGGGATCCCCTTCAAGTCAATCTCAAGGATTGAACTCCTTCGAGCCATAAAGACTCCCTATCTAAATCCTGTCTCATGCAATACCCCCGACTCATGTCCGAAGACTGATACTGTGCAGGGGCCTGTAAACAAACCCCCGACTCATGTCCGTAGACTGACATAGTACCGGAGTACGCGACAAGGATCTCATCATCCGTTACTTCTATTCTCATCATTGATTATCTTCCACTTTCATTACATAATACTTTACTCACATTCATACATCATACCACGTAAAGTCACAACATAATACACAATAGGTATTATAATATAATACATACGTTTTGAAAACCGTTTAACAAAGAAAGATAACACATACAAACAACCAAAACAATCACACCATAGACATCATCACAAGCCACCACCTCATAAACAAGCATAAGCCACCCAGAGACATCATTTCTTAGCACTTAAATTCTACTTCCCAAAATTCCAGAAAAGAAACCTAAGTCCCCAAAGAAATGCGGACGAGCAAGAACAAATGCGGGAGAACACCACTAATGCGGATGAACACCACAAATGCGGATGAACGCCTCAGAAAATATTCCATCCAAAATAAATGCGCATGAACACTGTAGCGAATTCACATGAATAAAATAAATACGGAAGAACACTTAGGCGCATAAGCATCTACAAATGCGGACACTGTGCAAGTGCGGATACTATAGAAAATGCGGGAGAATAAAAGAAATGCGGATTAACAAATTGACCCGCAACATACTTATGCTATTTCCAGCTCCCAATCACCATCCTAATACATCCATGGCTCAGATCTATCATACCACACACTTAGAACATACTAAACATCAAGTCTAACCCATAAACAACCTCTAAACAAACATTCACAAAACAACCCTAGAACATAAAGAATAAACTCATGGTTATCTTTTAAAAATGCTTGTTCGGTATGCATAATATCCCAACACTTTAAAAATCATAAAAGAGGGGGCCTAAAACTCACCTTGAAGCAGCTCTTCGAACAAAGCACCTCCAACTCAAAACCCACTTGCAACAGCAGCTTCAAAAATCCCAAACACAACCTCTAAACACAGAGAACTTCGGTTACAAGCTGCAAACTAAGCTAAAACCGAACATAAACCCGAGAACTAACCTTTTTGCAGCTTCTTCTTCCTTCTTCTTCTCCAAAAACCGATTTCTTGCTCTCCTTCTTCTTCAACCGAGGCCAAAAAGCAGATCTGCTGCTTTATGGGGCGGCCATACCTTCATTTATATTAAAATAATGAGTTTGTGCACCTTTTGCACTTTGCCCCCTTCAACTTGTGCCCATTTACTTTTCTTTCTAGTCACTTTTCTTTCTCGTCTTTTAAATAAAAATTCGGGGTGTTACAGCACCTCTTCAGCCACTGCTGGAGGTGGCATGATACCAAAGGAATAGCTGACTATTCTGATGAAGACTGGAAAGAATAGATATAGATTAGAAGGTCATGACTGCTCTTCAAATTGCTCTTCCCAACTTAATATACAGAGGCTTAAAGAAATGCAAAACTGCTAAGCAGCTCTGGGATGCACTAAGGCTGATATATGATGGGTCTGATGAAGTCAAGGAGAACAAAAGGATATCATGAAGTAGTAGTTTGAAATTTTCACCTACAAGACAGGTGAAACCATGACTCAATAATACTTTAGGTATGTTAAGATTGTGGATACTCTGACCGATGTTAGTATAAAGCTTGAGAATAGGGATATAGTGAGGGAGTTCATGTTCTCTCTTCCCAAACAATGGACTCACTACTGTGTGGCTATTAAGAGAACTAAAAACCTCTCTACTCTTACTCTCACAGACAGCTGTATGGTATCCTTAGTAGGTACCAGATGGAGATGAACTTGCAAAATCCATCCAGCAGCTCTTCCAACAACCAGCAGAGTTCAACCCTTCATATGGTTGAAAGGGAAAACATAGAACCACAACATCATCTCTATGCTTCCCTGAAAACTCACAAAAGCGTCCTTCATCACCTTCCCCGGATACCAAGGGAGAGCTACATCCAAGGAAGCCCATTCTAAGAGACATGCTCTACACACAGCCTTTGTGTATACTGATGAAAGTTGTGGCAACTTTCTTTTTACTCTTGAAGACCTGGACTACATCCATCCAGATGATCTAGAATACACGGAGATAGTCCAGCAGATGGCTCTTCTCACTCATAGTGTCAACAAAATATATTTGCTGTCTACTAGGAGTTTTATTGTTAATAAATATATTTTGTGTCAACAAAATATATTTAATTATGTTTCGGTCACTTTTATGTTTTATATGTATCTGTCTAGTTGTCTAAGTCTAGGGGCTTAATATGTCATTACTAAATATTTTTTACTATATAAGATTAGTGACATTTAGGTTAAGAGAGCTTGAATGAGCCATTAATTGAGGGGCTTTTACTTTGTAATATCTTTAGCAATCAATTCAGACCAAACAAGGTTTTATTTGGTGTTCTTGGGTGTTCTTCATATATTCATCCATTTTATGGTGTTTGATCTATAATATCATTAATATCTATGTTATCAGTGCAAATTGTTTGTGTTTGGTAATCAATTGCATGGTTTCAATGATCAAGCGGACCAACAATTTGGTATCAGAGCCATTGTGCTCTTGATTGTTTGGGTTTTGTAAGTTTTCGAGTCAATACACAGTTTCATTCATTTTTTATCTGATCTGCGTGTTTGGATATGGAATTGATTTAGGATTTTTTTGATTGGTGTGGGAAGCTATAGAAATCATCAGATCTCAAATCCATTGAGATTTGGATGAGTTTGAGCAGATTTTAGGCTGAAAAAGCAGTTCAGATACGTCGGGCTAAACTAGTGTTCATCCAGGGATACTGCATCATGTTCTCCATCATAACTGCATCTTCATTCTACGAAACTGCATTTTTATTTTGCCAAACTACATAGTTTTTGGTCTTTGATCTGGTTTCCTTTGTCCCTACGAAAGTACGAGTGCTTGAACGAAAGTTCATGGTGTTTGTGTGCCAAACCCTGCGAAAGTGCCACTGCCGGGCGAAACTGCTGTCGAAATTACAGGCGAAACTACGAGCGAAACTACCAGTGAAATTGCCTGTGAAATTAGTGAAATTTCATGAAATAGCTTCTGATCATGTCAAAAATGGCTTTTTCAGAAGACTTTAATTCTTTCAAATCTGATAATCTAATATCGGCACAAAGTCTGGAAACCATGAACAAGTCACAAAACTTTGTTGATCGATTTGTGATGGTGGCAAGCAACCTTAAGAAGTATGATGACCAACTGGGAAACCATGAATAATTCACAAAACTTTTGGACTCTCTTCCTCCACAGTGGAGTCCACAAGTTAGATTGTTAAAGCAGGAAAGAAATTTTGCTGACTACAAACTCATGGATGTTATTAACAAGTTGAAGTCATTTGATGTGGATATGAAGAGAAGAGAGTACAATAAATCCATGTCTAGTGGTGGATCTTCAAGTGCTGAGATCAAAGAAACTGAAGAAGAAGTCAACCATGCATTGATGGCTGAGGTGGTGAACAGTAATGAGGATTTTGATCCTTTAAACGAATTCATGTGTGAAACTCAAGGTGAAAGTGTTTGGGATGTTGATGCTTGTGCAAGCTAGTGTAAAGTTCAGAAGCAACAGGATAGTAAAACAGATGAAGTGAAGCTGGAGGTTCAGGGTGAAGGAAAGTAAGAGGAAGGTGAAGCTGAGGAAGCTAAGAAAAGAACTGCTGAGGAGGAAGAGTACAAAAATAACACTCCCATCTGTCAATGTGAAAAAGCCTTAGCTACTGAAAAGATAGTTCTGAGACCCCCATATGAGATAGTTCAAGACATATGTTCTCTTCCCTGCAAAATTTGTTTATTTGGAGTTTATAAAGCTAACAGGTTATTACTAGAAATGAAAAAGAATTAAATTGAATAAACAAAGAACTTAAAACCAATGAGTCAAAATATTTTATCAAACTACGAGAAGCTTTAAAAGAAAATGATCTTTTAAAAAGAAATCTTTTTTTAAAAAATGTCGAGATTAATGTTTTGAGTGAACGAGTCACCTTAGCAAAATGTGAGACTAGCAAGCTTAAAACTAAACTTGATAAATGGATAATATCTGAGATGAAACATGAAGAACTATTCTGTAATCAAAGGGGAGCTAGAATCAAAACAGGTGTGAGTTGTGGTGAAACTTCATATGTTTATCCTCCTCCTAGCACCCATTGTTACTCTCCTATGCCTCAACCTCATCCATCTAATGATTTAATTGAAGCTGTAGATACTAATAGTTTACATGCAGGTTTAAGCAGCGTTAATCACAAAGAGGTTTGATATGAATATGATTTTCCTACAGGTTTAGGACTTATTAAGCAAGGATATGATAAGTAAAACGATAATTCCACCTTTGATGCTTAAAAACCAATATCAGTTGTTTTCTGTAACTTCTATAACAAATTCAAAACAAGTAACATCCCTTCTTTTGTTCTTGATAGGTTTGTCAAAGAAGGAACAACTGTGGGATCGTCAGGCAATCAGAACTCAACAATACAAACCGACACAACAAGAGTTATCAATCAAGATCCGTTGGAAGCAGACTTGTGTATACAAGACCGGACAAGCTCAAATGATGAATCAGAGATCATTAAGTCACCTGAAGTTGTCATGTCAAAAATTCTTCCAAAAGTAAAATCAAGACCTATACGGATCTCATCTCCAACTTCTAAACAAATCAGCAGTTCCTCAAAAACTCAGCAGAAGCACTTACCATCTTCATCTGCTATCCATCAAGCTTGTCACAAATCTTCCTCCAAGTCTACCAAGTCACTAGTTATACAAAAAGGTTCTTAGAAGAATGTTCAAATCTCATCTCCTGGAACATCACACATCAAATTATAGCCCAGTTCAAAATCCACATAGATTAAGCCTCAAAAAGTTCAATCTTCTGATATCAGAAAGAAGAAGCTTCAAGGTTGTCGATGAGCTACAACAACCTCAAAGCAAGCTCCACCCTCTCCTGCTTTTCACGGGACTACAAAGAACCAAAAGCCTTTCAAGGCTTGCTTTAGATGTGGAGAAGAAGGTCATGTGCTAAAGAAGTGCCCTCAAGTTCAAAGACAGGCTTCGGGCGGTAAAGATAACACGGCTTGCTTCTCTAGTTCAAAAGGTAAAAAGCACACATCTTTGAATGGTTGGATGGTGAACAATCTATCCAAACCTTCTCATGTGAAGCCGTTTTCACACGATTCAAAGTTGAAAAAGACCAATGTTTCAAAATCAAAATCTCTTCTTTGGGTCTTAAAAAGAAAATGATTTCCAATTCAATTCTTTCAAATCAAAAATAATTGAACGAAACAAATTTGGAAAGTAAAAGAAAGGTTAAGAGATAAATGATTGTTCAAAAGAGTGTGTGCTTAAGCAAGGTTATGTACACTGATGAAAAAGGAACTCCCAGGACCACGATGGCCTAGGTCCCCCCTCTAACTAATCTGTTTATGAGTGCAGGAACAATTTAGGAGGCATGTTAGTAATTTGGTTTACTGACTGAGATTGTTCCTAATTCAAAATTGAGGTGGAACAAATAGGTTATGGTTATGGTATCTCATCCAACCATTCAATCACTATAATTTTCTTGGTGCTTTATTTCTCATCTGTTTGCTAGTATAATTTGGAAGACTTTCTTTGTTAGTATAATTGAAATGGGATCTGAGAACTTGATTTGGGATGACTGAGAAATAATAGTATGTTTTCTTTCTATGCTTGTTTGCATGACTTGTACTTTGTGAGAAATGATAGTAACTGAGGTAGTTGTTTGTATCACTTAAAAATCTAAAATCTAAAAAATATAATTTCATTATATGATATGCTTGGTAGGCTCAGCCTGAAAACAAAGTAAACAGTGATTCTGTAGCCTAACTAAAGCTTTAGAACTCGGTGATAAGGATCATTTCTATGACATGTCGGCCTACACAATGTTACAAGTCTCGTCAGAAATAGGTTGAGAGTATCTGCTTTCTGCCTTGATCCTTTCAATTCCCAAATCACCCTCACCCTAGCCCTGAATGACGCTTCTTGTAAGCTCTTCATATGTGTATCTCAGGCTTATCTCCTCTTCTATGCGGAAGCATTGACCTGGAGTGATGATCTTCTTTGTTTTACGTGAGTATACAGTTGAAGCTCTCATCAGCACGCTCAGATGATCATCTCCTCTGTTATACGGAAGTATAGACCTGGAGCGCTCATCCTTTGTTTCCCTAAAATAAAGGCACAGTGATTCTTAAATTAAGATCATTGTTGAAATTTCAAAAGAAAATCAAGCAGATTTAATCATATTGCTCAATAAGCCCTGATGACTGGATAAGTTCTTTGCCGGATGTCTGTGGGCACCAAGTTACCTGAGCTTCTCTAATTGGACTTAAAACATGATAAAATCAGTTGTAGATCTCTAATTGAAAAGAATAAGGCATGGGTTTAAATTCGACAAATATACCAACAATCATTCTTGAACTGTTTTGGCTATCAAAAACTTAAAATTGTGATCAGACTCTGTATCAGTGTGATCTCACTAACTTGTCAATGTTCAAATACATCTTTGTGCTTAAGTATATCTTGAGGATGTGATCTCATGTTTGAATTAGTTCTTGGTGTAACATGATTAAAAAAAGTTTATTTATTTCAAAAAAATTTTAAGTCTTCCATATTATGCTATTAATATGTTATCATTTTCACATGCATTTTATAGGAAATTGCACACACATATAAACGCGGGTTTATTTGTTAACTGAAATGATCTGAAAACAAGTCACGAGATTGTGGTTGTGATTGTGTTACAGATTTTTACCGCAAATGATGGCCGATCATCAGCTGAGCAAAGCGCCTGACCAGAGAACATGTTCTTCAAGTTTGCAGAAGATACCGAGCTAGGATTCATCCTCCTATATCTTCTAAAGCACTCAATAATAGAGAGTTGAGATGCTTTTCCTAATCATTCTCAAGGTATGCACACGAAGAGGGGGAACATACAAAAAAGGGGAGCCTGTAAGATGAAAGATCTTTAGTAACAGATCATCAATCTAGGGGGAGATTGAAGATCATTATATGGTTGACTTATCAGAGCAGAAGATTATACAAGGCGTTGATAAGATAGACAAAAGGGGAGTATTGTTGGGTCTGAAAAGGATAGTCTATATTATCAACACAGTCAAAGTCCACAAATGTCAACGTCCCTGTCAAAGTCATTGGAAAAGTCAAAGAGACGCGTTTGAGATGAAGAACCGAGACGAGACGTTTTAGATATATTTGACTAGGAGTTTTTGTTAAAATATATTTTGTGCCAACAAATATATTTAATTATGTTTCTGTCACTTTATTTTTTATATCAATCTCTCTAATTGTCTATGTCTAGGGGCTTAATATGTCATTAGTGAATATTATCACTATAAATAGATTAATGACATTTAGGTTAAGAGAGCTTGAATGAGCTATTGATTGAGGGGTTTTTACTTTGTAATATCCTTAGCAATCAAATTCAGATCAAACAAGGGTTTTATTTGGTGTTCTTGGGTGTTCTTCATATATTCATCTTGTTAGACTTCTTGAAACATTTAACATTTTGTCTTTATGTGTTTTTTTGTCTTAGTATAGGGACTTATTTTGTAAATATGTTTCTTTGTTTTCTTGATAGTATAAATAGAATATTTTATGTATTGTGCAGGGTAGATCAAAGACCATAGACCATAGATCAAAGACTGTAGTCAACAAATTAGTAACTAGATGAACTGATAGAGATTGTAACCTTACACTTGTATCCTATGCTTGCTTTTAATGAAATCTATGATTTTTTTTGATATATTTGCATTTGTTTGATTACTTGTGTTTGTTTTGATCATTGCATTATAATATAATCACAATTCGATCCTTTTGAACCGATCAATTGTAATCAGAGCCTTCGTTTCAGTGATCAAAGCTTATAGACATTTTGAGCTTTTTGATCACTTGAATCTGTGATTGACTGTAATTTGATCGATTAATTGTTGCTTTCAGTTGTGTTTCATCCATAGAACATGATTTGAATCACAATTAGGTGTTCAATTCGTTCAAATATGAGAAATTGATCAATTATTGTTCGAATAGTGTTTCTTTCTTTTTGGACTTCAAATTCAATCAAATACTGATTTGTTGTTGGTTGTTTGATCAAATTGAAGATTGAGGATTGTTAATCGACCTGATTACTACCTAATTGGAAGTTTTTAGATCATTGAAAAAAGTTTTGAAGATTTTCATAAGATCTGAGTTTGTCAAAGCTGATGAATTACGCGCATTTGGTTGAAAACTGCTGAAAATTGTCCAAGTGTCTAGACGCATGACAACTGTTCAGGCGTTTTAACACTTTTGGAGTTTTATTTAGGCGTTTGACCACTATTGAGGAGTTTTGTAACTGTGTGGACACATTGACTTTGCTGGAACAAAGTAATTCTAGGCGCATCACAACTCTTCAGACGCTTGACAACTGTTCAGGCATTTTAGAACTGTTTGGGCGCATCACCAGTTGGGCATTTTTCAGAATTCAACTAAGGCATTCCCATAGCCGTTTCTACTTCAGAGTCAGGCGTTTCATTAACTATTCAAGCACTTTACCACTATTTGGGTGCTTGATATCTATTCAGGCGCTTGAGGACTCAGACTTATCAGTAAACACTTAGAATTTTTTTTAAAAAAAAATAAAATCCAAAAATACTATCATTTCATAGTTTTATTTAAAAATTTAAAAACAACAAAAACAAGTCTTTTTCTTAAATTCAAAATACAAAATGGTTAAGTCTGAAGATTCCGAGAACTGGGTTCCAAAGCTGAAGAACAGAGCTGATTTCAAGAACTCGTCTTTAAGGTTGAAGCATCATATAAACTCTATTGATACTGACTTATGGAAGTCAATAGAGAAAGGACCTTATATTCCAATCACATCTGATGGTCCTAACAAAGGATTTGTTTATACCAAAGACTCTCAAGAACCTTATCCTGAGGATGGTCTGCAAGGTGATGACTTAAGGAAAGTAAAGAATGACATCAAAGCTTATTCACTGATGTGCAAGGGATTACCATTAGAAGTCTTGACTAGACTTGATGGTTATCAAACTGGTACACTATGTACAAAGCTTTGAAGATCATTTGTTGAAGGCGGTAAAGAGATACAAGATCTTAAAAAGCAGAAACTTAAGAGGCAATTGGAGTTATTTGAGCATCTTTCTAGGAAAACAATTAATCAAATGATGAACAAATTTGTGCAACTAATTACTGAGATGTCAACTGCTGGCATATAAAATGATCTAAAAGATCTAAATTACAGACTTCTCAATGCTCTTCCATCATCATGGAAACAGACAGTTACACTATTAAATCATACTGAAAAGTTTCCTATGGATCTAGATCTTTGGATTGCTAAGATTGAATCAGTTGAGATTGATGAGAGCTCCAGAAACAATGATAGAGCTGCTTCAATGTCTTAGTATAATTATGTTGCATCTCCAGCTAACACAGTGGAGAATGCTTTTCTGGCCAAAGATGATAATACTCTAGAAGATGAGGGTGATTTGTTTATTGGAGCTGGTTTCTTTACAAATTCTTCTTACACAAGTGTTCATGTTTACACAACTCAACCTCAATCGCAGTCTCCTCCTAAAACAAAAAATCCTAAACCTCAATCTGAGACTTCATCTTCTAACTCTGTTAAAACTAGCAAAGTTAAAGATGTGATTAAGATCCTGTTACAGGATGATGAGTCAAAATCTGCTTTCACTGCATTTATGGCAAGTTTTCAAGCTTATCAGGGTAGTCATTTAGCATAATTAGATCTTGTTTTGCAAGATTTGTTCGAGATGGGATCCAGATGATGTGAAGAAATGGATTTGAATTGGCAGATGGTGATGATTGCTTACAGAACACAAAAACACTCTTATGTTATAGGAATTACAAGCCAAGTGCAAATAAGACTGTTGGCTTTGACAAATCAATCAAGGTCTTTCACTGCAACATTTATGGTCATTTCTCAAGGGAATGTAAAGCTCCAGAAACCAGGAGGAAATGGTCAAGCAGGTTCTAGCAGTCAAGGATATCATCAGCAGTCTCAGAAACCTTTCAAAAGCCTTATCAGAGTCTTCCTATGCCAGAACTTAAAGATGAATCAAAATCATCTGAAGAGCCTGACTGGGTTTGAGAATAAGATTCTCGGTTGATGTGACTCAACCTAGGATCGAATATGCAGACTAAGTCAGTAATATAGTTACGGAATCACTATATACAGAACAAATGAACCTAAATAAATGTTTGAGTAAATGCAGTACATGAACACCAAAGTCCACTGATGTATAATATTGATGTTATAACTGTTGAAGACAAAAAGATTGCAAAGTTAGGGTATGTGACCCTATTTATAGGCGAATACATGCCTGTACAAGACTAAACTAACCCTGATCTATACAAGTGAATCTAGTCTAATACAAATAAATATAAAGTGTAAGTTTTCATCCATATTAGTTCATGCGGATAAACAAGTCTTCATCAGCATTTGTTGTTTGTATTCAGAATTTGTGTTTGCTCACCCGCATTAGTTCATGCGGATGAATAAGTCTTGTCAGTATTTACTATTGTTCCTCTGCATGGACTAATGCGGGTGAACAATCTTTGTCAGCATTTCTTCAGTTTATCCGCATGGACAAATGTGGATGAACACTTCTGTCCAGCATTAGTTGTCTTGATCCGCATTTGTTAATGCGGGTGAACAAACACTTATCCGCATTTGTTCACTAGTTATGCGCCTTAACAAATGCGGGTGCTTTATACTTGTCTTTTCTTGTCTTCTGTTGATAATGTCTTCTGTGTTCTTCTGTTGTGTTCTGTAACTAATGTTCTCCAACCAGAACAACCTCCAACCACTTCTTGAGTTGGCAAGTATGATCCTTTTAGGGTCTAACAATACTCCCCCTAAGGATTATACTGCCTAGGTTCCTCAAGATTATGATGGTGTTGGTGGTTGTGAAGATTCTGGTTGGTCTTCTTGTGATGTCTTCTGTTGGACTTTGGGGAGAAAGTTGCAGCAGCTTCTATTTGTGATTCAGGTTGTACCATTAAGGGATCGATACTGGCCATGATCATATTGGAAAAGTCTTTTGCTTCTTTCATCTTTTCTCTACTCAGCATATGTATCTTCATCTCACTCATGGTGTAGATAGCAGCAAGGGGTATTTGTTTTAAAGAGATGGGTTCCCAAACTGAAATGGAAGATAACCCATCTCTATGTATCAGAAATGATCCTTCAGCATCAACCTCTAACTTGACAATATTGCCCATCTGCATTAGCACCTCTCTCTTCTTCCTTTTTTTCCTTTTATTGTTGATTCTGTCAAATGCCAGCTTCAAGATCTTAACACACTTTAACATAAACTCCAGATCATCTTCAGTAGCTTTTTTTTTTAGGGCTCTGAAGTGTCTTGTGAAGATATAGTTATGTAAGACTCATCTAGCAGTCTGACCTCATAACCACTAAAAATTCTAATTTCAGGGGCTTCTTTTCCTCCCCATGTTCTTTCAAGCACAAGCTCATAGGTTTCTTCATCATAATAAACATTAGAAATAGGCTTTGACTTATGAGTGCCTATAATCATCTTTCTTTTTAGACTTTCAGTTGGCTTTACATGCAATTCAGGGAATACTATTTCTTCTTTTTGTTCTTCTTTTGTCAAATGGGTTATTGAAGGTCTTGTCTTTTCTCGTGCAAATGGCTTTCAGTGATTTGAAGTTGTTAGTTCTTTTGAACATTTTCAAAATATCAACAAATTCATATCCTCTGTACATGCCAGCAGGATTCACCAGATCAAGCTCAGCCAGTTCTTTCAGATCATGAACTTTCAATGCATTGACTAAAGCTGTATACTCAGTGAAGAATTGTACCAATCCTGATATTCTTTTCACCATGAACATATTCCAGTCACTGTCATACTTCCAGGCAATGATTTTAACATCAGTCTTGCCACTTGGAGTAGACACCCCTCTTATTAATTCAGTAGTGGTTAGCCCTTCTTTGAGTTTGAGATGAGAAGGCTCTATAAACCATTCTGAATTCTTGTGTAAAATAGGGGCCAGAACATCTTTATCTTCAACTGTCAGCTGCACATCTTGTGCTGATGTTCTTGTTCTGGGCTTCTAGGCAATTACTTCTTCTTCAATTGCCTTCAATCTGTCTTTCATGTCATTCAACAATTTTAACATTGCAGCCCTTAGGGAATTGGTCTTCATGTTACCAGTTTTCTTTATGTAAACCCTTGTTTGTTAAGATAGTCCTTCATTTCCCTATCAGACATACTATAGGGATCGGGAAACATAGACTGTTCAGCATCTTTCTTTATTGTTTTTGAGATGGAAGTTGTTGTCTTGTCAGCCTTTTTCTTTTCAGAATCTTTCCTCATCTCATACTCTGTTACATATGATGGATCTAGCAGCTTTTCTGTCTTCTTTACTTCTTCTACAATCTCATCATAGGTCATGTTGAATACCATATCAGCTTCATACCCATGATTGAGCAGATACATAGCATGAAACATCAGATCATCAGTTTTGGCCTTTTCAATCATGCTTTCAACAGATTGCCCAATAATAGCTGGGCTGATCACATCATCATGTGTCTTTTGTTGTTTGTTCTCAGAGTCTTCTTCCTCCAGCATTATCACTTCCAAAGTATGCTGTAACTCTTTTTCTGCCTGCTCATGTTCATCCAAAAATTTAGCAATTGCTGCCAAACTTCTGGGATCATCTTTGGTTTTCTTTTTAGGTTGTTCTTCCTCAACCATAGGAAGTTTTCCTTTTGTCTTTTCTGACAAATACTTCCTTTTTCTTGTGTATGTCATCACTTTTGATCCTGATGATGAAGCTTCATTAGTTTTGTCCTGTTGTTTTTGTTTAACAGCCTTAATTTCAGGAGTGATTCTTTGTTGTTCAGCCTCAACAGCTTCTTGTATGTTCAATTCAGTAGTTTCTTTTTCTTTGAACTCATCACAAAGTCTTTTAATAAGACTTTGTTGTTTAATAGTCAGCACAGCTGCAGGCACAGGCTGCATTCTTAATTCTTCTTCAATTGGCATAGGTTTTGAAGGAATTACAACAATAGAATCAGAGGGGGACCTTATGTATTTGATGTAGTCCCAAAACTCTTCATCTATGATTAATTCACTGGAAGAATACCTGTTCAAGTCATCACTCAATTCTTTCATCATAGTAGCATCTGCAGATGAAGGTTCAGAATGAACCACTATTTCCCAACTGGATTCATCCCTGACTTCTTCTTCCTTTTCTTGTTCTTGTTCTTGTTCTGCTACTTGTTGTTCAATTTCGTCACTAGATTTCTCATCCATTTCTTTTATAATTTCATCTTTCAATTTCACAAGGAGTTCTAGTACATCAACTCTTTTTGTTAAGTCATCATTTCCTTTTGTGAGCTCATTAATTAACTTATTTTGAGACTCAATCAAGTTTTCTTGTTCCTCTATTGCTTCTGTTTGTATGGCAACAGTTTCATCAAGCCCATACACTTCTTCTCTTGCCATTTCCAAAGAGGATTTTAGTTTACTGATTTCATCATCCTCTATCCTCATCTCTGCTTCATACTTTTCTTTTGACTCCCTTAGTCCTTTTTCTTTTACATCAACTCTTGGAGTCTATCACTGAGTACCCCTGACCTCCTGTTTCATGTATTCTCCAGTCTAGACATTTTTGCCATCAGTTCAGATATCATCTTATCTTTATCATCTGGTCTGTTTTTTTCTGATTCAGCAAAGCTCTCAGAAGGAGCATCTTCAGAGACAATTTGTCTCTATGGAAGAGGTGCAAACTGTTAATTATCTTCCTCATCATCAGATGATTGAGAAGAGTCTGTGGAACTGGTTGATTCACCAGAACTTTCAAATACAGTAGCAGCTTCATGTGCAGGGCTTTCTTGTGATTCTTGATGAGTATGAATAGGAGAACATGATTGTGGGATAATGGGATCAACCCAAAAAGAGGATAAAACAGCAGCTTCTTGTATTGTTTCACCAGAGTGAGGGTCACCAATCAAAGGTGACACTATTCTAATGAGTTCTTCAGATTTTGCATGCTCATCAACATGGTGTTGATCATGAGCAGTAGCCTATTTCATTGATTGTTCTGGAGCTTCTTCTTGAACATTCACTTCATGAATTGGTTCCTCATCAAGAACATCAGCTGCCATTTCTTGTGCAGGTTCCTCAATAGGAACATCATCATGTAAAATAGGTTCTTGTTGTTGTAATTGTTCCTCATCCTTTGGCACATCATTTTGGGGATTTATTTGTTGTTGCATCCAAGGTAAAATTGGAAAGAAAGTACCACTATAGAAATTTCTTGGATCTCTCTTCTTGATGTACTTCAAAGATTTTGCATTATAATGAGGAATTTCAAGAATGGGTCCTTCTAAAACCAGATTAGGAAAGGCTTCATTAATAAGACACTGAATGAATCTAGGATACATTAAGAACATGTTCCTTCTCTCCTCTTGAATGTTTGCAATCATTCCATTAAAGACATAGGCTGAAAAGTTGTAGGGTCTGTTAGAGCAGAGGGCACAGACCAATGAAGATGTAGTTAATGGCATATCATTCCACCCAGTTTTTCTTTTAGATAAGCAGTGTTGGATATAATGAATGACAAACCTCCACTGCAAATCTACCAATCCTTTCACTATTTGTTTTGCCTTAAATCCACCCTCATATCCAATGTCAGCAAAGAATGACATGATATCTTCTTCACCAAATTCAGTTGGAGAATCAGGTTCATCTTCAAATCTCAAGCATTGTCTTATTGTTTGCTCAGAGATTATCAGTGTGTGATCAGCAGTTATTCTTCCTGAAATTACTTTTTCTCCATCATTGTCTATGACTTTTGCATTACTCCAAAATGATCTGATATAGTTCTCAAAGATCACTGGTCTAACTGTAATGGCATGGGCCACTCTGGTAGGCAATAAATCTGATCATGTCTCTAAGACCTTCTGCTTCAGGGACATCTGGATTGAGAAAACCACTGACATTATGGATCTTGCTCCAAGTCAGGTTAGCTATTATGTAATCTGCACACGAAGAGGATGAATTAGTGAGAATTGTGTGTGATTTGTTCAATTTTGACTTTTTAGGTCAAAAATGACTTCTGCTTGTTACTGTTACATTAGGTTATTTGGCCTAATTTTGATTTTTCATGAAGAATCAGTTCAAAGTTTAGTTTCTTTGTGTTGGGATACACTGATTTTGATTGTTTTTAACAGGTTGTTTTGATGTCAATATTTTTATAAACTAGTATCCCCTGTTCATCGATGTTTTATGTGTTCTTAGAACCACATGAAATCTTTGATGTTTACATCGATCATTGGTTTTAATGAACTCTGTCATTCATCTAAATATAGTGTTCTTGAGTGTATTTGAAGGATATCACAAGATTAGGGTTCCATTTCAAGAAATTTTGTTCGACAGTCGAAGTATGTAAGAAACTGATAATCACCTTTTAGTTGACAATACTTTGATTTAGCAGACAATGTTGTTTGTTTTGATGTTAGATTTGAACAAAATAAAGCTTGATTAGTGTAGATTTGAACCCAGAAGAAGAACGGTTTTCTGGCACTCGACTCTCTATAAAAGTTCACTCAAAAATTTGAAAAGTAATAAATGACCCACATTAGATGAGTATTTATAGAACATTTCATATTTTTCACAAATTTTATAAGTGCAGAAAATTTTACTGTAGCAAATGCGCATATAGAATTTTTATCGGCGCATTTACTGTAACAAATGTTGATGATCAAATTCAAATGTCAGCATTTACTGTAACAAATACGGAAGAGTTAATTTTACCTATCCGCATTCACTGTAGCAAATGCGAACAGACAAAGTTAATTTATCTGCATTTTCTGTAGCAAATGCGGGAGAACAAATGACATGTCTGCATTTACTGAGACAAATGCGGGTGACCAAATTTAACTTATCAGCGTTTCTTGTAGCAAATGCGGGTGAACAAATGAATTGTCCGCATTTACTGAGACAAATGCGGGTGACCAAAGTTGACCCTTGGAAATGTTGAAGAGTTTAAGTTGTCCGCATTTACTGTAGCTAATGCTGATGAACAATTTGTTGTCCGCATTAGTTTACTTGTACAAAAATAGTTACTTGCATTGGTTAACATGACAGGGTTACCTTCACCCGCATTAACCAATGCACTTACCCGAATTAAATTTTGAACTAGTCAAAAATTAATGTAGTTGCAGTGAATGATTCTGACTGGTTTCTATAGCTGCTTCTGATTTTATGAAGATAAGTCTGCATTTTTGTTGTTTTATGAAGATTTTGCAAATTCTGTGATTGTCAATTCTTGCTTGGATTGTCATGTATCTTTGATGTGACACAGATTCCCAACTTGACTGATTTTGGAGCATATGCATCTTTTGAAGCCGATTATGGAGTAATTTCCATACAGACACAATCAATTTGACAAAGTTGACAATTTAATGTTTGCAAATTTCATGTTTTTGTAAATATTTCCTTTTAAAATTTTATTACTCCCCCTAAAGTTTTATATCCATGCAGGATAAAAACTTTAAATAAAATTTATAAAATTTTAGGATAATATTTCTGAAGTATTTAATTGTTTTGCACTTTTGTTTGAAATTTTGAGATCATAACAATCTTATCTTACATAAGTGCAAGTTGTCATGAACTTATTGATTGAAGGTATGTTTGTCCTCTTAAACTCATGCTTGGTCAATATTGTAATGCATGTAATTTTTATCATGTTTTGATTTAATTAAACATTCAACATGAACCTTACACTCACAAGCATAGAAAGATCAACTATCCTCATGTACTGTATGGTAGAACTTTTTCACAACTTTCAATACCTGGTCATTTAAATTGTGAAGTCTCATTCATTTTGGTAAGGGGGGTCCCCTTTGGGATTCTTTTACCTGATCCTTATTTAATGTGATCCACATTGGGATTCTTTTGCTCTTCACTTTGGAAGGTGATCCATTTTGGGATTCTTTTTGTTATATTCTGTTTTATTTGTCATCCGTATTGGATGTGTTCCATATTGGGAATCTTTTTGGATCTAGCCATCAGCACTATGTGCTTGTTTCCCTAGGTCTTTGCTTAGGAAAACAAAGGAGAAACTGATGGTTGAATGAGATTTAAAGTGTCATGACCCGGTGTGTTTAGGTTGCTACACATACACACACTTGGATAAGTTAGATACTTACATGCTCTGAGATGATGCATTCACAGTTGAATGTGATCTTTAGTTTATCACAGCATTTATCTTCTGTTCCAAGTTGAGCCTACCCACATATCAGGTAAGTCATGTCAGTCTTTCAAGATATTGAATTAAGCACAGTGAATGATATAACGACTGTAATTATATCATTTCCCATGAAGTACAAATCAAGGACTTCAACAAAAATTGATTTCTTTTTGTAATTTTGTGAATAATTTTTTCTTTAATGTTTTTGTAAATTTTTGAGTTTTTACTCAAGGTTAATCATGCAGATTGATTGGACTAAGAATTCAAACCGACTTGGGTCAAATGCCTTAGTAAACAAATCAGCTAGCTGATTATCTGTGTTAACCTGAATTAGCTTGATTAAACCTTTTTCAGCACAGTCTCTCAAAAGTGATATCTAATTTCAATATGTTTTGTTTTTGAGTGCTGAACTGGATTATTTGTTATGAAGACTGCAGCAGTGTTGTCAATATAAATTGGTGTGTGCAAGAAATTGAAACCATAATCAAGCATCTGGTTTTGAATCCAGAGAACTTGAGAGCAACAAGTTGATGCTGCTATGTACTCAGCTTCAGCTGTCGATACAGAAACATTGGTCTGTTTCTTGCACTGCCATGACACCAGTCTGGGACCAAGAAATTGACAACCGCCAGATGTGGATTTTCTGTTGAAATCGCATCCTCCGTAGTCACTGTCAGTGTATGCATAGAGATTGAAGTCTCCATCCTTTGGATACCATAGGCCAAGAGCAGGTTTGCCCTTAAGATATCTGAATATCCTCTTGACTGCATTCACGTGAGATTCCTTGGGATCTACTTGATACCTAGCACATACACAAACACTAAACATAACATCAGGTCTACTGGCTGTTAAATACATAAGTGAACCTATCATGGATCAATAGAGGGTCTGATCAACAGATTTTCAATCTGGGTCCGGACCAATCTTCACTTTGGTATCAACAGGAGTTCTGATGGACTGACAGTCTGCAAAGTGAAACTTCTTCAACATTGATTCTACATATTTTGACTGGTTGACGAAGATTCCACTGGATGTTTGTTGTACTTGAAGACCCAAGAAGAAGGTGAGTTCTCCCATAGCACTCATCTGGAATTTTGAATGCATAAGATCTTCAAAGTCTTTGCAGAGCTATTTGTTGGTGGAGCCAAAGATGATATCATCCATATATATCTGAACTAGAAGCATCTTATTTCCTTTTCTCTTTCTGAACAAAGTCTGATCAATCTTTCCTCTTTCATACCCATGGTCAAGGAGAAAAGATGACAGAGTCTCATACCATTTCCTAGGGGTTTAATGTAAACCATACAAGGCTTTGTCAAGCTTGTATACCCTATGAGGGAAATCAGGATCCTCAAAGCCTGTTGGTTGACTCACATAAACTTCTTCAGAGATCTTTCCATACAAGAATGCACACTTCACATCCATTTGATAGACAGTGAATTTCACGGATGCTGAGTATGCAAGAAAGAGACGTATTGCTTCTAATCTGGCAACAGGAGCAAACACCTCATCATAATCTATTCCTTCTTCTTTTGTATAGCCTTGTGCTACCAATCTTGCTTTGTTTCTGATGACGATCCCTCTATCATCAGTCTTGTTTCGGTACAGCCATCTGGTGCCGATAGGGTATTGACCTTTGGGAAGATCCACCAGTTGCCATACTTCCTGTTTCTTGAATTGTAGCAATTCTTCCTGCATTGCTTCAATCCAGCTATTGTCTTGAAGAGCCTCTTTAATGTTTTTGGGTACAGTTTGACACAAGAAACAAGAAAACAAGCAGATGTTTGCTATAATTGACTTGCTTCGTGTCACCCAATCGTCTAAATCACCAATAATGTTGGACCCTGGATGATTCTTGTGTTTCCTGGTAATTCGAATCAGATCACCAACAATGGACACATCAAGATTGGAGACATTTAGGTCATCTTGGTGCGAGGCATCTTGTTGTTGTAGAGTAGGAGAATGATGATCAGAATCAAAGGGAACAGCATCTTCAGCTTCAGCAGCACTCTGAATACTCTCATCATTTCCATCTCTGTTAGTATCAGCTGGTGCATGAATTGGTTCCGAATGTCTCACTTCAGTTGAAGGTTCAGCTGAAGGAGATGGCATTGAACTGCGACCAGCATCTGTTGAGATACTTTCATTTTGTGTAACTTGCGTGATAGGATCAGCTTGTAATGGTACTTCTTCATTGTCTTGATCAGTAGAAGGAGGAATCATTAGGAAGTCTGTTCTTCTTTCAACTGACCCTGATGTTCCTGCATTTGACAAATTGAACTGATCAAAAGATCTTGTAAATGAATCAATATCAAACAACCAGTCATGACCATTTGTTGATTTGGGTAACGAATGCTCATTGAATTGAATATTTGTTGATTCATCAATGATGTTTAATCTAGGATTAAACACCATAAAAGCCTTAGACACTGAGGAATATCCCACAAAGAATCCCTCGTCAGACTTAGGAGCAAACTTTCCTAAATGGTCTCTGGTGTTCAATATTGAGACAGGACAACCAAATGACTTCAAAAATCCAATGAATGGTTTTTTATGAAAAAGAAGTTCATAAGGAGTTTTATTGTGTCCTTTGATTATCAAAGTTCGATTTTGCACAAAACATGAAGTGTTAAGTGCATCTGCCCAAAATGTAATTGGCAGTTTTGCATCAGCTAGCATTGTTCTTGCTGCTTCAATCAGTGTTCTATTCCTTCTTTCAGCAACATCATTTTCTTGTGGAGTACGAGCTACACTGAACTGATGAACAATGCCTTTTGTTATGCAAAATGAACTCATGCTTTCATTTTTAAATTCCGTCCCGTTGTCACTTCTAATAGATTTTACTTTTAAATCAAGTTGATTTTCAATTTTGGTTATAAAATCTATTATGATTTGGGACGCCTCATTCTTATGAAGTAGGAAGAAGACCCATGTGAATCGAGTAAAGTCATCAATGATCACTAAACAATAATGCTTCTTGCCAATACTCATGACGTGAGTCGGCCCGAAGAGATCCATATGAAGTAACTTCAAAGGACAATTGTTAGTGTTCACAAGTTTTGGCTTATGAGATGATTTATGTTGTTTTCCTTTGAGACACGCGATACAGTGGTCAACAAAATGAAATTCCTTTTGAGGAAGACCAATTACATGGTTCCCTTTGACCAATCTATTCATATTTTTAAAATTCGTGTGTCCTAAGCGTCTATGCCAAAGTTGTGATTCATCAAATGATGCTTTAGACAATAGACATGTCTCTTCTGATGGATGAGTAGAATTAAGGTTCAAAACTTAGGTATTATTCTTCCTCTGAGTCTTCAAGACAACCCATTCTTTAGGAATATGAAATCCTGGTTTCAAGATGTAGCAATGAGTGTCAGTGAAATGAGTAGAATATTTCTTGTCACAAATCTGGGATACACTGAGCAGATTGAAGTTTAGCTGCTCGCAGTAATTGACTTTGTCAAAGCTTAGAATCCCATTCGTCACTGAACCTTCTCCTGTAATTCTACCACCTTGTGAATCTCTGCCGAATGCCACAGTAGTTCCTTGAATGTGCCTGAATCATGAAGGAGGGAACTGTCTCCTGTCATGTGTCGGGAGCATCCACTGTCACATACCACAAACTGTTGGACTTGTATGAATGACCCTACATGCACCAAGAACTAGTTAGACGAAGGAACCCAAGCCATGATGGTCTTGGGTTGACCTTTTGCATCGATCACTGTAACCTCTTGATACTTACCTTTTGTTTGATTTTTTGAAGAAGAGGATTTCAGTGATTTTCTATTGTTCTTTTGATGTTTGATTTCATCAATTTCCTCTGATGAGTCAGAAGAGTAAACAAACCTTTCCTTTTGATTCTTGTGAACATGATGATTATGTTTTTGGTTTTCTGAAATCATTTTGATGTTGTTCTTTTGAAGAGATTTCAGAGGTTTGTTTTGTTTTGTTGGACTTTTTTGTCTGACTTTATCAGTTGAGATTGATGAAATTGGCTTGTTTAGTGTTGTTTTCAAGCCTTTCTGATTGAAGTAACAATCAGCTGTGTTGTGATTTGTCATATCACACAATGAACAGTATTTATTAAAATGACAATTTCTTGTAGAATGGTTGTTCATGTTACAGACAGAACAGTACTCGGTGAAGTAGCATTCATCTGTGGTATGATTTGACATATCACAAATATCACAATAGGGTTGCTTGCTTTTTAGCTTAGATGAAGAAGACATAGCAGTCTTTGGGGTAGCAACAGATTGTTTCACAACTCTATTTTGCTTTGCTTTGTGGGACTGATGCTGCTTCTTTCTGTATTGCCTTATTTCCCTATCGAATTTTTCTACCTGTTCTTTGTTGAAAATATCAAACCCAATTCCTTGTATGATATTTGATGAAGATGGTGAATCAGATTTCACTTTAGATTTTTGTACAAAAGTGGTTTTCCCTTTGGTGACTAAGGGAACTTTGGTTTTACCCTTGAATTTCAATGAAACCTTATCTGATTCGCTTGAATTTTTTGGAGATATGATCTCATAATCAGATCTGCTTTCAGCAGATGGTTTCACTGAACATTCAACAGTGTGATTCACTTTAAGACTTTGAGGAACAAATTTTACAAAAGGCACAATTAATTTGACTGGGCTCTTTGGTTTCTTGATAATCACGGGTTTGTCTGAGCATTCTTTGATTTTGATAGGATGACCCAATCTGATTTTATCCTCATCAGTTTCAATGTAAACACCTGGTTTGTTTTGAGGATTTGTTGTTTGAGAAATCATTGATTTGGTATCAATAATTTTAGATTCTTTTGTATCTGATTGAGTAAGTGACTCAGGCATAACAGTGTAGTTATCATTATATGGAGGAGGACAAGTTTTGTAGCCTATCTTAGTCATATCTTTGGCCTCTCTTTGTGAGATTAGTAGCTCTTGCAGCTTGACTAAAGACAGCTGATTGCTCAGCTTTTGACTCGGTTAAGAGTTCAGTTAACCTTTCATTTTCAGCAGCAAGGGCATACTTCTCTCCATGAAGTGTTTCCATGTCAGACAACAAAGACTTGATTTTAATTTCAAAAATTCTCATTTCTTGTTTGAGCATTTCTGATTTTACTTTTTCTTCTTTTATTTTATTGGCCAGTTTATGATTGTGTTCTCTATACCCCTGTACTTCAAGAACACACCTCTCAGAACATAAGTTAGATTTTACCTCTGATGGTATTGGAGAAGGACCATCATCGATATGAGCCATTAGAGCATGGTTCTGGAATTGAGGTTGAACTTCCTCTGCATACAGGCTCCAGTCACACACTCCATCTTGTCTGATGACAAGCGCATTTGATGTTTGCTGACTGCTTCCTTTAGATTGATGTGTCAGCAGAGGTTGTCTTTGGTAAGGTTGTTGTTGCTGACTCTGTTGTTGCTGTTGATTGATGTTGCTTGAATGATAGTTGGTATTGTGCTGAGTAGAATGCTGGTCATGTGATGGTCTTTTATAGCTGGTATTGTTTCTCCTGGTCATTGTAAATCCATTTCTTCCACATCTTCAGGATCCATTTCTTCTAGATCTTCTTGAATCAGATGAGTTGATGTGAGTCTCCCCCCAAGGTAGGCTTCAAAGCTAGCAACAAAGGCATTGTAAGTTGCCTTTTGTTCTTTAGAGTTTTGCTCATCATGCGTGTTGTTAGGAGATACAGTGGGTTGAGCAGAAGATGGTTGTTTTTGAGGTTGTGGATCAGCACAAAATCCTGTTGTTCTTGTTTGATCTCTTGATGACAGAAAGTCTTCTTCTTCAGTAACAAAGGCATTTTCAACATAATGAGTTTCAGATGGAAATTTGTAAGCCTCAATGACTTGAAATCATGAGCCTTAATGACTTGCAAACTCAGATTTATGCTCCTTTCATCAAGTTCAAGAGCCTCAATTTTTGAAATCATGATATCCAAGCTAGTACTCTCCAAATCAAGAGTATTCTTCAGTATTGTAACATTCTATTTCTAGCTTTCAGGCAAGCTGTGCAGCATTTTCTTGTTTAGTTCCTTCTCCTTGTAAGTGACCCCCATAATTTCAAGGTCATTTACAAGTTGCACAAATCTGTGAAGCTGTCTGGAGATAGACTCTCCTTTGGTATGATGAAATGTCTCATACTGATTTATCAACTTGTCTTTGTTAATTTCTGTAACTTCACTGCTTCCCTCACACATAATCTGTAGAGCATCCCAGACCCCCTTTGCAGTACCATAGTTTTCTAATCTTTTGAGAACATCCATTTTAAGAGCTTGTGTAAGAATGGAATAAGCTCTAAGATCAATCTTGATTTTCTTGTATTCTTCATCATAAAAATTTAAGTTGGGATCCTCAATGGGAATTCTTGCAGTTCTGTATTGAGCAGCCTGATCAGCATTCAGGGACATTGGAATGTGGGGACCTTTGCAAATCGATATCCAGTTGTCAGGATCTACACCTGTAATGTAATTTCTAAAATGAATTTTCCATTGCTTAAACTCAGATTTGTGTTTAAGCATAGGAGGTTTAGATGCATGACCAATTTCAGAATGATTATAGGAATCCATGTTAGTTAAACTGATTTTAACTTTTTAAATACTGTTTTAAGTTGATTCTAAGTTCAAATGGTGTGTTTTTCTTCAAATCTTCTGTTTTCAGTCAAGAACAGGTCTATTAAGTTTAGATCTGTAGATTTCAAGGAGTTCTAAGTTCTTGATTTTGTGTTGTTGGGTTCGACAGCAGCAGATCTGATGATTTTGTACTTTGTGGTGTTCTATTACAGGATGTTTGTTTATCAGAAGAGTAGATCTTGCTAATGAACAACTCAGTCTACAATTCAATCAATTTTCACCCAAAATCCGAGATGATTCTGAGATGAATTCAAGAGCCAAGGCTCTGATACCAATTGATTGGGTTTTAGAATAAGATTCTCAGTTGATGTGACTCAACCTAGGATCGAATATGCAGACTAAGTCAGTAATATAGTTGCGGAATCACTATATTACAGAACAGATGAACCTGAAATAAATGTTCGAGTAAATGCAGTACATGAACCCCAAAGTCACTGATGTATAATATTGATGTTATAACTGTTGAAGACAAAAAGCTTGCAAAGTTAGGGTATGTGACCCTATTTATAGGGGAAGACATTGCCTATACAAAAGACTAAACTAACCCTGATCTACACAAGTGAATCTAGTCTAAGTACAAATAAAATATAAAAGTGTAAGTTGTTCATCAGCATTAGTTCATGCGGATGAACAAGTCTTCATCAGCATTTGTTGTTTGTAGTCAGCATTTGTGTTTGCTCACCCGCATTAGTTCATACGGATGAATAAGTCTTGTTAGCATTTACTGTTGTTCCTCCGCATGGACTAATGCGGGTGAACAATCTTTGTCAGCATTTCTTCAGTTCATCCGCATGGACAAATGCGGATGAACACTTCTGTTCAGCATTAGTTATCTTGATCCGCATTTGTTAATGTGGGTGAACAAACACTTGTCTGCATTTGTTCACTAGTTATCCACATTAACAAATGTGGGTGCTTTATACTTATCTTTTCTTGTCTTTTGTTGTCTTCTGTTGATGATGTCTTCTGTGTTCTTCTATTGTTTTCTGTAACTAATGTTCTCCAACTAGAACAACCTCCAACCACTTCTTAAGTTGGCAAGTATGATCCTTTCAGGGTCTAACAGAGCCAAAGAAAGCTCTTATTGTTAGCATCAAAGATGGATATGACTGGAGTGCTTATGCTGAACAATTTACAACTTATTTAACCTCTAGTTTATCTCTTGTTGCAGATATTCAAAATGAAGACTGGTCTGAACATAATGATCTTAAGGTTGATGGTGATTCAGAAAATGATGATGAAGACTATGACTGGTGTGACAAATCGGTCCCAAAAGAGGATTCAGAAGAGATTGCACTTATGGTTCAGTCTAACCAACCAAAGGTTAAGAATCCATCATCTGACTCTGAGACTTCTTCTTCAAGTTATCCTGAAATTCCTGTTGAATTTAGAGAGGAAATATGCACAAAAGCATGTTTTGATCAAGTTGAGCATTACAGAACATATTCATATAAGATATGTGATAAACTTAAACAAGAAGAAGCAATGCACAACAAACTGAAAAATGATCACAAAGTCTCTGATGAAAAGATCCTATCTCTACAAACCTCATGGAACAAAACTCTAAAAGAACTTGAAATTGTTAAAAAAACAACTTGAGGAGATGACAAAAAATTTAAAGGAAGAAAAAATAGCTCATGCTGCAACTCAGGTGGATCTAGCCAAAGTTAAAAGTTCAAAAACAATTGTTGAACAATTAGTAAGTGTGAGGAAAGACAAACAAAAAGCAGATCTAGGTTTCACACATGAACCAATGCCTGAATCTATTACAAACACTTTACCAGAAAACTTTAATATGCATGATCACTCACCTGAAAACAAAGCTAAGCTAAAAGAATTTCAAAATAAAAACAACAACTCTAAAAGTGATGAAGAGAAAACAAATGTTGAGATATTTGAGGAACAAGATTCAAAAAAGATTCAAAATGGTCATCCTGTGAGAGTTAAATCTTATGAACCGTGACCAAAGAATAGGAAAATGTTTGTTCCCAAAGAGTTTGTTGTTAAAGAAGTGATGGTAAAGAATGACAAACAGAACTCAAATAACAAAGAGAAAGCAAAACTTGACGAAGTAACATCTGAAGATTCATTTTCTTATGGATTAAACAATCCAGACTTTATTAAATGGCAAAAAGAACAAAAAGATAAAGAAAATGAAAAAGAATCTTCTCCTGAAGATGTTCAATCTCAATGCAAACAAAGATCATCAAGATCGAGAAACCAAAGAAGGAGAATGAAAAATACTAAATCTAAATCATCTTAAAATAAAAGTCAAAACAATCAAACTCAAAGAACAAATCAAACTAATCAATTTAAACCAGTAAAGTTTATATCTGCAGGTACTTTTGACATGAACAAAATTCCAGAAATCAAATTTAACTTAAAGAACAAATCTAACTCTGATCTGAAAACTGGTTCAGGTCCTAAGTCTTCCGCTGTCAACAAAAGATTTGTATCTAAAGAGTCAAGAAATGGTGTTAATGAGCAAAAGTCAAAACCCAAATTTCAAAAGAACAAACTTTTAAATAAAAAAACAGATTAACTTGTCAACTCCTAAATCAAAACAAGGATCAAATATGGCCTCCACATCAAAAGTTAATCAACAGTTGTTTATATGTGATATGTACTGTGAAATATGTGATATGTACAATCATAAGACTGAAGAATGTTTCTTTAACAGGTACTGTACTATATGTGATATGAGAAACCATTCAATAGTTGATTGTTATTTCAACAAATATTGTACCTGTTATGATGAAATAACTCACAAAACTGAGGATTGCTACTTCAAAAAGAACTCGCCAAGGAATGGATATGTAAATTCTCAATTAAGAAATGGATATGTCAATCTATAATTTCAAAGAAATCAAAGTGCTGGTTTTCAAAGATTGACAAAACAACCTTCCTTAGGCTTGAGATCTTTTCGAAGAAATAATTCTGTTTATGATAATTCTTATGCTGCAAAACCAAGGCAGTATAATCAAGGAAAATTCATTCCTTGATTTGTGAGAATGAATGGTGGGAAGTTTGGTAAACAAAATTTTTTGTCTGATGGTTTGAAATATCTTGATGATGATCTTGAAAAACGTTACAATGTTTTAAGGACAAAACAAATCAAAGATAAACAAAACTTTGTAAGAAACGAAATTGGTAAATTTGTCAATAATAAGCCTGATTTAAAAAAGCTTCACTTTAAACAGTTTACCATTGTTGATAAATTTGGCAAGCCCAAGACCATCTCGGCTTGGGTTGATAACTCAACTTAATTCTTTTTGAAATGCAGGTACGCCCGAGAAGACCTATTAACACATGGTATGTTGATAGTGGGTGTAGCCGGCATATGACAGGCAACCATGCCTTGATTCAAGAATTTAAGTTAAAAGATGGTACTCATGTTGCATTTGGAGGTGATGCAGGTGGTACGATTACAGGCAAAGGAACGGTGTCTAATGGGATTATCAGCTTTGATAAAGTCAACTATTGCTCACAATTGAACTTTAATCTTTTAAGTGTTTCCCAAATATATGACAAATCTTACTCAGTTCTTTTTGATGATTCGTTTTGTTATATTTTGAAGCCAGGTTTTCAGATTAGCAAAGAATGGGTAGTTGTTAAAGTTGTTCGACATCGAGATATATATAAGTTAGATACGTCTCAAGTTGATCCTTCTACAGAAACAACATGCCTAATTGCTCAAGCATCAAATGACGAAAGTCAGCTTTGGCATAGACGTCTCGGGCATTCCAACTTCAAAAATATGAACAAGCTTGTAGCAGGAAATCATGTAGTAGGTCATCCAACAAAGAAGTTTGCTACAACAGATCTCTGCTCAGCATGTTTAAAAGAAAAACAACACAGAGCATCTTATAAGACCAAGCAGATAAACTCAAATTCCAAACTTCTCAAGAAGTTGCATATGGACCTATTCAAACCAACAAATGTTTGGAGTATTGGAAAGAAATCTTATTGTTTAGTTATCATTGATGACTTTACAAGATTTTCATGGCTTTTCTTTTTGCATGCTAAATCTGAAACGGCTGGATTATTAAAATAATTCATCATTAAAGTAGAAATCAATTAGAACAAAAGGTGAAAATAATTAGAAGTGATAATGGAACAGAATTTAAAAATGCTAATATTGACATGTTTTGTGCAGAAAAAGGTATTGCTCGTCAATTCAGTGCTCCTAGAACTCCACAACAAAATGGAGTTGCTGAAAGAAAAAATAGAACTTTAATTGAAGCAGCACGGTCTATGTAACACCTGAAATTTTTGTCAAGTTAAAGAGAAGAAAGTAATAAGAAGGAAAATAAAAAGTATCTTGAAAGAAAGGAAAAGGAGCCAAAGTGGAGGGGGCCAAAGTGTAAAAGAGTACAAAACTCAATATTTTATTATATAAAAGAGTATGGCCGCCATTCATTCACATCTGCTTTCTGCTTTTCGACCAGGAACAAGAAGAAGAAAGAGAAAAGATTTTCTCTCGGTTATTCAAGAAGAAGATGCTGAAATTCGCATATTGGTGAGTGTTTTATGTGTTCTTGGTTTGGTTTTGTTGGGTTTTCGTCCTTAAAAATGATTTTTATGTGTTCTATGTGTTTGGTTGTTTATTTTGGTGTGTTTTTAGGTGTTTGAACTCTTGTGCACTCAAGTTTGGAGGAGTTTTACTTGTTGGCTGCATAGGTGAGTTCTAGACCCTGGTTTTTATGAGATTTAAAAGTCTTGGGGCTGAAAATGCATGTTTAAAATGTTGTACAACTGTTATATATGTATCCGTATGTATTGTGTATTTATGCTTGTGTTTTGTTGTTGTATATGTGTTGTTGATGCTTAGAACGATAGATATATGTTAAGAACAGGTTAGAATGCAGATTGGGTTCGAAAATAAGTTTGAAAAATGCATAACTGTTGGTCATGCGCCCAAATAGGGCTCATGCGCCGAAATAGAAGCTCATGCGCCCCAATAGTTCACATGCGCCCAAACAGTACCTCATGCGCCTACTGACCGAATGACTAAGTGTAGTTCATGCGCCCAAAGAGTCTTCATGAGCCTAGAATTCCACATGCGCTTAAGTATTGGTGCGCCCGCATAATGCTCATGCGCCTAAGTTTCTCATGCGCCTATGTGCTCATGCGCCCGCATAGTGCTCATACGCCTACATAGTGCTCATGCGCCTAGTACACTTAGAAATTTTCTAAAATTTTGGGAATTAGAAATTTTAAGATTTAACCCTGGGATGTTTTGGTGGTTATGTTTATTCATATTATACTTGTTTATGGCCCGTTCTTGTGTTCCATATTATGTATTTATTGCGTGGCTTTACGTGGTGTGTTTATGCTCGTATACGTAAAGTATTATCATAAATAGTGGAAGATTAATGATAATGAAAGTGGAACATAACGAATTAATGAAACTCTTGCAAGTAATTGAATAGAGGTGCATGACCATGTTGTCGTTAGCTCAACTGTGTGTGGTTTAGCTAACCCGAAGGATGCACACTGGGTCAATCTTGGAGATTGACGGGACCCTTGTGGAATGTCTTGGTACTGGGTCAGGGTTCGTACATAATGTTAGGGGTCTATTTATAGACTCCGACCCAGTACCCACTTCATGCACAATATTTAGGGTATTGCACATTGGTCTAGAAGAAAGTGAAAGATAATAACGAACTGAAAGTGAAGAATGATGAAAGATAATAATGAATATTATCTTGTTGTACGTATGGTGTGTGAACACGTACGAAAGCAATGAATTTTATGAAAAGGAAGTAATTCAATGAAAAGATATTTTCATATATATACACAAGGTATTTTAATGTTTTAAAGCTAGAACTCACTCAGCAACACTGACTTTTATGCATTTTCAGTTGGCAGGTAATTATTGCTGAGGATGGCACGCGGGGAAAGCTACTCGTCAAGGCAAGACTGGCATCCATTCAATCTTAATGATATTGTTGTTTTGTAATGCAATTAAAAGGTCTTTTGTAACTTAAGAAACAATGATGTATTGCTTAGCAATAGTAATTATTAATGAAATGAATGGTTTTTGTTAACTTAATCCCCTGCTTAATCTTATGAAATATATAATGCTTATTATGTATAATGCTATGATTGACCAACTGTGAGGTCTCCGGGAACGGGGCCTTACAAGTTGGTATCAGAGCCAAAGTTTAAGAGAAATGGGTAAATATTTTCAAAAACCTAAACTTAAACTAAGAATGGGACTGAATGGAGGGATGCTAGCCCGAGTAGCTACGTGCCATCAGTTATATCTTTTCTTAAATGTTAACCGGTATTATGTGCGTATGCTATCTGATTTATGTCCTTTTAGTAGATTTGAATAGTGATGTAGTCAGCATAGGAAATGCTCGGGGAATGAAGAGTAAAGTAAGTGGCTAATCATAACTGGCCACTTTAATTAGGGACTTACTATACTTAACATAAACTGAGCTATTACCTTGAATGACCATGTTAGTGTTTGAATCTTATAGTGATTAGGGGATGGCTGGTGGTAGATCGTCGAAAGCTTCTAGAGGAGGAGTACGAGGTGGTCGTGGTGCTGGGCCACGTGCCATAAGGCACAAGACAAGGACTGTGTTTCGCACAATTGTCAGATGTACCAGTTGTGTGTGACTTTCTGGACGTGTTCCCAGAAGATTTACCAGGTGTGCCACCGAACCATAAGATCGAGTTTCAGATTGATTTGATACCCGGTGCTTAACCCGTTGCCAAGGCACCGTACTGATTAGCTCCAACTGAGATGAAGGAACTGATGGTTCAACTGCAAGAGTTTATGGATAAGGGATTCATCCGACCAAGCATCTCTTCCTGGGGTGCTCCAGTCTTGTTTGTAAAGAAGAAGCACGGTAGTATGAGGATGTGTATCGACTACCGAGAGTTAAACAAGCTAACGTGAAGAACCGATATCCCCTACCGAGAATCGATGACTTGCTCGATCAGCTCCAAGGTGCCAGTTGGTTCTCAAGGATAGATCTCCGATCTGGCTACCATCAGTTGAAGGTGAAGGAGCAAGATATTCCTAAGACAGCTTTTCGCACATGTTATGGACACTACGAGTTTCTCGTTATGTCTTTCGGTCTAACTAACGCGCCAGCTGCCTTTATGGATTTGATGAACCGAGTGTGTCGGCCAATGTTAGATAAATCAGTGATTGTGTTTATTGATGATATCCTGATTTATTCGAAAAATGAGGAAGAAAATGTCGGCCATATACGCGAAGTATTGGAGACACTTAGAAGAGAGAAGTTGTATGCTAAATTTTCTAAGTATGCTTTTTGGTTGCATGATGTCCAATTTTTGGGTCACATGGTGAATTCTGAAGGAATTATGGTGGACCCAGTGAAGGGTGAGGCAGTGATGCAATGGAAGTCTCCAAAGACGCCATCCGAGATTCGCAGTTTCTTGGGTTTGGCGGGCTACTATAGATGATTTATCCAAGACTTTTCCAAAATAGCCTCACCTTTGACCAAATTGACTCGCAAAGATGTGAAGTTTGTTTAGGGTCGAGAACAGAAGGATGCTTTTGAGGAGTTAGAGGCAAGATTAACTCAAGCTCCTATCTTGACATTACCTGAAGGGAGTGAAGATTTAGTGGTATATTCAAATGTCTCTTATTCAAGACTGCGCTGCGTGTTGATGCAACGTGGAAGGGTAATAGCCTACGCGTCCTAACAGCTGAAAATCCACGAGGCCAATTATCCCACTCATGACTTGGAGCTAGCAGCTGTGGTCTTTGTGTTGAAGATTTGGAGACATTACTAGTACGAGATGAAGTGTACATTCTTCACGGACCACAAAAGCCTAAAGTATTTCTTTGAGCAGAAGGACCTCAACATGAGGTAGAGGAGGTGGCTGGAATTGGTCAAAGATAATGATTATGAGATCCATTACCACCCAGGCAAAGCCAATGTAGTGGCCGATGCCCTCAGTCGAAAGGAGAGACCTGAGCCGATCCGGGTGAAAGCGTATCAACTGGTGATGACCTCTGATGTGATGACCCAAGTCAAAGAATTTCAAAATGAGGTGTTGAAAGAAGATCACCTTAACCCTGAAAGGATGAGAGGTCTAGTTGTTGAGTTAGGAGAAAACACTCACGGAGTTAGAACCCGCTTCGGGCTGATGTCGATCCCTCGTTACGGGGACCTACAGGGATGAATTATGGATAAAGCTCATAAGACCCGATACTCCATTCATCCTGATGCTACCAAGATGTATCAAGATATGAAGAAGGACTACTGGTGGCCGGGCATGAAGCGCGATGTAGTGGAGTATGTGAGTAAGTGCCTTACTTGCTTGAAATTGAAGGCAGAACATCATAAGCCTTATGGGAAGATCCAACATCTGGATATACCCAAGTAGAAGTGGGAGCATATCACCATGGATTTCATCACGAAGTTACCCCGTACGGTAAGGGGGTACGATGCCATATGGGTGATAGCTGATCGATTAACAAAGAGTGCCCACTTCTTGCCGATCCGCGAGACATATTCATCCGAGAGGTTCGCAGATCTATTCGTTAAAGAGATTGTAGATTGTCATGGTGTGCCGGTATCTATCGTGTCAGACCGTGACACCCGGTTCACATCGAAGTTTTGGAAGAGATTCCATGACGCGATGGGAACAAGGCTACACGTTAGAACGGCTTACCATCCCCAGACAGATGGTCAGTCTGAAAGGACAATTCAGATGCTTGAGAATATGCTCCGAGCATGCGTGATTGACTTTGGAAGAAGTTTGGATGATCACCTACCGTTAGCGGAATTCTCATACAACAACAGTTATCATGCCAGTATTGGCATGCCACCATATGAGATGCTTTATGGTAGAAGGTGTAGAACGGCCATGTGTTGGGGAGACTTCAAGCAGAATGAACTGGGCAGTAATTAAGTGATTAAGGATACGATTGATAAATTGGAGAAGATCAATACCTTTATGAAAGCGGAAAAGGATAGACAAAAGTCGTATGCCGACAAAAGGTGTAGACCGATTGAGTTTAACATGGGTGATAGAGTCATGTTGAAGGTCTCACCTTGGAAATCATCTGGTTTATAAAGAGCGGTAAGCTGAGCCCGAGATACATAGGGCCTTTCCGAATTATTGCACGAGTAGGAGAGGTGGCCTATCGTTTGGAACTACCCGATGAGTTAAGTGGAATTCATCCGACATTCCATGTATCTCGTCTAAGAAAGTGCCTAGCTGATGAAGATATGATTGTACCACTGGAGGACATCGAGGTGCATGAACGGCTTAATTATGTAGAGCAACCAGTGGCAATCATCGACTGGAAGGAGAAGAGACTGCGGAATAAAGTGGTTCCACATGTGCGTGTGCAGTGGAAACACCGAAAGGGTTCTGAGTCTACGTGAGAGACTGAGGAAGAAATGAGACAGCATTACCCACAGTTGTTCGAAGAGTGACCGGTTTCAGGGTCGAAACCTCTTTAAGGGGGGTAGACTTGTAACACGCGAAATTTTTGTCAAGTTAAAGAGAAGAAAGCAATAAGAAGGAAAATAAAAAGTATCCTGAAAGAAAGGAAAAGGAGCCAAAGTGGAGGGGGCCAAAGTGTAAAAGAGTACAAAACTTAATATTTTATTATATAAATGAGTATGGCCGCCCATGCATTCACATCTGCTTTCTGCTTTTCGACCGGGAACAAGAAGAAGAAAGAGAAAAGATTTTCTCTCTGTTATTCAAGAAGAAGAGGCTGAAAATCGCATATTGGTGAGTGTTTTATGTGTTCTTGGTTCGGTTTTGTTGGGTTTTCGTCCTTAAAACCGATTTTTACGTGTTCTATGTGTTTGGTTGTTTATTTTGGTGTGTTTTTAGGTTTTTGAACTCTTGTGCACTCAAGTATGGAGAAGTTTTACTTGTTGGCTGCATAGGTGAGTTCTAGACACCGGTTTTTATGTGCTTTAAATGTCTTGGGGCTGAAAATGCATGTTTAAAATGTTGTACAACTGTTATATATGTATCCGTATGTATTGTGTATGTATGCTTGTGTTTTGTGGTTGTATATGTGTTTTTGATGCTTAGAATGATAGATATATTTTAAGAATAGGTTAGAATGCATATTGGGTTCGAAAATAAGTCTAAAAAATGCATAACTGTTGGTCATGCGCCCAAATAGGGCTCATGCGCTTGAAATATTGACTTAGAAAACTTAAGTGAAGCTCATGCGCCCCAATAGTTCCCATGCACCCAAACAGTACCTCATGCACCTACTGACCGAATGACTAAGTGTAGTTCATGCGCCCAAATAGTCTTCATGCGCCTAGAATTCCTCATGTGCCTAAGTGTTGGTGCGCCCGCATAGTGCTCATGCGCCTAAGTTTCTCATGCGCCTAAGTGTTGGTGCGCCCGCATAGTGGTCATGCGCCTACATAGTGCTCATGCGCCTAGAACACTTAGAAATTTTCTGAAATTTTAGGAATTAGAAATTTTAAGACTTAACCCTGGGATGTTTTGGTGGTTAGGTTTATTCATATTATACTTGTTTATGGCCCGTTCTTGTGTTCCATATTATGTATTTATAGCGTGGCTTTACGTGGTGTGTTTATTCTCGTATATGTAAAGTATTATCGTAAATTGTGGAATATTAATGATAATAAAAGTGGAACATTACAAATGAATGAAAGTCTTGCAAGTAATTGAATAGAGTTGCACGACCATGTTGTCGTTAGCTCAACTGTGTGCGGTTTAGCTAACCCGAAGGACACTGGGTCAATCTTTGAGATTGACGGGACCCTTTTGGCATGCCCTGGTACTGAGTCAGGCTTCGTGCACAATATTAAGGGTCTATTAATAGACTACGACCCAGTACCCGCTTCATGTACAATGTTTAGGTTATTGCACATTGGTCTGGTAGAAAGTGAAAGATAATAACGAAATAAAAGTGAAGAATGATAAAAGATAATAATGAATATTATCTTGTTGTACTTATGGCATGTGAACACATACGAAAGTAATGAATTTTATAAAAAGGAAGTAATTCAAAGAAAATATATTTTCATATATATACACAAGGTATTTTAATGTTTTAAAACTAGAACTCACTTAGCAACACTGATTTTTATGCATTTTCAGTTGGCAGGTAATTATTGCTGAAGATGGCACGCGGGGAAAGCTACTTGTCAGGGCAAGACTGGCATCCATTCAATCTTAATGATATTGTTGTTTTGTAATGCAATTAAAAGGTCTTTTGTAACTTAAGAAACAATGATGTATTGCTTAGCAACGGTAATTATTTATGAAATGAATGGTTTTTGTTAACTTAATCCGCTGCTTAATCTTATGAAATGTATAATGCTTATTATATATAATGCTATGATTGACCAACTGTGAGGTCTTTGGGAATAGGGCCTTACAATCTATGTTAGCAGATGCCAAAATTCCAATCACTTTCTGGGATGAAGCCATATCCACTGCATGTTTCGTGCAGAATCGTACATTGCTCGTGAAAGATAAACAGAAAACTCCTTATGAGTTGATGTTTGGTAGGAAACCTAATATAGATTTTCTTAAATCTTTTGGTTGTCCAGTTTTGATTCTGAACTCAAGTGATTAGCAAGGAAAATTTGATGCAAAATCTGATATTGGATTTTTCGTTGGATATTCATAGGTTTCAAAAGCTTTTAGAGTTTATAACTCTAGGACGAATGTTATCGTTGAAACATTCAATGTTAAATTTCTTGAAAATTCTTTTCCCTCGGTTGCAAATGGTGCAGCTTGGTTATTTGATTTAGATTATTTGTCAAACTGCTTTCATTCTAAATTGTTTGAATCTACAGGTGAGAAGAAGAATCAAGAAGAGATCTAGGTTCGTTCAGCGATGATTCTGATTCTGATGATATGGATGACTCAAGCCCAGATTATCCATTTTTCTCTTTTGTGAAAGATCCTATATTTCAGTCTGAAACTTATGATCAACCTCAACAAGCTCAAGAGCATCCCATTACAGAAAATCCAAATGTTTCTCAACCTATTCCTAATGATGGTCCTGAAACTATACAACCTAAGTCCGAAACGTCATTGGTTTCTGGTGATGTAGTTGGTACTAATAATCTTGATTATTTTATCAACTCACCGACTCAAGTTCCTAATTTCAATCCATACTCTTCAAACTTATTGCATCAGCTTTCTGACTTGTACCAATCTAATCTAGATGTTCATGTTCAAGTGAATGAGATTCCAACATCTCGTGTTCACAAGAACCATCCAACATCTCAGATTATAGGTCCATTGAATAAGAGAATTACAAGAAGTCAATCAGAACAAGCAAATCTTTGCTTATACTCATGTTTTCTATCTCAAATTGTTCTAAAGAAACGTCACCGAAGCGTTAAAGGACAATAGTTGGATTGAAGCAATGCAAGAAGAATTATTGCAATTCCGTAAACAGGAAGTGTGTAAGCTTGTGGATTTACCTAAAGGAGAAAATGTCATAGGCACAAAATGGTTGTTTAGAAACAAAACAGATGATCGGGGAATTGTTGTTCGCAACAAAGCAAGACTCGTTGCATAAGGTTACACCCAAGAAGAAGGAATAGATTATGATGAAGTATTTGCTTCAGTTGCAAGACTTGAATCAATTCGTGTCTTCCTGGCTTATGCATCATTCATGAAATTCAAGGTGTATCAAATGGACGTTAAGGGTGCTTTCTTATATGGACCAATCACCGATGATGTATATGTCAAGCAACCTCCAGGTTTCGAAGATTCAGAATTTCCTCATCGTGTGTACAAGCTTAGCAAAGCATTTTATGTCTGCATCAAGCTCCTAGAATCTGGTATGAAATGTTATCACAACATTTGATCCAACATGGATACACACGAGGGAAAATTGATCCTACTTTGTTTATTAAGAAGGATGCTGATGATCGCTTATGTGTTCAAGTGTATGTTGATGATATCATATTTGGTTCTATAAGTGTAAAGTTGTGCAATGAATTTGAAGAAATCATGAAGTCTCGTTTTCAAATGAGTTCTATGGGAGAAATAAATTTTTTCCTTGGTCTTCAAGTGAAGCAGTCTGCAGATGGAATTTTTATCAATCAAGAGAAATTCTTTGAAAAACTCTTGAAGAAATTTAAACTGCAAGATTGTCAATCCATAAGAACTCCAGCTGACGTAAATACCAAAATTGAACCTGTTCCGAATGGAAAATCTGTTGACCAAACTTTATACACATCTATGATTGGATCTTTGATGTATCTTACTGCATCTAGACCTGATATAATGTATGATGTTTGTGTCTGTGCCAGGTATCAATCTGACCCGAAGGAAACCCACTTAATTATTGTTAAACGGATATTCAGGTATCTCAAAGGAAAACCGGCTTTAGGGTTGTGGTATCCTTATGAAGGAAACTTCGAGTTACATGGATCTACAGATAGTGATTATGGCGGATGTTGTCAAGATCGTAAATCTAAAATGGGTGGTTGTTGGTTTTTAGGTCCCAGATTAGTCTCATGGCAATGTAAGAAACAAACAAATGTCTCTGTTTCAACCGCAGAAGCTGAGTACATAGCTGCTTCAACAGGATGTTCTCAAATCCTTTGGTTACAAAACCAACTGCTGGATTACAGGTTCAAATTTCTTAAAACTCCTATTTACATTGATAACACTACTGCTATGTTCATTACAGCTAATCCTGTCCAACACTCAAAAACAAAACATATCGAAATTCGATATCATTTTCTCAGAGATAACTCTGAAAAAGGTTTAATCATTTTGATTCAAATTACAACTGAAAAATAGTTGGCTGACTTATTTACAAAAGCCTTCTTACCAGGACGGTTTGAGTATCTAGTCGAGTCAATTGGTCTCATTAACCATGTGTAACCACTGGTTTGAATAATTTATTTGTCTGTGTTTTATAAAACAAAATGATAAGAACCCTCCCTTAGCTGAATAAGAAAAAGAAAAGAGAAACTGTCAAAGTTAACTGTCTGATTGTATTTATTGTGTGTGCATGTTCTATAGAAAATGAAAAAGCATATACAAAAATCGAAAATTGCAAAATCAAAATAGAAAAAATATAAAACAAAAATACAAAAATAGAGTTTTTCTTGTTAGTTTATTATTTAAGACTGAATCTGTCTTTGCAATTTGTGAGAAATGATAGATACATTAGTTTTGATCAGTTGTATACTTCACTCGCTACTAAAGTCTGACGTGATCAGATATGATGTGCAGGTAAGCTCACGCAATTATACTGAAAAGGTAAATTCTTGTGATCAAACTAAATCAATCATGCATTCATGTTTGTCCATTTTAGTACCAATGAGTAGTGTTGACTTCTCAAATTGATTATTTGTAAAGTCATAAACTCACACCTGGTGGTGATATGAATAACCATTGAGCTCTAATTATTTGTAGCATTTATTCACTTCTTTGTTATGAGTCATTATAGACCTGAAGTGACGAGATATCCTTTGTTGTAAGTAATTACAAACCTGGATATTCTCACTTGATGCAAAAAGATGCCAATGTGCACAATCTCAACATGAGATCTGGTTATAAGTATATGTCAGGTTAACAAGTTGAGAAAGGTGATTTCTTGCAGATCTTTTTGAGATATGAACTCTCTAAGTCTAAGTGTGACTTACATAATGTCATATCTAATCACACCTTAATCAATCCAAGAATTGAGAAAGTAAGTGTGCTGACTACTTTGCCAAGAGTACTCATTTTCTGTCCTTAGATATCGTGTCTCCTTTGCTACATAAATGCAGACCTGGAACACACTTGATCAGGATTTAATCACTGTCTACTACTATCCATCATTTATTTTCTTTTAATGTGCTGATCTTGACTGATATAATCTCACTGCAGGCATGTGATTCAATTGTATAAAGTAGATTTTTATTCTGCTTTATTTTTTATTTTTTTTATTTTTGTCTGATTTTCTGTGTGCAGACATATTGATAATGATCGGTTTGCTCTAATTGCAAAATAAAAGAAACTTCTAAGTTTGTAAAACTTAAAAGTTTAGGGGGAGTAAAAAATGAAAAAGAGAAAATAATTGAATTTCAAAAAGTGAAAAATCAAAAATAAAGTGTTTTGGATAAAATGGATGAAGTTGAAATTTCTAGCATGTGTGTGTTTGATATGATGTAAAAATGTACCTGAAAAAGAATTCAAATTCAGTGGAAAAGCTTCTTGTAAACAAAATAAGATTATTTGTTTTGTAAAAATTAAATAGAGACTAAAATGATGGGAAATTAATTTTGAAAATTTAAAATAAAAATAAAGGTCAAAAATAAAAAATATATATAAAAGTTTGAATTTCAAAAATGTTAAAATTGAGGGAAATTAATGAAAATTTTGAGTGATAGTCAAATAATTTTGACTAAGTGTTAAAAAATTGAGTGTGAACAGTACTAATGTGTTTAAATAGTGTTCAAATGGATGATGAGAAAAGTTCAAGTGTCAAGACTCATGGAAAGGATCCCATGTGCCTGAATAGTACTCATAAGTTCAGATTAGGAGTATGGTGAATTTTCAGAAATTTGGTTAAGTGTTGGGCGTCTCAGTCTATACTCATGTGCCTAAATAGTACCAAAACTTCCAAGGGTTGGACAGTTGAAGGTATAAATACCTAGTGTTAGGCGTTTCATCAAGTCTCATGTGCCTGAACAATGCTCAAGCACCTAAACAGTGCTTATGTGTCTGAACAGTGCTCATGCGTCTAAACCTCGTGCGCATTCACAGTGCTCATGCGTCTGAAAACTTGGTGTGAAATTTAGTCTCGTGCGCCTTCATAGTGCTCATGCCCCAAAAATTTACACATATATATAAAACACTTGTGTAGTTTTCATTCACTCATTCACAAACTCAAACACTCTGATTCACTCACTCGATCACCCGATACACTCATTCATTAAACATTCGATTGTTATCAGTTACTCTTTGTGATATATAGGTACCTCAAGAGAATTTGATTGCCGAGGATTCTTCACTCGAAGTTATCAAAGTTGTTGCTGATTCACCTATTCATGTGCCAGATAAAGGTGGAAGATCAATAAAAATGCTACAGTCCTTTCTGAGATCTTGAATGCTGAGCAGATCATAGAATCTTTTAAAGAAGTTCAAGTCTGCATTCAAGAAGGCTTTGTGAGAGTTGGAACTCTACAAATAGAAGCCCGTGTTCAAGATCAAAGATGAGACAAAAGAGTTCAATGTGGACTGAAGACAATGTAAATCTTAGGGGGAGTATTGTTAGACTTCTTGAAAGATTAACATTTTGTTTTTATGTGTTTTTTTGTCATAGTATAGGGACTTATTTTGTAAATATATGTTCCTTTGTTTCTTGATAGTATAAATAGGATATTTTATGTATTGTGAAGGGTAGACCAAAGACCATAGACCATAGATCAAAGTCTGTAGGCTAATGAATCAGTAACTAGATAAACTAATAGAGATTGTAACCCTACACTTATATCCTATGCTTGCTATCAATGAAATCTATGAATTTTTTTAATATGTTTGCATTTGTTTGATTACTTGTGTTTGAATTGATCATTTGCATTACGATATCATCACAGATTCAATCCTTTTGAACCGATCACATCCATTTTATGGTGTTTGACCTATAATATCATTCATATCTGTGTTATCAGTGCAAATTGTTTGTGTTTGGCAATCAATTGCACGGTTTCAACGATCAAGTGGACCAACACAAGCCAACCCAAACAACATAATATTGTTGATGTTAAAGAATGAGCCTTTGACTGGAACTTTCAGGTAGAAGTTGCTTCTCCAAACCAAGCACTAATGATTGATCATCAAATAGCTAAGGTATTGGAACATCTCTGTACCCCTAAATACATTGCAAAAGTTAACATGTATAGGTCCTATAATTTGGAAGGGAGATCTGACCTTGAGTCCTTGAACATCTTAAAAGCTAACTTTAAAAGAGCTAAAATAATTATAAACTTAAAATAGAAGATTTATAGAAAACCATTTAACTCTTAAGCATGAACACACAAATTACAGGACTCAGAACAAGGATCTTATTGCCAAATTATCTGAATGCCAAGCTGAGCTTGTGATGAGCAAAGCTAAGGCAGAAAAACATGTTCTTTAAGAGAAAACCTTCAAGAACATAATATCTTCATCCATGCATGCAAAGATTTTTTATCCAAACATGCAAGGATTGGGTTCAAGTGAGATAGCTCCTCCACACTCATTGTTATTTGTAAGATCTCCAAGGTGTGGAACTTGGGAAGATGAGCTGCCCTCCATAGATCCTATTCAAGAAGAGGATGAAGATGAAAAGGAGGTAGTGAAGGATGAACCTGAGGTGCATGACAAGGGTTATCCTGAGAAGGAACACTATTCTTCTGAAGAGAAGAAAGAATCCAGTATGACAAAATCTGCAAGGAAGAACTTGATCAGAGCAGCCAAGAGAAAATCCAAGAAAGCCTAAGAGATCAAGGCCACCTTAACTCCAAGCAAAAGCAAGTTTTCATCTCTACTGGATTTGAAGTGGTAAAGACTATGGACACAACCATGGACTCTAGTACCAGGAGTTCTAGTTCATGTCCAAGTCATCCTGATTCAAAGAAGAAGACTGATAAAATGTGCACCATTGCTGCACAGCTTGAACCATCTAGTTCCAAGAGCAAGCCTCGTCCCAATAATCCTACTGCATCATCTATGAAGATGAAGAAGGAACTAGAAAGTGATCATGCTTAGCCTCCCTCTCTAAAGAAGACTCTCAGAAGTATGCCAACTGAATGCATCATGTGTGGTAGTACTTCTCACTTTGCCAAGGATTGCATTTACTATCCCAAAGGTACTATCCACATGAACAAGCAGAAAACTTCTGAGAAGAAGAAGAAGAAAATAGCTTCGGAAGGAAAATATTTTCCTTTCGGAAGCTCCAAAGTGAAAAAGAAGATAAGTGAAAACTTACCTTCGAAAGAAATTTTGGTCCCGGAAGAAAGGAAAGCTTTCAAAGTACTGAAATCTACTTCAGTGGATGCAAAAGCTTCCAAAGGTCCAGTCTCCAAAACTTCCAAAGTCATCAAAACTTCTAAAGTGTTGAAGGCCAAGTCTAGTCTTCCAAAGATGGTGTGGAAGATGAAGGAAGGCCATATGACTGAAAGTTCTTCATCAACAGCAGTAAATGTTCCTCTGAACTTGCATATAGGATCAATCACTATTGCATTATCTTCCATTCACTTTGACAAGCCCAAGACCAATGAGGCTTGGGTTCTAATGTAACTAACCATGTCTTTTTATGCAGGAACAGCTAAAGACTAAAGGAAATGTATGGATCATTAACAGTGGCTGTTCCAGGCATATGATAGGAAATGGCTCCTTCCTTTAAAACTTTGAGAGAATTGATGGATGGCCAGTTGCTTTTGGAGAAGATTCTGGTGGTAACATTACTGGAAGGGGTATGGTCACAAATGGTAAGCTTGGCATTAAAAAGGTAAACTTTGTCAAGGAGCTTGGATATAATCTTCTGAGTGTATCCCAATTTTGTGTTCAAAGACCCAACATGTTCTTTACTGAGCATGAGTACATTGTTCTCAAGCCTGGGGTGGACATTCCTCAAGAGCATATCCTGCTTAGAGTCCTCAGGAAAGGGAACATGTACAAGATGGATTTGCAAGAAACATCCTCTTTAGGAGAAGTTTCTTGCTTCCTGTCTAAGGCCAATAGTGATGAGTCTTTCCTTTGGCGTAAAAATATGTGCCATGTAAACTTTAAAAACATGAATAAACTAATTAAGAATGATTTGGTAACTAGAATGCCAAAGAAAGAGTTTACAAGTGATGATCTGTGTGGCATGCCTGAAAGGGAAGCAACAGAAAGTATCTCACAAGCCAAAATAATGAACTCCATCACTACACCCCTACACTTATTACATATGGATCTCATTGGCCCCACCAATGCAATGAGTTTAGGAAGAACCTCTTATTGCTTGGTGATCACAGATGACTTCATAAGATACACTTGGGTCTTCTTTCTTAGAACTAAGGATGAGATCTTGAAGAGTTTCATTCTGAAAATTGAGAATCAATGTGATAATAGGGTCAAGATCATAAGATGTGATCAAGGTACAGAATTTAGAAACCAAATCCTTGATATATTTTATGATGAAAAGAGTATTACAAGACAATATAGTACTCCTAGGACTTCTCAGCAAAACAATGTTGCTGAGAGGAGAAACAGGACACTTATTGAAGCTACAAGAACCATGTTGTTTGACTCTAAACTGCCCATCACCTTCTAGGCAGAGGCAATCAACACTGCTTGCTATGTGTAGAACAGAGTTTTAGTGGTTAAGACTCATGGTAAGACTCCTTATGAACTGTGGCATAAAAGGAGACCTTTCATTTGTTTCCTCAGATCATTTGGATGTCCTTCCACCATTTTGAATACCAGGGATCAAATAGCCAAGTTTGATGAGAAATCAAATAATGGACACTTTATTGGATACTCTTCCCAAGCCAAGGCTTATAGAGTATACAATCTCAGAACCAGAGTAGTTAAGGAGTCAGCCAATGTGACCTTCAATGAACATACACCCAGTGCGAAAGGTTCTGGTCCTGATTGGTTGTTTGATCTTGATTTAGTTACCAATTGTTTTAACAAATCTTGTGAGAATGTTTTAGGATCTACAGGTATCTTATAAATAGGAGATACTGATCCAAGATTTAAGTTGAGAAGACCAAGTGTACAAACTACTTCAGCTCCAGTGGTAACTAGCGCTTCAATTGGAAATCCTATCAGCACAACCATGACAAATTCTGTAGCTAATACATTTGAGTTGCCTATAAATTCTAGTACGAAGGCACGGAACTTAGATGAACGAATTTCCAATGTATGAGGAGATGAAGGTGGTGATAGTGACCAAGAGTTTCTTGATGCTGATAACCACTTCATAGAAGACAACATCGATGATGTAACACAGTCATTGGATAAAGTCTCACTTGATAAGTGTGTCGATGTGGTGGATGATTCTCAAGCACCAAATCTAAATTTCACAAATTTAGATCTGTCCAAACAACTTGTTATGATTCCTCAACTAAGAATCCATAAGTCCCATCCCACCACAAACATCATTGGAGATGTTAAGACTGGGGTGAGAACAAGAGGACAAACCCATGATAAAAATGTTTGTCTTCATACTTGTTTCTTGTCCCAGATAGAGCATAAGAAGATTGAAGAGGCTGTGAAATATGGAAGTTGGGTTGAAGCAATGCAGGAGGAGCTACTTCAATTCAAGAGACAGAAGGTTTGGAATCTATGTCCTCTTCCTCAAGGGAAGACTACCATAGGTACCAAGTAGGTTTTAAGGAACAAGAATGATGATAGAGGACTTGTCATCAAGAACAAGGCAAGACTGGTTGTTCAGGGATACACGCAAGAAGAAGGGATTGACTACACAGATGTTTTTGCTCTTGCAGCAAGACTTGAAGTTGTTAGCATATTCCTGGCTTTTGCTGCATCTAAGGATTTCAAGGTCTACCAACTTGATATCAAGTGTTCCTTTTTATATGGGGTGATTGATGAGAAAGTGTATGTCAAACAACCACCTGGCTTTAAAGACCCTGATCATCCTAATTATGTCTGCAAGCTTGACAAAGCTCTCTATGGACTGCATCAGGCTCCAAGGAAGTGTTATAAGACACTATCACAGTATCTCTGTAAGCACGGATACAAGAGAGGTACTGTCGATAGAACACTCTTCATCAAAGAAACATGAAATGACTTAATGCAGGTTCAAGTTTATGTAGATGAGATTATTTTTGGTTCAACTAATCCGAAGCTCTACAAAGACTTTGAGAAGCTAATGAATAATAGATTTGAAATGAGTACCATAGGAGAACTCAATTTCTTTCTAGGAATTCAAGTGAAACAGGTTGACAATGGCATCTTCATAAATCAGTCAAAGTATGTGCAAGACATACTTACCAGGTTTCACATGACTGAGTGCAAGGTTGCTAAGACACCCATAGCCAGAAACCACTCTCTAGGACCAGATCTTGAGGGGGAGTGTGTTGATGAGCATCTCTACAGGGCTATGATTGGGTCTCTTATGTACCTCATAGCCAGCAGGCCTGATATCATGTTTGCTACATGTATTTGTGCAAGATATCAAGCCAACCCCAGGATGTCACACTTGGTTGCTGTTAAGAGAATTCTTAGATATCTCAAGAGTGCTCCCAAATTAGGCCTTTGGTATCTAAAGAATTCTGACTTCAATCTGTATGCTTATATAGATAGTGACTATAGTGGCTGCAAGATGACTACAAAGTTAACATCAGGGGGATGTCAATTTCTTGGTGGAAGGATAGTCTCATGACAACGCAAGAAACAATCATGTGTATCTGCATCAACTGCTGAAGCTGAATACATTGTTGTTGCAAGCCACTGTGCTTAAATGCTTTAGATTCAGAATCAGATGATAAACTATGGATTCAACTTCAAGGAGACTCCCATCCATGTAGACAACAATAGTGCTATCTCTATCATAGAGAATCCATTTCAGCACTCAAAGACAAAGCACATCAATATCAGGTATCATTTGGTTAGAGATAATTTTGAAAAGGGATTGATAAAACTAGTCAAAGTTAACACAAATGAATAATATGCTAATCTATTTACAAAAGCTGTTGATGAGCAGAGATTTAAATATCTAGTATCAGCTATTGGGATGATTAACTTTGAGTAGATTTTTCTTAAACTAAACTCAAAGATTGTTTTTAATAATATATGTGTCTTAAGTTGTCTATTTCATCACCATATAAGCCCAGTTTACTTTGGAAGGAACTTTTCGAAATGATATCCCATAGAATTTTTAGAATTTTGGATATATTTTCCTTCGGAAGACATCAAGTTGTCTTCGGAAGAAAATTATATCTTCAAAACAAATAACTACTTCTGAGAAATTAACCTTTAGAAGAAATTTGACTATATCTTCCAAAGCTTATTTTTCTCACTAAGTACATATATGTATTGAAGGACTATTTTCTTCCGAAAGCAATTAAGTCTCGGAAGACTTATTCTCTTATTGAATAAGATTTCTGATATTTGATATCTTCCGAAGCAAAATCTATCTAGGAAGTAAAAATACTCTAAGTATTTTTCTTCTGAAGAAAAATTCTTAGAAAACTAAGGAATATCTTCCGAAGCCAAATTGGCTTCGGAAGTTTTTTTCTCAAACCTTTTGAAGACAAGTTACGTTCAGAAGATTTAGGCTTCCAAGAAAACTAAATTTTTGGGCACTTTTTCAAAGGTGGGACCGACATTCGAATTTCAAATTTTATCTATTTGTATTAACTTTTTCTCAAATCCATATCATATATATTTGTACAATGGTTCCCCCACTTTCACTATTCTCCTTCATCTGCAAGATTCAAACCCTAAATTCACCCACAAACCGACCTTGTTCTTACCTTCCTTCATCTCAAAGCTACTCAAAATGGTCAACCCTGATCCACGAAACCAGCCTGATTTCTCCATGAAACTACACAGACAATATAATCAGGTTGCTTTGTTAGTGTCTGAGAAAGATCCTAGCTTCTTAGACTTTTGTTGTTTCTTGGATCTATCTAACTACTTCACCTGCCTACCATAAATCCTCCACTATATGAAGATCAGCTTTTGGAGTTTTAGAGGACCTGCCAAGAGGTCATTATGGATGGGGAGAAGGCATTATCTGCCATAGTGCAGGGCAGGACAATTTTTATCACTCCAACCACCATTCGCACTCATCTAAGGCTGGATGATGAAGAAGGAGAATTATCCTTCCTAAAATCTATTGTGAACCAGTCCTTCAGGTAGATAGGCTATGAGGGTGATTACTCTATAAGAACCTTCAAGAAAGGGAAGGTCTCCTCCCAATGGAAGTCCCTCCTCCCTGTTGTCATTCACTGTCTAACAAACAAACATGGAGGTTGGGATCAAATTCCTGAAGACCTTTTCTATATAGTCCATGGAATGGTGCGAGGGGTCAAGTTTAGGTGTTCTCAATTTTTATATACTAATTTACTTGCAAACTTGGACTCCTTAGAATATTATATGTTCCCTAGATATGTCCAGTACATTCTTAACTGTGAACTGGGCTCATAGTTAAGGGGAATAGGTAATGTTCTAAAATTAGGATAGATGAAGCTTGGCATCTTCAGGACAATAAGAAAGCCAACTGTTGGCTTCTCAAGGGTAGAAATAGCCCTGGTCCCAAAAATGTTTGAGCTCATTGCTCAAGGTGACAACTTGGCAGGACCAGCCAATGTTGAACCAATACCTTCTACATCTGCAACCACCTCATAGCCACAAATCACCATCACCTACCAAATAAAATCCAAACAAACCCTTCCTTAGTCTTCTTAGGTTGAACAGGTCCCCATATCACCAACCATCCAAGAAGAAGTGGACACTGGAGCTCCCACTTCTCCTGAGGAGCAAACCACTCATATTCTTTCTATGATCAGTGCTGAGGTTCCTCATGCTCAGCCTTATGAGCTCATAACCCCAGCCTTAAGCCTTCACTTAGAGTCTCAAAACTCTAGTGATCAACCTTCAAGGGAAAGTTAACATCCCTTGCCGCTTGATCTTAACCAACCAATCCCCAACCTTGAATTCTATGATGTTGAGGATATAGAATTTAGTGAGTACCATGAATCTCTTTTCTCCACCCCTTCTCAAGGAGAGATGAGTATTCCTGCATCTCCAATATCTAGCCGACATCATCCACTCACTACTGAGGTGGACCTCCCTGAACCTGTTCAAGAGGCCCATATGGAATAGGCTCTTACTTTTGAAAGTGATTACATTATTAAGACCTCAACCATGGCAACCCAGCCCATTGACACTTCCTTTGAAGATATCAGTATGCAGGGGAAACCAGCAACCAAGAAACTAAAGCTAGTGATGAGGAAGAATACTTTGGTCCTATTCTCTCATCCCCCCATGATTCTTCTGATGAAGATGAGGGGAGTATGCAACTAAAGGTGCACAAACTGATTGAACTCTACACCTATTTAGTTTCAAAGGTCAGTCATCTGGAACCTCAGGTGACTACCTTACAAAAGAGGGTCAATGCCCAGCAACTTGAGATCACTGATCTCAAGGGCAAGTTAGCTTAGTGACCCATCCAGAGGACTCAACCAGGCCCACAAGAATCTATGAATGTGGTGGACCTAACTCCTAGCTCCCTTGTGCAAGAGGGTGATACTACCAAAAAGGGGGAGAAAGTCCTATTTACAATCACAGAACTTGGGAGTTCCTCTCAGAGTATGGACATAGAGGATTCACCACCCTCACTTGTAGTTGTCCATGCTCAATAACCTCCTCAAGTCCATATTGATATGGACTCTCTCATTCAAAGTCTGATTGAGGAAAGTATACCAAGGGCTATGCCTACTCCATCTCACCCTGCTAAAAACCCAATAGTGGGATGGTGGTATGACGATTAAAGGATAGCACTGGTAATCTCAAGGTCTCAGGGTCAACAAGAGATTTTCAACTTCTACAACCTGATATACAATGAGAGGACCTATCTAGTTGACCTCCCACTTGCCAACCCAAGTCAAAACAGGCAAGCTGCAAAGTTGGATGATAGGATTCAACAAAGGGTGCTTGAAGAGTTTAAGCTGAAAACAAGACTATATAAACAGAGGCTAGCAGGTAAGACTGTTGGTCAACTGGATATTGAGGTGACCCTAAGATTAGCTTCAAAGGGGAAACCTTGACTGAAGGCACAGCAGTTGAACCTGTCAACCTTGAGACAAGAGTTTCTTCAGCACCCTCAGCACCTACTACCCTCAGTGCGACACCAGCTGGTGAAGGTGTCTCACAGCCTCTCTCTGGCCAAAGCCTAAGTGAAGAACCAAGCAATAAAGACCAAACCTCTCTCCAACCTGAGTCACACAGACCTTTGAGTGACAAAGATAAAAGGAAGATGACTCCTGAGGAGATTGAAGAGGAGAAGAGAAAGAGGAAGAGGAAGCTAAGGGGAGAGAGTTCAAGTGGGTCCCTAGGCTTCATGGAAGCTATAATTAGGGCTACTCCCAGGCCAAGCACTCAAGATGATGAGTTAAGGGCAGCTAGATTAAACTACTTGAGGACCAAAAACTACAACATTGATGAACTCATCTCTCGTCCCTTAGAAGAGTTAAATGAACTGGCTGACACTAAGTTGTCAAAGGAGAGGAAGGAGGCAGAGGATATAGAACTGCTCCTCAAGATCAAGGAAGAAAGGAGGAAGAAAAGACTCTACAAGCATGCTCCTACCCTTTCCCTGAGACAGAGACTGTGGCTGCTGAACAACAAACTCAGGTAGGAAGGGAACAAGACAGACAAAACATGATCACCTATCTTAGTGCCATAGGTCTCTATTAGGCATCTGCACTTCTTCCCTTGTCATATGAATACATAGAGTTTGAGTACCTCAAGAAGCTTGAGTAACAAGTAATGAAAAAACAAAAAGCTGCTAAGAGGAAGATGAAGGAAGAAGCTACAAAGTCAAGAGCCATCATCCAAAAAACTCTAAAAAAGTCTGCTGATAGGTAGAGAATGATGAGCTTCTTGAAGCTGTATGGATTCTCCAAAAGAAGGCTTGGTCCAATGTCTCTATCCACTATGGATGAGCATATTAGAGTGATCAAGCAGAAGATCAAAAGGGGTGAGCTGGTTGACTTGCATTCTCCACCAATTCAGGCTACACCTGAAGCTGAGGTCAAGGTTGAACCACAGGAGACAACACAACCTGGACCTAGTGCTGCATCACATCCAGCTTCATCTTCTGATCCAAAGAAGGGTCCCGATCCCTCTCTTTCTAAACCTATAAGGGAAGAGGACCCAACTAAGGAAGATAAACAAGAAAACCTAGTTTTGTAGGCTAGTCTCCTCAGTTGAAGTACAAAGACGAAGAAGAAGAAGAAGTCCAAGCATCCACCTCTACACCTCAGGATAGGTCAGAACATCCTGAGTGTGATCAAGAAGAGGCTGTTCGTCCAACTCCCATCCTAGTAGAGCCTCTTGCTGCTGAGAGACCCATCGTGTCTTGGATGTTTGCCAAATCCAGACGGATGGTATGTTACTAGAGATCAAGGAGGTCAAGACTTATACTTCTAGAAAGACATACTTGACCACCCTATACATGATCTCCATAACATGAGGAGATACATTAAGAGTCTAAGGAATCCTAACCAGATCATGATCAAAGGAATGGTCTTGATTCTAATAAGGATTGTTAATAGTTGAAGATCAAGAATCAAAGATCTCTTTAGTTTTGGTAGCATCAGCCTAGGGGGAGTTTGTAAGGAATACACTTAGAGGCTGATGCAACCAAAGACATACAAAAACTCTCAGCATGCAAAACTGAAGTGCAAGAAAGTTACTTCGGAAGATTTGATACAACTCAGTGAGCTATGCTAAGTGTCAAATCTTTCGAAGCCAAAAGACCATATCTTCCAAAGCCAAAGTTGTAGTCTTTCGAAGCTTCAAGGACAAATGCAAGACCGGGTAAGGGTGCCTAACACAATCAGTTTCACAATAAAGAGAGACTTGGAACACTTAGGAGTTCAATTAGGGAACCGTGTTTGATTATGAGGGTACTAAGAACACAAGTAAGTAATAAGACAGAACAATCAACAATAACACAAAAATATGGTTTTCAAGGAGTGTTGTCTATTGCTCTCAAGTTATATTACAAGTGTCACAAAGCATATCTCAATTTACCAGAACCTGAGACTCTTTATACTACATCCTACAACCGTCAATACTTAGAAAGACAGTTGGAATTAACTAACCTAGACAACAAAATCAATCTAAAGTCAAAAGGCAGATTGCCTTTTGACTAGTGACTTTGTGTAAGGCCCCATTCCCGGGACATTTACAGTTGGACCGTCTTTGCATAAAAACATTTAAAAAACATACATTACTTTTGCAGCGGAATTTAAAACTTTCATTAATAATTAGAACATGTTATCTCATTACATAAATCGTTTACATTTCAGAATACAAAATCATATCAAAATGTTGATGCCAGCCTCAAAATGTCCCCAATAGCATATACATCCATGCCTGCAACTCCTCAGCATCAACAAAATACCTGCCAACTATCAAGCGTACAAAAAGTCAGCGACGCTAAGTGAGTTCTAGTTTTATAAATAAAATACTTTACTTTCGTTTAAAACATTTCATTTACCTTCGTACGTGATCACACATAATACGTACACATTGATAATATTTATTATTATCTTCATCATCGTTCATTCATTCTTTCTTACATTCATTATTATCGTATACCTTCATATGGATCCTGTCACATGCAATACCCCCGTCTCCTAACAAAGACAGTACCAGGGTACGCGACAAGGATCCCCTTCGAGTCAATCTCAAGGATTGAACTCCCTTCGATTCAATCTCAATGATTGAACTCCCTTCGAGCCAATCTCAATGATTGAACTCCCTTCGAGTCTATCTCAAGGATAGGCTCCCCGAGTTCATCCTTCGGGTTAGCTAAACCGCACACAGTTGAGCTAACGACAACATTGTCGTGAACCTCCATTCATCGCTTCCAATACTTTCATTCTTTAGTTACGTTCCACTATTCATTAACGTTATCTTTCACTTCGTTACATAATACTTTACGTACGCATATTCATACATCATACCACGTAAAGTCATAACATCATACATAACGTATAATATAACATAATACATACGTTTTGAAAACCATTTAACGAAGAAAGATAACACATCACACACACACACACATCTTAAACCTCATCACATCATCATGCATACATCAAGCATAAGCCACCATAAAACATCATTCCGTAACACTTAAGCTCTACAACCCAATATTTCAGTAAAACTTCTAAGTGTTCACAGCGCATGACAAGGCATACGGCGAACAACTAAAAATATCCCAAGTATCCACAGCGGACAGCCAAAATCCACAGCGGACAGCCATAGTCCACAGCGGATGAAACAAGTTCACAGCGGATGAACAAGTTCACAGCGGATAAACAAGTTGACAGTGGACAGCCATAAAATCTTCTAAGTGTCCACAGCGGGCATGCAAGGTCCACAACGGACAGTTCAATGTCCACAGTGGATGACATAAAATCTCCTCAAGGGTCCACAACAAACATGCAAAGTCCACAGCGGACATGCAAAGTCCACAGCGGACATGCAAAGTCCACAGCGGACAGCCAAATGCCAAAGTGTCTACAGCGGACACATTAATAATGCCCAAGTGTCTACAGTGGACAGTGGGTGTCCACAGCGGATGACCTGGACAACCTTCCCAAGTGTCCACAGCGGACTTACAAGATCCACAACTAAAATGGCCAAGTATCCACAGCAGACACTCTAATGTCCACTGCGGATGACCATCATCCACAGCGGACACTTGTTCAGCTCCTACAATGCAAATCATGCAATTCTAGTCCCATACATCACTTCTAAACGTACCTTTAGCATAGATCTACCAGTTAACACCCTTAAAACCTCACTCACAATCATACGACAACATAGAAATCAGTTAAAAAACATACATCCTCATAAACAGTCGTACATTTCATAGAACATCACAGCTTGGTTTAAAAATCTTCTTTTTAGTACGCATAATAGCCCCAAGTAAGTAGAAAACCAGTAAAAGAGGGAATCTAGAACTCACCTGAAGCAACCTTCAAGCAAAACACTTCGGGTCAGAAGCTCCCCCACGATTTCAGCACTAAAAATCCCGAAAACAACCACTGAACACCAAGAACTTCGGTCAAAGCTTGTGAATTCGGTTAAAACTGAACATATACTTAAGAGACTTACCTTTTGCAGCTTCTTTATCCTTTCTCTCTCTAGAACTGAGAGTTCTTCTTCTTTCTTTCTTCTCAGCCGAGAATAGTGGTGTGGAAGAACAAGTGGGCTGCCATAGCTTTAAAACCTTAAAATAATAAAGTTTTGTCCTTTTTACAACTTTAGCCCCTCCACTTTGTGTCCATATTCCTTTCTTTCTAGATACTTTCCTTTTCCCTTCTTTTAAATAAAGATCATGGTGTTACAAGTCCACCCCCCTTAAATAGGTTTCATCCCCGAAACCTATCGCTTCTCAAACAGTTACGAGTGATGTTGTATCACCTCTTACTTGATCTTATACGTAGGCCTAGTCCCCTTCTGGGCTCCACTATACTCGCACGAGTGGAACCACCATTTTCCTTAGCCCTTCTCTTCTTTCTATCAGAAACGGCCGCTAGTTGCTTCTCGTAGTAGAATCCTTTGTCCATCTCAGTATTCTCTAGTGGCACGATCATATCCTCATCGATTGAGCACTTTCTTAGACGAGATACATGGAACCTCAGATGACTTCCACTTAACACGTCTGGTAGCTCCAGTCGATGTGTCACTTCTCCTACCTGAGCAATGATTCAGAATGACCCTCCATTCCTTAGCATTAGCTTTCCTTGCTTCCTGATTTGAACGACCCTTTACCAAGGTGAGGCCTTCATCATTACTTTATTGCTGTAAGTCGACACCGAACTCTTGTCGGGTGCAGTTGATCAAACCACCTGCTTGAAATACTTGGTGTTTGGCTCATAAACTCTAACCAATTCATTCGAAGGTGTACGTCTATCCACCTATGTTTGTCCTGAACAGTCTAGCATGAGACACGCGATCTCTCAATTCTATCGCTCAATCTACTATGGCATCAGGAAACCTAGTGGACTTACCAATAGAAATCTCTACATCGAAGGGCTCATCGATCATTCTACTCCTAACGTGCAACTTACCACAAAAGGCAGCAGGAATGAAACTACTACTAGCACCACCATTAAAGCATAGATGCACAAATTTAAATTACCAGAAATGCACCTGACGTCAAGTTGAAGTCCGCTCTAGCCTCCTCCCGGTCAGGGCAAATGCTCTAACCTTCATCCTCTGTTCTCCTCATTTCAAACCCTTTGCCTTGCCTCGAAGCTCTCATCCCTTGACTTCGTGTAGTCTCTGCTCCTGTGTCCACCCTTACCACACCTGTAGCATCTCATAACGCAACAATCCCTCACAAGGTGGCCCTCCTTCCCGCATTGGAAGCAGAGATTTGATCCCCACTTACATTCTCCCGCATGCCCCTTCCCACATTTCATGCATACCTCTTCCCTCTCAATTATCCTCTTCCGATCATCGAACCTCATCATATTACCTCCAGCCACAAATTCACCATCATCATCCCGTCTTCCGCTCCCACTCTTATCATAACCTCGCTCCTCCTCTCCATCCATCATAGCCACCGCCTCTCGCTCGTCGTACAACCTCCCTGCCAAATCGACCACCGACCTAAACGTACCTGGCCGGGCAGCGATCAAATGCCTGCGGATATCTGCTAGCAGACTTTGAATATACCTTTTGATCTTTTGTGACATAGGCGTCACTTGATCTGGTACCAGCCTTGCCATCTTGTTGAACTTCGTGGTGTACTGCTGATGCGTCATGGTTCCCGCCTCCTACTGCAAGAACTCCCTCTCGACCTTGTCAAGCTCTCTATAAGGGCAAAACTCCTCAATTACCAACCTCTTCAGCTCCTTCCACCTCATCCTCCCGACTGCCCTGGTACCCTCAGCCTAGACAATGTTGTCCCACCAGCATAAGGCCAAGTCCACGAACGAGTATGTAGCAAACTTCACCTTCTGATCCTCCCTACACTTGTTGATATTTAACACAGCCTCCACCTCTCTCACCCATCGGTGAGCAGCAGCAGCACTCCCATTCCCATCTGTCGGGGGCTTGCACCTCTGGAATGCCCCATAGTTGCACCCCTTTGCAATTTCCTGCACTGCTTCCTCCTCCTCATCGTCACTGGAAACAACCATCTCAGTCTCTGGTTGCTCTCTTTCTCTTGAAGCTCCTTCTCCGTTCTCTCGCCTATTGGCATTCTCCTTCTCTTGTTTCTCCTTCTTCTCATTTTCCCTCACACCTTTAATAACCTCGGTCACTACCGACGGCAGAATTGTCTACATGACCTGATGAACTTCCTCCGCTATTGCCTCCTTCCTTGAGGCCCTCAAATTAGCACTCTCATCCTCACCATCAAGGTGATGAGGCTCTGGCTCTTCAGGAGCTATTTTAGCAGTCTTAGCCCTGCTCCTCGTGACACGGGCCTAATACCACTTCCACCATGACCTCCACCTCGCGAAGCCTCAGAAGACCTACCGCCAGCCATCTAAACACTACAAGATTCAAACACCAACACGGTCAATCAAGGTAATAGCTCGAGTTATGTCAAGTATAGTAAGTCCCTAATTACAGTGGCCAGTTATGATTAGCCACTTACTTTACTCTTCATCCCCTAAGCATTTCCTATCCTGACTACATCAGTATCTAAATCTACACAAAAGCACACAAGCCACATAACATGTGCACATAATACCGGTTAACATTAACTTACATAAAACCTTTACTTAAAACCTTTACCTGCAGGCACATAGCTACTCGGACTGGCATCCCTTTCCTTTCGTCCCATTCTCAGTTTAACATTAGGTTCTTTCTGAAAATATTTACCCAATTCTTTTAAACTTTAGCTCTGATACCAACTTGTAAGGCCCCATTCCCGTGACACTTACAGCTGGACCGTCTTTGCATAAAAACATTTCAAAAACATACATTACTTTTGCAGCAGAATTTAAAACTTTCATTAATAATTAAAACATGTTATCTAATTACATAAATCATTTACATTTCAGAATACAAAATCATATCAAAATGTGGATGCCAGCCTCAAAACGTCCCCAGTAGCAGATGCATCCATGCCTGCAACTCCTCAGCATCAACAAAATACCTGCCAACTATCATGCATACAAAAAGTTAGCTACCCTGAGTGAGTTCTAGTTTTATAAATAAAATACTTTACTTTCATTTAAAACATTTCATTTACCTTCGTACGTGATCACACATAATACGTACACATTGATAATATTTATTATTATCTTCATCATCGTTCATTCATTCTTTCATTGATTCATTATTATCGTATACCTTCATATGGATCCTGTCACATGCAATATCCCCATCTCCTAACGAAGATAGTACCAGGGTACGCGACAAGGATCCCCTTCGAGTCAATCTCAAGGATTGAACTCCCTTCGAGTCAATCTCAATGATTGAACTCCCTTCGAGCCAATCTCAATGATTGAACTCCCTTAGAGTCTATCTCAAGGATAGGCTCCCCGTGTGCATCCTTCGGGTTACCTAAACCGCACTCAGTTGAGCTAACGACAACATGGTCGTGAACCTCCATTCATCGCTTGCAAGACTTTCATTATTGTTCCACTTTTCATTAACATTATCTTTCACTTCGTTACATAATACTTTACGTATGCACATTCATACATCATACCACGTAAAGTCATAACATCATACATAACATATAATATAACATAATGCATACGTTATGAAAACCGTTTAACGAAGAAAGATAACACATCACACATACACACACATCATAAACCTCATCACATCATCATGCATACATCAAGCATAAGCCACCATAAAACATCATTCCTTAACACTTAAGCTCTACAACCCAAAATTTTAGAAAAACTTCTAAGTGTTCACAGCGCATGACAAGGAATACGGCGGACAACTTAAAATATCCCAAGTATCCACAGCGGACAGCCAAAGTCCATAGCAGACAGCCATAGTCCACAGCGGATGAACCAAGTTCACAGCGGATGAACAAGTTCACAGCGGATGAACAAGTTCACAGTGGATAAACAAGTTCACAGCGGACAGCCATAAAATCTTCTAAGTGTCCACAGCGGACATGTAACGTCCATAGCGGACAGTTCAATGTCCACAGCAGACGACATAAAATCTCCTCAAGGGTCCACAGCGGACATGAAAAGTCCACAGCAGACAGCCAAATGCCAAAATGTCTACAGCGGACACATTAATAATGTCCAAGTGTCTACAGCGGACAGTGGGTGTCCATAGTGGACGACCTGGACAACCTTCCCAAGTGTCCACAGCGGACATACAAGATCCACAGCGGACAACTAAAATGGCCAAGTGTCCATAGCGGACACTCTAATGTCCACAGCGGATGACCATCATCCACAGCGGACACTTGTTCAGCTCCTACAATGCAAATCATGCAATTCTGGCCCCATACATCACTTTTAAACGTACCCTTAGCATAGATCTACAAGTTAACACCCTTAAAACCTCACTAACAATCATACGACAACATAGAAATCAGTTAAAAAACATACATCAAACAGTCGTACATTTCATAGAACATCACAGCTTGGTTTAAAAATCTTCTTTTTAGTACGCATAATAGCCCCAAGTAAGTAGAAAACCAGTAAAAGACGGGATCTAGAACTCACCTGAAGCAACCTTCAAGCAAAACACTTCGGGTCAGAAGCTCACCCATGATTTCAGCACTAAAAATCCCAAAACAACCATTGAACACCAAGAACTTCGGTCAAAGCTTGTGAATTCGGTTAAACAGAACATATACTTAAGAGACTTACCTTTTGCAGCTTCTTCCTCCTTTCTCTCTCGAGAACCGAGAGTTCTTCTTCTTTCTTTCTTTTCAGCCGAGAATAGTGGTGTGGAAGAAGAAGTGGGCGGCCATACCTTTAAAACCTTAAAATAATAAAGTTTTGTCCTTTTTACAACTTTAGCCCCTCCACTTTGTGTCCATATTCCTTTCTTTCTAGATACTTTCCTTTTCCCTTCTTTTAAATAAAGATCTGGGAGTTACACTTTGACATGCCATAGCTCACATCGTTTTCTATTACAAAAAGGTTTACAGGTACAAAAGTAGGAAGTTACAAACAAAGACCTTAATCTACAATTTACAAAAGCATGGACTTTACTTTTCACCAACTTATACAAGTTGGTGAGTCTTCAGAGTTGCAGCGAAAAGTGTGTCAGCTTTATGTAAAGTAGACTAGAGAAAACATGTATTTCTCTGTCTTCGGAAGAAATCAGTCTTCACAGCAAAATGGCTTCGGAAGACTTTGTTTCTGAAGCTTCGAAAGACTTCATCTTTGGCTTCGGAAGATTTTACACTTAGAGTATTTTCTGTCGTAGTGTGTAAAACTTCTAAAGCACTTCTATCTTTGTGCATCCAGTGCATGCATGCAGGAAGACCTTTGGTTGTTTTGGCTTCTTTGGTTGCAACAGCCTTATAATCTTCTAATATTACCTTACAAACTCCCCCTAGGCTGATGCTACCAAAATAGAGAAGTACTTCAGATGTTGATAGTCCTTATTAGGATCAAGACCAAGCCTCTCTTCATCATCTGGTCAGGATCCTTCAGACTTTCATAGTATATTCTTATGTCATAGAGATCATGTAAAGGAAGATCAAGTATGTCTTGCCAGAAGAAGACATCTTGACCTCCTTGATCTCTAATGGCATACCATCTGTCCATATTGGTAGCAAAACTCCAGGACAAGATGGGTCTTCCAATGGTATGAGGCTCTACTTAAATAGGAGTTGGTTGAGCAGTCTATTTATGCACTTCCTCAGGATGCTCTGACTTATCCTGAGGTGTGGAGGTGGATGCCTTGGTTTTCTTCTTCTTTTAAACACTTTTCCTGGCCATCCTTTTTCTCTTCTTTGAAGTTTTCAACTAAGATGACTGGTCTTCAGCACTAGATTGTTTTGTTGTGTCCCTTTCAGTTGGGATCTCTTCTCTCACAGGTTCAGATGGAAAGAGAGGAGAACCCTGCTGCGGATCAGAAGATGAAGTTGGCTGAGATGCAGCTCTAGGATCAGGTTGTGTTGTCTCAAGGGGTTCAACCTTCACCTCAACTTCAGGTTGAGCTAGACTTGGTGGAAAATGCAAATCTACAAGTTCTCCTCTTTTGATCTTCTGCTTGATGACTCTTATATGATCATCCATGGTGGATAGAGACATAGGACCAAGCCTCCTTCTGGAGAATCTGTACAGCTTCAAGATGCTCATCATCCTTTGTCTATCTTCAGACTTCTTTTGGCTTTTGTGGATGATGGCCCTTGACCTTGCAGCTTCTTCCCTTAACTTTCTCTTAGCAGCTTTTCTTTCTTTTGTGGCTTGTCCCTCCGGCTGCTTGAGATATTCATACTCTATGTACTCAAAGGATAAGGGAAGAAGTGCAGATACCTGATAGAGTCTTGTGGCACTCTGGTAGTTGATCATATTCATTCTTTCAGCTTCCTTGTCTACCTGAGGTTGTGCATCTGTCACAGTCTCTGTATCAGGACTTTCTTGAACTGGGGAGAGGACAAGAGCATGTTTGTAGAGCCTTTTCAGTCTCTTTTCTTCCTTAATCTTAAGGTGGAATGTTGCATCCTCTGCCTCCCTCCTCTCCTTTGACAGCTCAGTGTCAGCCAGCTCATTCAACTCTTCTAAGGGGAGAGATATGAGTTCATCAACATTATAGTTCCTAGTCCCCAGGTAGTTTAGCCTGGCTACCCTCAACTCATCATCTTGAGTGTTTGGCCTAGGGGTAGCTCGGATAGCAGCTTGCATGAAGCCTGAGAACCCTCCTGAATTCTCTCCCCTTAGCTTCTTCTTTCACTCTCTCTTCTCCTCCTCTAACTCCTCGGAGGTCATTTTCCTCTTCCCTTTGTCACGCACAGACCTTGGTGACTTAGGGTGGAGAGAGCTTTGGCCTTCATTGCTTGGTTCAGCAGTCAAGCTCTACCCAGAGAGAGGTTGTGAAGCACCATCACTAGCTGGTGCTTTACTAAGGGTACTAGGTGTAGAAGGAGATCCTGTCTCAAGGTTAACAGTTTCAACCTCTGAGACTTCAGTCAAGGTTTTCCCTTTGAAGCTAATCTTGGGGTCCACCTCAACATCCAGTTAACCAAAGATCTCACCTGCTATCCTCTCTCTATATAATCTTGATCTCATCTTGAACTCTTCTAGTACCTTTTCTTGTATCCAGTCCTGCTAGTCTTCCAGCTTGTCTATTTTGGCTTGGGTTGATAAGTGGAAGATCAACTAGATTTATGCACTCATAGAACTCAGGTTTGAAAAGTTGAAAGTTTCTTGTTAACCCTGAGTTCTAGAGATGATGAGAGCTCTTCTTTCTATATCATACCTCCATCCCATGATTGGGTTCTTAGAGTGAGGAGATAGGGTAGACATGGCTCTGGGTATACCCTTCCCAAATAGACTTTGAATGAGAGAGTCTACATCCATGTAGACTTGAGGTTGCTAAGTATGGACTATTGCAAGAGAGGGTGGTGAATCCTCTACGTCCATACTCTGAGAAGAACTCCCAAGTTCTGTGACTGTTTGGACTTTTTCCCCCTTTTTGGTAGCATCACCTTCTTGTATAAGTGAGCTGGGGGTTGAGTCTGTCACATTCTCAGATTCTTATGGACCTAGTTAAGTTCGTCTCGGTGGTCTCTCAGCTAGCTGGCCCTTGAGATCGGTGATCTCAAGTTGCTGGTCATTGACCCTTCTTTCCAAGACAGTCACCTGAGATTCCAGGTGACTTATCTTTGAGACTAAATAGGTGCATGTTTGAGTTAGTTTTTGCACCTTTGGTTTCAGACTCCCCTCATCTTTATCAGAAGAATCACGGGGGGATGAGAGAATTAGACCAAGATCCTTCTTCTCATCACCAGCATACCCTACCTTATGAAAGCTTCAAGAGAAATGTCAAAAGGCCGGCTTGCCATGGTTGAGGTCTTAAAGATGTAATCACTTGCTGAAGTGAGAGCCTCTTCCATATGGATCTCCTGAACAGGTTCAGGGAGATCCACCTCAGTGATAGGTGAATGATGTAGGATAGACCTGGGTAAGACAAGAGTATTCATCTCTCCTTGAGTAGGTGTGGAGAAGAGAGACACATGGTACTCGCTGAATGCCATGTCTTCATCATCATAGAAGTCAAGGCTGGGAATTGGTTGATTTAGATCCAGTGGCTGGGGATGGTAACTGTCCCTGAAAGGTTGTTCACTAGAGTGTTGAGACTCTGAGTGAAGGCTTAAGGTTGTTTGGGGTGTGAGCTCGTCAGGCTGAGCATGAGAAACCTCAGCACTGATCATATGAGAGATGGGATTCGTTTGCTCCTCAGGGGAAGTGGGAGCTCGAGTGTCCACTTCCTCCGGTAAGGTTGGTGATATGGGGGCCTGCACAAGCTGAATAGCATGTGCAGGGGTTCATTTGGTTTTTCTCTGGTAGGTGATGGTTATTGTGGGCTATATGTGTGGTTGAGAGATAGAAGGTGTGGGTTTAACACTAGCTGGTACTACTAGGTTGCCACCTTGAGCAATGAGGTCAAACATTTTTGGGGCAAGGGATGTTTCTACCCCAGAGAAGCCAACAGTTGGCTTCCTCATTATTTTGAAGATGTCGGGCTTCATTTGTCCTAATTTAAGAATATTACCTGTTCCCCTCAACTGTGAGCCCAGTTCATAGTTGAGAATATGCTGGACATATCTAGGGAACATATAATACTCTAAGGAGTCTAAGTTAGCAAGTAAATTGGTATATACAAATTGTCAATACCTGAAATTGACCCCCTGAACCATTCCATTGATTATGAAGGAGAGGTCTTTTGGAATCTGATCCCATCCTCCATGCTTTTTGACAAGCTGTGTATGACAACATGGAGGAGGTACTTCAAATGGGATGAGACCTTCCCCTTCCTAAAGGTTTTGACTGAGAAGTCACCCTCATAGTTCATCTGCGCAAATGAGTGGTTGAATGTAGCTTTGGGGAAGGACAAGTCTCCTTCTACATCATCCAGCTGAAGATGTGTGTTTAAGGTGGCCGGAGTGATGAAGATTGTCCTCCCCTGCACTGTGAGAGACAGTGCCTTCTCCCCGTCCATGGTGACCTCTTCGCAATGACTGCAGCTTTAGGGAAGGACAAGTCTCCTTCTACATCATCCAGCTGAAGATGTGTGTTTATGGTGGCCGGAGTGATGAAGATTGTCCTCCCCTGCACTGTGAGAGACAGTGCCTTCTCCCCGTCCATGGTGACCTTTTCGCAAGTCCACCAGAACTCCAACAAATGATCCTCATAGAGAGGAGGATCAATGGTGAGGGAGGTGAAGTAGTTGGTCAAAGAAAGGTAACGACAAACCTCTAAGAAACCTGGATCTTCCTCAGAATCTAATAGAGTAACTTGATTATGTTGCTTGTGAAGATGCATGGAAAAATCGTGTTGATTTCTACAGTCAATGTTGGCCATTTGAAGTAGCTTTTCGGTGAAGAAAGATAAGAACGAAGGCGGCTTATGGGTGAAATTAGGTTAGAGAACAATATAGATGAATAGGAGAGTGAGAAGAGGGGGAACCGTTGAGAATATATATGAAATAGATTTGAAACAAAGTTAATACAAAAGGATAAACTTTGAAATCCGAAAGTAGGTCCCACCTCTAAAAAAGTACCCAAAAAGGTAGTTATTTTGGAAGTTGAAAATCTTCCTAAGGTAATTTAGCTTCGGAAGTTTTAAGAAAAAGCTTTCGAAGTCAATTTGGCTTCAAAAGATATTCTTAAGAGTTGTGAAAATTTGGTTTCGAAAGAAAAATACTTAGAAAATTTTTTCCTTCCGACACATATTTGGTTTCGGAAGATATTAAAAATTGGGAGTTTTATTCTAAAGAGAATAAATCTTTTGAGACTTAATTTCTTTCGGAAGATATTTGTCCTTCAAATACATGTAAGTACTTAGAAGCATATTTAAGCTTCATAAGATATTCTCTGAAATTCTTCCGAAGTTAAATTTCTTATAAGTAGTTAGTTTATTTGAAGACATAAATTTCTTCTGAAGTCAACTTGAAATCTTCGGAAGAAAATATGTTTGAAAATTTTTCAAAAATCTAAGGAATATCATAAAAAAATTCTTCCAAAATAAACTGGGCTTATGAAGGTGATAAAATAGACAACTTAGGACACACAAGTTTTAGAAATAAAGTTGATTTCAGTTTTAAGAAAATCTACTCAAAGTTAATCATCCCAATAGCTGATACAAGATATTTGAATCTCTGTTCATCAAAAGCTTTAGTGAACAGATCAGCATATTGTTCACTTGTGTTAACTTTGACTAATTTGATTAATCCCTTCTCAAAACTATCCCTAATCAAATGATACCTGATGTTGATGTGTTTGGTCCTTGAGTGCTACATAGGATTCTCTGTAATAGAGATAGCACTGTTGTTGTCTATATGGATGGGAGTCTCTTTGAAGTTGAATCCATAGTCCAGTATCTGATTCTGAATCCAAAGCACTTGAGCATAGCAACTTGCAGCAGCAATGTATTCAGCCTTAATAGTTGATGTAGAGACATAGGATTGTTTCTTGCATTTCCATGAGACAATCCTTCTACCAAGGAATCGACATCCCCCAGATGTAGACTATGCAGTCATCTTGCAACCACCATAGTCACCATATGTATAAGCATACAGATTGAAGTCATAACTCTTTGGATACCAAAGGCAAAGCTTAGGAGCACCTTTGAGATATCTAAGAATCCTCTTGACAGGAACCAGGTGTGACATCTTGAGGTTGGCTTGATATCTTGCATAGGCATGTGGCAAACATGATATTAGGCTTGCTGGCTGTTAGGTACATAAGAGACCCAATCATAGCCCTGTAAAGATGTTCATCCACACACTCCCCCTCAAGATCAGGTCCTAGGGAATGGTTTTTGGCTATGGGTGCCTTAGCAACCTTACATTCAGTCATGTTGAATCTAGTAAGTATATCTTGTAGATACTTTGACTAACTTTTGAAGATGCCATTGTCAACTTGCTTCACTTGAATTCCCAGAAAGAAATTTAGTTCCCCCATAGGACTTATTTCAAATCTGTTCTTTATTAGCCTCTCAAATTCTTTATAGAGCTTTGGATTAGTTGACCCAAAGATAATGTCATCCACATATACTTGAACTAGCATTAAGTCATTCCTTGTTCCTTTGATGAAGAGAGTTCCATCTATAGTACCCCTCTTGTAACTATGTTGACAGAGATACTGAGATAGTGTTTCATACCACTTCCTTGGAGCTTGGTGCATCCCATAAAGAGCTTTAACAAGATTGCAGACATAATCAGGATGATTTGGGTTTGCAAAGCCAGGTGATTGTTTGACATACACCTCTTCATCAATCACCCCATACAGAAAAGCACACTTGACATCAAGTTGATAGACCTTGAAATCCTTGGATGCAACAAAAGCCAGGAAAATTCTTACAGCTTCAAGTCTTACCACAGGAGCAAAAACATCTGTCTAATCAATTCCCTCTTCTTATGTGTACCCTTGAACAACTAGTCTTGCCTTGTTCTTGATGATAAGTCCTCTATCATCCTTCTTGTTCCTAAAAACCTACTTGGTTCCTATGATAGTCTTCCCATGAGGAAGAGGACATAGGTTCCAAACCTTTTGTCTTTTGAATTAAAGTAGCTCTTCTTGCATTGCTTTAACCCAGCTTCCATCTTTCAAAGCCTCATCAACTTTCTTTGGCTCTACTTGTGACAAGAAGCAAGAATATAGACAAACATTTTTATCATGGGTTTGTCCTCTTGTTCTCACCCCTGTATCAACATTTCTAATGATGTTTGTGGTGGGGTGTGACTTGTGGATCCTAAGTTAAGGGATCACAGCAAGTTGATTTGAAAGATCTAGATTAGAGAAATTTATATCTGGTAATGGTGTGTCACCCACCACATCAGCACACTTATCAAGTGAGACTTGATCCAATGAGAGTGTGACATCATTTATGTTGTCTTCTATGGAGTGGTTATCAGCATCAATAAATTCTTGATCACTATCACCACCTCCATTTCCTCCTACATTTGAAGCTCCTTCACGTGAGTTTTGAACCTCTGAGCTGGAATTTGAAGGCATCTCAAATGTATCAGCTGAATTTGTCATGTTTGTGCTGATAGAATCTTCATTTGCAAGGTTAGTCACCAATGGAGCTGAGGTAGTAATTTTTCTTGGTCTTCTCAGCTCAAATTTTGGGTAGGGATCTCCTGTTGATATGTTATCTGTAGATCCTAAAACATTCTCACAAGACTTGTTAAAATAGTTGGTAACTAAGTCAAGATCAAATAGCCAATCTGGACCAGAACCTTTCACACTAGGAGTGTGCTCATTGAAGGTCACATTGGTTGACTCCTCAACTACTCTAGTTCTGAGATTGTATACTCTATAAGCCTTAGCTTAGGAAGAATATCCAATAAAGTGTCCATCATCTGACTTCTCATCAAATTTGGCTACTTGATCTTTAGTATTCAAGATGGTGCAAGGACATCCAAATAACCTGAGGAAACCAATAAATGGTCTCCTTTTGTGCCACATATCATAAGGAGTCTTACCATGAGTCTTAACCACTAAAACTCTATTCTGCACATAGCAGGTTATGTTAACTGCCTCTGCCCTTAAGGTGATGGGCCATTTAGAGTCAGACAACATGATTCTTGCAGCTTCAATAAGTGTCCTGTTTCTCCTCTCAGCAACACCATTTTACGGAGGGGTCCTGGGAGCATTATATTATCTTGTAATACCCTTTTCATCTCAAAATGTATCAAGGATTTGGTTCTTAAATTATGTTCCTTGATCACATCTTATGGTCTTGACCTTGTGATCAGATTGATTCTCAATTTTCAAAATGAAGTTCTTCAATATCTCAAAAGTCTCATCCTTAGTTCTAAGGAAAAAGACCCAAGTGAATCTTGTGAAATCATCTGTGATCACTAAACAATATGAGGTCCTTCCTAAACTCATTACACTAGTGGTGCCAAAGAGATCCATATGTAATAAGTATAGGGGGGTAGTGATAGAGTTCTTTTCCTTTGGCTTGTGAGACACTTTGTGTTGCTTCCCTTTCAGGCATACAACACAATGATCATCACTTGTAAACTCTTTTCTTGTCATTCCAGTTACCAAGTCATTCTTAATTAATTTATTCGTGTTCTTAAAGTTTACATGGCACATTATTTTATACCATAGGAAAGACTCATCACTATTAGCTTTAGATAGAAAGCAAGAAACTTCTCCTTAGGGAGATGTTTTCTGCAAGTCCATCTTGTACATGTTCCTTTTCATGGGGGCTTTGAGTAGGATATACTCTTGAGGAATGACCACCCTGGGCTTGAGAACAATGCACTCATGCTCAGTAAAGAGCATGTTGTGTCTCTGATCAAAAATTTAGGATACACTCAGTAGATTGTATCCAAGCTCCTTAACAAAATTTACCTTCTCAATGGTGAGCTTACCATTTGTGACCGTACCCCTTCCAGTGATGTAACCACCAGCATCTCCTCCAAAAGCAACTGGTCCTCCATCAATTTTCTCAAAATTATAAAGCAACAAACCATTGCCAGTCATGCGTCTGGAACAGCCACTATCAATGATCCACATATTTCCCTTGGCCTTTAGCTGTTCCTGCATAAAAAGAAGTGGTTAGTTACACTTGGAAACCCAAGCCTCATTGGTCTTGGGCTTTTCAAAGTGCTCTAAAGACAATGTAATAGTAACAGATCCTATATTCAAGCTTTGAGGATCATTAGTTGCTGTTGATGAAGAACTCTCAATCACCAGGTCTTTCTTCATCTTCCACACCATCTTTGGAAGATTGGACTTGACCTTCAACACCTCAGAAGTTTCAATAACTTCTGAAGTTTTGGATACTGGACCTTCGAAAGATCTTGCTTTCACTGCAGCATGCTTTAGTACTTCGGAAGCATTCCTTTCTTTCGAGACCCAACTTTTTTCCGAAGGAAAGTTTTCACTTGTCTTCTTCTTCACTTTAGAGCTTCCGAAGGAAACAGATTTTTCTTTCGAAGCTTGCTTTTCCTTCTTCCTCCTAGAAACTTTCTCTTTGACCATGTGGATAGTGCTTTTGGGATTGTAGATGCAATCCTTAGCCAGATGAGAAGTACTACCACACATGATATAGTCCATTTGCTTCCTTCTGGGAGTCTTCTTTTAAGAGCAAGACTGATTTTGATCACTTTCTTTCTCCATCTTCATCTTCACAGATGATGCAGCAAGCTTCTTAGGGAGAGGCTTTCTCTTGGAGCTGGATGGTTCAGGCTGTGTAGCAGTGGTACATAGCTGGTCAGTCTTCTTCTTCTTGATGGAATGGTTTGGAACTAAACTAGAACTCCTAGTACTAGAGTTCATAGTTGAGCCTTCAGCCTTTACCACTTCAAACCCAACAGAGATGAACACTTGTTTCTACTTGGAATCAAAAGTGGCCTTGATCTCTTAAGCCTTCTTTGATCTTCTCTTAGCTCTTCTGATTAAGTTCTTCCTCTTTGACTTGGTCATTTCAGACTCTTTCCTCTCCTTAGGAGAATAGTGACCCTTCTTAGGATGATCTTCTTCACTCTTCTTAGAGTTTTCCTTCACTATCTCCTCTTCATCCTCTTCAACAATAGGGTCTATGAGGGGAAGCTCATCTTCACAAGTTTCACACCTTGGAGATCTTAGAGTGTGTGAAGGAGCTATCTTAGTGATTCCCAGTCCCTGCTTATTCTGATAACAAACTTTTGCATGTAGGGATGAGGATATTATCACATTTTCTTCCCTGGCTTTGCTGATCACAAGTTCAGCCTGGCATTCAGTTAACTTTGTGATGAGATCTTTGATTTGAGTCCTGTAGTTAGTGTGCTCATACTTAAGAGTTGAAATGGTTTTCTCTAGATCTTCTATCTTAAGTTTATAATCATTTTCAGCTCTTTTAAAATCAGCTTTTAAGATATTTAAGGACTCAAGATCAGATCTCATCTCTAAGTTATAGGACCTGTATCTATTAACTTTAGCAATACATTCAAGTGTGCAGAGATGTTCCAATACCTTGGCTTCATAATGATCTTCCATCAATGCTTGGTTTGGAGATGCATCTTCACCTGAAAGCTCCAGTCAAAGCCTCCTTCTTCAACAGCAACTGTGGCTTGCTGTCTTGGCTTCTCATTCTGGTGATCTCCTTCAGTGTAGTTTGGCCTGGTTTGTGCTTGCCCACCATTTGACCTTGCTACCTTGCATTCTCTGGAAAAGTGTCTCATTTGGTTACAGTTGTAACACTTCATTTTGCTTTTATCAAGCCCAAACTTTCCACTGGCTGCATTGCTAGGAAACTTCCTTCCAGTCCTCTTATAGAACTTATTGGCCTTGTGAGTGAGAAGAGCCATCTGCTGGACTATTTCTATATACTCCAGATCATCTGGATGGATACAGTCCAGATCTTCAAGGATGAAGAGAAAGTTGCCTGAACTTTCATCAGAAGACACAAAAGCTTGTGAAGAGCTTGTCTCCTGGAATGGGCTTTCAGGGATGTAGCCTTCCCTTGGTGTCTCCGAAAAGGTGATGAAATGACCCTTTTATGAGTTGTCAGGGTAGCAGATGAGATGGTGTTATGGTTCTCTGCAATCCCTTTGAACCACATGAAGGGCTGAACTCTGTTGGTTGTTGGAGTTACTAGATGGATTTTGCATGTTCATCTCCTTCTAGTAGCCATTGAGGATACCATACAACTCAATGAGAGTAAGGGTCTTGAGGTTCTCAGTCCTCTTGATGACCACACAATAGTGTGTCCGTTATCTGGGAAGAAAGGATATGAACTTCCTCACAATGTTCCTGTTCTCAAGAGTTACTCCAACATCTGCCAGAGTATCTATAATCTCAACATACCTGAAGTATTGTTAAGTCATGGTTTCATCTGTCTTGAAGGTGAAGTTCTCAAACTGCTGCTTCAAGAGGTCTTTCTTGTTTTCTTTTGTTTTATTAGACCCCTCATACATCAGCTTCAGTGCATCCCAGAGTTGCTTGGCAGTCTTGCACTTCTTGAAGTCTCTATAGATAGAGTTTGGAAGAGCAGTTTGGAGGGCGGTCATGGCTTTCTGATTAATATCAATCTTCTTCCAGTCTTCTTTAGAATAGTCAGCCACTTTCTTTGGTATCATACCACCACCAGCAGCAGCTGAAGAGGTGGATGGTACATGAGGTCCATTGACAACAGACCCCCACATCCTGGAGTCTTGAGACTTGATAAAGCCTTCCATTCTTTGACACCAAGTATCAAAGTCTTCAGGAGTGATCAGTGGGGACTTTATCATTGTATCGATTTCCATATCAGCCTTTGTGATAGCTGCCATTTGAGATGTTAAGTGAACTGTGAAACTAAGAGGATTAAAGATGGTGAGATCTTACAATCAAGAGCCTGAAATGCTCTGATACCAATTGCAGGAACGGGTAAGGGTGCCTAATACAATCAGTTTCACAATGAGGAGAGACTTGGAACACTTAACAGTTCAAATAAGGGACCAGGTTTGATTATGAGGATAATAAGAACACAAGTAAGTAATGAGACAGAACAAGCAACAATAACATAGAAATATGGTTTTCAAGGAGTGTTGTATATTGCATTCAAGTTCTATTACAAGTGTTACAAAGCATATCTCAATTTACAAGAACCTAAGACTCTTTATACTACATCCTACAACCATCAATACTTAGAAAGACAGTTGGAATTGACTAATCTAGAAAACAAGATCAATCTAAAGTCAAAAGACAGATTGCCTTTTGACTAGTGACTATAACATGCCATAGCTCACATCCTTTTCTATTACAAAAAGGTTTACAGGTACAAAAGTAGAAAGTTACAAACAAAGACCTTAATCTACAGTTTACAAAAGCATGGACTTTTCACCAACTCATATAAGTTGGTGAGTCTTTAGATTTGCAACGGAAAGTGTGTCAGCTTTATTTAAAGTAGATTAGAGAAAGCATGTCTTTCTCTGTCTTCGAAAGAAATCAGTCTTCACAGCAAAATGGCTTCGGAAGACTTTGTCTTTGAAGCTTCGAAAGACTTCATCTTTGGCTTCGGAAGATTTGGACTTTGGCTTCGGAAGATTTTACACTTAGAGTATTTTCTGATGTAGTGTGTAAAACTTCCGAAGCACTTCTATCTTTGTACGTCCAGTGAATGCATGCAGGAAGACCTTTGGTTGTTTTAGCTTCTTTGGTTGCATCAGCCTTATAATCTTCTGATATTACCTTACAACAAAATCTTCCGAAGCAAAAGATTGATTTCTTTCAAAGACAGAGAAGTCATGTTTTCTCTGAATCACCTTTTGACAAAAGCTGAACAACTTTTCACTACCACTATGAAGACTCACCAACATATATGAGTTGGTGAAAAATTCATACTTTTGTCAACTGTAGATTAATGTCTTTTGTCTGTAACTTTCCAACTATGTACTTTTATCCTTTTTGTAATATATTAGAATGTGAGCTATGACATGTCATAGTCATAAGTCAAAAGGCAATCTGTCTTTTGACTCTACATTGATCTTGTTATCTAGATTAGTGTTTCTAGTTGGCCTTCAGAGTATGGCCGGCTGTAGGATGTAGTATAAAGTTTCTTAAGTACTTGTATCTTCATGTATGCTTTGTAACACTTATAAGAACTTGATAGCTATATACATCATTCTTGAAAACCATATTTGAGTGTTCTTGTTCTTGTTCTTTTACTTGTGTTCTTTGTATCATCTAACCAGTTCCCTATTCGATCTGTTAAGTGTTGCATATGTCTCCATCATTGTAAAACTGTTGCGTTGACCACCCTTCACTGGTCTTGCACTTCATCATACTAAAACTTCATAAACGAACATAAAAATGCCATCTTTTTCATATGAAATCATAATTTTGATAGAAAACAACATATAAGCATGCATATCAATCCCAAAACAAGTAAAATAAGTAAATATTAGGATCTAAAACTCACCTTTTGAAACACTCAAACAAACCCTAGAACCGAGAGGATAGATCTCTCGATCTACACTAATGGCTGACCATGAAGAAGCCAAGGTATTAGAACATCTTTGTACACCTGAATGCATTGTTAAAGTAAACATGTATAGGTCCTATAACCTGGAAATGAGATCTGACCTTGAGTCTTTGAATATTTTAAAAGTTGATTTCAAAAAAGCTAAAAATGACTGTAAAGTTAAAATAGAAGATTTAGAGAAAACAATTTCAACTCTTAAGCATGAGCACACAAATTACAGGACTCAAATCAAAGATCTCATTGTCAAGTTAACTGAATGACAGGCTGAGCTTATGATCAGCATAGCCAAGGCAGAAAAATGTGTTCTTAAAGAGGAAACCTTCAAGAACATTATATCCTGATCCTTGGATGAAAAGATTTTTTATCAAAACAGGAAAGGATTGGGTTCAAGTGAGATAGCTCCTTCACACACATTTCTATCTATAAGATCTCCAAGGTGTGAAACTAGTCAAGATAAGCTGCTACTCATTGACCGTATCTAAGAAAAGGATGAAGATGAAGAGGAGATAGTGGAGGATGAACTAGAAGTGAGTGAGGAGGTTCATCCTAAGAAGTGTAGAAAGAACCAAGGATGACCACATCAACTAGAAAGAACATGATCAAGGCAGCCAAGAGAAAATCAAAAAAAAACCCTAAGAGATCAAGGCCACTTTCAATTCCAAAAAAAAAAAACAAGTCTTTATCTCTACTGGGTTAAAAGTGGTGAAGACTGAATACTCAAATATGGACTCTAGCACCAGGAGTCCTAGTTCTTGTCCAAACCATCCTGATCAAGAGAAGATGGTTGAACAAATGTGCACCACTGTTGCACATCCTAAACCATCCAGTTTCAAGAGCAAGCTTCACCCTCAGAAGCCTATTGCATCATATATGAAGATGAAGAAGGAAGTGGAAAGAGATCAAGCTCAACCTTCTACTCAACCTTCTACTCAAAGAGATTTAAGTATCTTGTATCAGCTATTTGGATGATTAACTTTGTGTAAATTTTCTTAAATTGAATTCAAGATTATTTTCAAACATCTTTGTCTTAAGTTGTTTATATCATCACTCATATAAGCCCTATTTACCTTGGGAGAAAATTTTTCTAAATGATATTCCTTATAATTTTGATAATTAAAGATATATTTTCTTTCGGAAAAAATTAAGTTGACTTCTAAAGAAAATTATGTCTTCAAAACTAATAAGTACTTACTAAGAAATTTACTTCTAAGTACTTATATGTTTTAAAGAACAATTTTCTTCTGAAAGCAATTAAACCTCGAAAGCTTTATTTATCATTTGAATAAAACTTCTAAAATATAAATATCTTTCGAAACCAAATATATCTCGGAAGCAAATTACTCTAAGTATTTTTCTTCAGAAGCAATTCTTGTCAAGTTAAGGAATATCTTCCTAAGTCAATTTGGCTTCGGAAGTTTTCTCAAAACTTTCGAAGACAAACTTCCAAGATAACTACCTTTTTGGGCACTTTTTTAGAGGTGGGACCGACATCCAAATTTAAAAGTTTATCCTTTTGCATTATCTTTGTCTCAAATTCAACCATATAAATATCCTTCATTCTTTTTCCTTTTCATCTGCAAACTTTTAACCCTAAATTCACCCACAGACCCTTTTTGTTCTTAGCTTTCTTTGTCCTAAAGCTTTCTTAAATGGCTAGCCCTGAACCCCGAAACCAGCCAGATTTCTCTATGCACCTTCACAGGTAATATAATCAGGTTGCCCTGTTGACATCTGAGAAAGATCCTGGTTTCTCAGATGTTTGTCGTTTTCTTGCTCAATCATCCTACCTCACCGCACTTACAATAGACCCTCCACTTTATGAAGAACAACTGCTGGAGTTCTGGAGGACCTGCCAAGAGGTAATCTTGGATGGTGAAAAGGCACTGTCTGCATCAATGCAGGGGAAGACAGTGTTCATCACCCTAGCCTAAATCAATACTCATCCAAGGCTGGATGATAATGAATGAGAACTATCTTTCCCCAAAGCTGTTGTGAATGAATCATTTAGGTAGATGGGCTATGAAGGGGAATTCACCATCAGAAACTTCAAAAAGGGTAAGGTCTCTTACTAGTTGAAGTACCTCTTCCATGTTATCATTTACTCTTTATCAAATAAACATGGAGGATGGGACCAGATTCCTAAGGACTTATCCTATATAGTCCATGGAATGGTTCAACAGGTCAAGTTCAAGTACTACTAGTTTGTCTATACAAACTTGCCTACCAACTTAGACTCCTTAGAGTACTATATGTTCCCTAGATATGTCGAACACATTATTAACTATGGTCTGGGCCCACAGTTAAGAGGAATAGGTGCTACTCTTAAATTGGGACTGATTAAGCCTTGCATCTTTAAAATCATAAGAAAGACCACTGTTGGCTTCTCAAGGGTAGAAAAAGCCCTGGTCCCAAAAATGTTAGAGCTCATTGCTTAATGTGACAACTTGACAACACCAATCAATGTTAAACCCACACCTTCTACATCTGCACAACCCACTCAGCCACAAATAACCACCACCTACTCAATAAAATCTAAATGAACCCCTTCTCAGTCTATTCAGATTGAGCAGGCCCCCATACAATCACCCATGCAGGAGGAAGTGGAATCAGGATCTCCCACTTCCCCTGAGTAGCAAACCACTCCCATTACTTAATTGGTCAGTTCTAAGGTTCCTCATGGTCAACCATTACCAAAACCTCAAGCCTTCAATCTGAATCTCAAAACTCAGGTGATCAACCTTTAGGGGAAAGCTACCATCCCCAGCCATTAGACTTAAACCAACCAATTTTTGACCTTCATTTCTATGATGATGAGGATATGGGTTTCAGTGAGTACCATGAGTCTCTCTTCTCCTCCCCTGCTCAATGAGAGATGAGGGCTCCTGAAACACCCATATCTAGCCCATATCATCCACCCCTAACTGAGGTGGACTTCCCTAAACATGTTCAGGAAGTTCATATGGAAGAGGCTCTCACTTTTTGCAAGTGATTATGTTGGATCATATGAGGCTGGTGCAACCAAAACAACACTTAGAACAATTTTGTGTACAAGTTGAAGAAGTCTTCTGAAGAAAAAACTACTCTTCCGCAGTTATGTCAAAGATCTTTCAAAGCATTGTTTGAAGAGCTTCCTGAGGAAAAACTAAGTCCTCTGAGACTAAGTATTTTTCCATCCGAAGTATATGAAGATCTTCCGAAGGATACAACAAAGTCTTCCGAGACCAAGCAGTTCTCCTTCCAATGCATTCAACTTAGAAGATTCAAGACAAAGTTTTCCGAAGAAGAAAGTCATCAAGACCTGTAGAAGACTCGAAAGAAGTTGTTTCTTCCGAAGTATAAATGGCCTTGGAAGAACTTATTCTTCCGAATCTATTTAGATTTGGAAGAATCAACTATGAACCAGTGGACATAAGTATGGTCTGTCTGACAGACTCTGAGACACTGCATGGCATTTTCCCACGACCATGTAGTTGACCATACTTTAATCCACTGTTCACCTTTTCAACTTAGTACAGATACCATCTTTAGTTGGCAACAAAAGGTAAGTCATGGACCTGTCATGGCTACCTATCTAGGATATTATTTTATCTTAGATACTTTACTTCTAGCAATGTAGTATTTGTCTAGTTATAGATTCTAGCTGGTTTTCCAAGTATAACCGGCTGTAGATAGTAGTATATATAGTTTCTCATTGTAACTTAAGTATACATGCTTGTAAGAGTCTTGTAATACTAAGTTGAGAAGTAATATATGCAAGTATCTTGAAAACAATTTTTGTGTTCATCAACTTATTATATTATCATCAACTTAGTTAGAGATTTTGCTTCATCACCCGAGTTATATCTTATGAGTTCATGAGAGAAAACTTGTGTTAAAGTGTCAAAACCGATCCTGCAATTGGTATCAGAGCATCTTAGGCTTTTGATTGTGAGATCTAACCATCCCAAATCACCCTCATTTCCTTACACTTACTCACTTCACTCGAATGGCTCTTATCCAAAAATCCACTGAGTCTGAGATGGGAACCATGACTAAGGCTCCTATCATCACCCCTGATGATTTTGGAACATGGTGTAAACATATTGAAGGCTTCATTAAGTATCAAGACAGTCACATGTGGAGATCTGTCACTCATGGTCCTTACAAGCCAAAGGTGGCGGCCCCGGCTGGTAATAGTGCCATGATTGAGAAAGATGTTGAAGACTACTCTGATAAAGACTTCAAGAGGATGGACATCGACGGCAAAGTTATGACTGTGTTGCTCACTGCTATACCAAACTCCATAATGGTAGGCTTTCAGCAATGCAAGTCTGCAAAAGAACTATTCGATGTTTTGAAGCTAATGTACTCTGGTTCCGAAGAGTCAAAAGAAAATAAGAAGGACATGCTGAAGCAGAAGTTCGAGAACTTTACTTATGTTGTTGGTAAGATCTTGAGCCAACAATAATTTAGGTATATGGAGTTGATTACATCTCTCTAGACTATAGGAGTGGTGCTTGAGAAAAGAGACATAGTCCGAAAATTCATGAGTGCACTTCCTTATGAATGGACTTTCTACTGCGTCTCCATCAAAAGGACTAAAAATCTTAACAATCTCACTATGGCTGAACTGTATGAAATCCTTGATGGATACCGTATGGAAATGGAGACTCAAAAGAGCCACCAAATGAACAGACCCTCAAATCCAGCTATCAGCAACGCTCTGCATGTTGCTGAAGGATCAAGAACTCCCCAGCCTTAGTTGTATCTGAATTATCCTTAGCAGCCATCAACTTCTTCTGGACCATATATCACTTTCCCTAAGACACCCAGGTCTCAACAAGTTCAACATACTCCCTTCCAGGAAAGTTGTGCTTTTGTTTCAGGAAATGAACACTCTGGAGATTTTTAATTTTGCTTTGATGATCTAGAGTGCTTTAGCCCTAATGATGTTGAGTATATGGACATTGTCCAACAAATGGCTCTTTTAACCTACAGGGCGAAGATGTTCTTTAAAAGAACCGGAAGGCAGTTTCCCAAAAACCCAACAAACAGCAAATTCGGGTTTGATAAAAGCAAGGCCAAGTGTTACAACTGTAACCAGCTCGGTCACTTTGCTAGGGAATGTAAAGCACCAAGATCTAATCTTGGAGCTGCTCAAGCCTCTCAACATCCTGCTACCTCAAAGGCTGCAACCAAACCTACTGAGCCACAAACTACAGCTATTGCTCAAGAGGTTGACTGGAGCTTTATGGTACAAGATGTCACCCCCATCCAAGCACTCATGGCTGGAACAGATGACAGCATGGTATACGAACATCTCTATACTCAAGCATGCATTGCTATGGTTAAATTATATCAGGACTATAACATGGAAATTAGATCTGATATTGAGTCCTTAAATATCCTAAAATCTAATTTTAAGAGGGCAGAATCTGACTATAAATGCAAAATAGAAGAGTTAGAAACAACCGTATCCTTTTTAAAACATGAACATACCAACTACAGGACTCAGATAAAAGATCTAATATCCAAGTTAACTGAAGCTCACGCCCAGCTAGTAATAGTTGTGGCCAAAGCAGAGAAGTATGCTATTCAAGAGCATAACTTCAATACTATTATTGCATCATCCTCCCACTCCAAGGTCTGCTACCAAAACAAAAGTGGGTTGGGATCCAATGAAATTGCTCCACCACACTCTCTTATGTCTATTAGACAACCAAGATGTGGTACTAATGAGAAAGAGGTTCTAACTACTGACCCACTACCTAGTGAGCAGAAGCATGATGCAACAACGGTAACCACCACAAGAAAATATAAGGTAGAAAACCTCATCTCCATCGATGATCAACCGTTGATAGCCAAAGCAAGGAAGAAAAAGATCCAGGAAGCAAGAAAAACTACCAAGAAGGTGGCTGAGACCAAGATGAAAATAGACCCAAAACAAAAGGGTGTATTCATCTCAGCCGGTTTCCAAGTTGTTAGAAACTCTGATTCAGGAAATGAAGGTAATACCAGCACTCCTATCCAGCTAAAGAATCAAAAGTTAAAGGGGAAGGCTGATGAAGAAGAAAAGAAGTGCAAGAAACAACAGCCCTCAGGCCCTATCAAGAATAACATTGAGTGCAAAATCTGTGGTCTGCACAACCACATGGCCAAAGATTGTTACTACAATCCTGCAAGCACACATTATGCAACCAATGTTAAGAAAGAAGGAGTTAAGGAAGGTTTCACATTTGGACTTACCACATGGTCCAAGTGTCTAGGAAAGGAAAACTTGTTTCCAAAGCCAGTTACTTTTAGAAGAAACTCATTCTTTCGAAATGAGGAACAGGACACTTATTGAGGCTGCAAGAACCATGTTAGCTGATTCAAAGTTGCCTCTAACTTTCTAGGCAGAGGCAGTAAGCACTGCATGCTATGTGCAGAACAGGGTTCTCATTGTTAAGCCCCATGGAAAGACCCCTTATGAGTTATGGAACAAGAGGCCACCATTCATTGGCTTTCTTAGGTCCATTGGTAGCAGGTGTACCATACTTAACACAAAAGACAATTTAGCAAAATTTGCTGAAAAGTCGGATGATGCTATCTTTGTTGGATATTCCTCAACCTCTATTGCCTATAGAGTTTATAACATAAAAAATCAACAATTTGAGGAATCATCTAACATTGTTGTTAATGAGCACACTCCTTGTGTTAAGGGGAATGGCCCTGATCATATCTTTAATTTAGAATTGTTTCCAAGCTATTCTAAATCATCTTGTCAGAATGTTTCAGCTGAAACAGGAACTCAAAGCAACTCCCATAAGGATAAACACTTGGAGTTACCCAGACCTATTCAAAGTTCTCAAAGAGGAATTGATGAACAAGCTCCCACTGATGAAAGTCTTGAAAGTCTAAATATATCAGGAAACAATGGAGCTTCAACAAGTTATCAGCCCTTTGAGCCTCAAAACTCCTCAATTGATAACTCCAGTATTCTACACCAAGCTGATGAAGATAGTCATCTGGAGGAACAGGAAACTGTTGATGCTGATTCTCAGCAAAATATCATTGATGCTGTCACACATTCATTCAATCAGTCCTTATTGAATGAGTGTGAGACAACAGCTGGTCATGGTGTTCAAAATCCTGAGCAAAACTTCTCAAACCTGGATCTATCTATGCAACTAGATATGATTCCTAGGCTCAGGATACACAACACTCATACAGCTGAGAACATCATAGGAGATGTCTCAGAAGGTGTGAGAACAAGAAGTCAGACCCACAATGGGAATGTCTGCTTGTACTCATGCTTTCTCTCTCAAATGGAGCCAAAGAAGGTGGAAGAAGCCCTCAAGGACAACAATTGGGTTGAATCTATGCAAGAAGAATTGCTTCAATTCAAAAGGCAAAAGGTATGGAACTTGTGTCCATTGCCACCTGGCCAAGTCCCTATTAGCACCAAGTGGGTATTCAGAAATAAGAACGACAATACACCTGTTGCAAGACTTGAGGCTGTGAGAATCTTTCTTGCTTTTGCAGCATCCAAGAACTTCACTGTTTATCAATTTGATGTCAAATGTGCATTTTTGTATGGGAATATTGATAGAGAAGTCTATGTGTGTCAGCCACCTGGTTTTGAAGACCCACAACACCCCAACTATGTGTGCAAACTGGATAAAGCTCTTTATGGGTTGCATCAAGCACCAAGGCTGTGGTATGAGACCTTGTCTCAGTTTCTTCTTAAGAATGGCTACACCAGAGGCACCATAGACAAGACATTGTTTATCAAGAAGTCTAGGAAGGACATGTTGCTTGTTCAAGTCTATGTTGATGACATCATATTTGGTTCCTTAAATGACCAAATGTGCAAAGACTTTGAAAGCATCATGAGAAAGAAGTTTGAGATGAGTTCCATGGGAAAAATGGACTTTTTCTTAGGAATTCAAGTGAAGCAGATGGAAGAAGGGATCTTCATCAATCAATCTAAGTATGTCAGGGATGTCTTAGAAAGATTTGATATGAAAGATTGTAAGCCAGCCAAGACACCCATACCCAGAAATCACAATCTTTGTCCTGATTTTGAGGGGGAGGGTACTGATCAGCATCAGTATAGGGCAATTGTTGGATCTTTAATGTATCTCACTACATGTAGACCTGATATCATGTTTGCTACCTGCATCTGTGCAAGATATCAGGCTGCTCCCAAGGTATCCTACCTAATTGTTGTCAAGATAATTCTTAGATACCTCAAAGGAGTGCCCAAACTGGAACTCTGGTATCCTAAGAATAAGGATTTCAATCTTTATGGATACACTGATAGTGATTATGGAGGTTGTGACATCAACAAGAAATCCACATCCGGAGGATGTCAATTTCTTGGTAGAAAGATCATCTCCTGGCAATGCAAGAAGCAATCATGTGTCTCTACATCAACTGCTGAAGCTGAATACATTGCTGCTGCGAGCTACTGTGCTCAACTGCTATGGATTCAAAATCAGATGTTGGACTATGGTTTCAACTTCATGGAGACTCCCATCCATATAGACAACAATAGTGCTATTTCTATCACAGAAAATCCGATTAAGCACTCCAAGACAAAGCATATTGACATCAGGTATCATTTCATTAGAGATATTCATGAGAAAAATCTAATTAAACTAGTCAAAGTTAATTCAAATAAGCAATATGCTGATTTGTTCATAAAAGCTTTTGATGAATAAAGATTCAGATACTTAATCACAGCTATTGGGATTATTAACATTGACTAGTTATTCTCTTCTGAAAACCTTTTTAAATTCATTATCTTTGTTGTCATCATACAATCTAAGCCCTGTTACAAAAAGTTTTTTCTTCTTCAAAATTCTGAGTATAAATTCTTCCGAAGAGAAATTTACCCTCGGAAATTCATCTTCCGAAGGCAAATTCCTCAACTTGAATATTATCTTTCTAAGAGTTTTTAGCCTCAGAAGAAGATTTGATCACAGATTAAACCTACTTCTGAAGCTTACTTATCTTTGTTCTCGGAACAAGAATGTACTATTGGAAGCAAACTTGTCATTAAGGTATAGTTTGCTTTCAGAAGCAAAAATAACTTCGGAAGATAACATTAGGAAAAACAAGTGTTTTCACTCAAAAGAAATTTTTATCTTAGGAAGAAAAACTCGTTCACTGTGTAACGGAAATCTTTGGGCCCCACTCTGTAAAAAGTAAGATTTTGAGATGATTGTCGATATATTTTTAAAAGGTTTTTACCTTACCACCCCTATCAAATCGAAACCCAAAAGGTCTTTTCACCTTATCTGTTTGGCTCGTTGTTCCCTTATTTAAACTTTCTGACTCTCTCTCTTTACCTTTTTACCACCTCTGAAGCCCTAAATTTCCACTACCTTCTTCACCCACTCTCAAATTTCTTCAATCCATCAGTACCTTTTCAAGCAATGGCTCTAAATCCCCAACACAATCAAGTCGTAATCCTTTATTCTTCTAAGGATGCTGACTTTGCCCCCATTGTCGAATTTCTAATACAATCCACATACCTCACTGCTCTCACTATAAACCCCACCATCTATTCTAACCAAATTGCAGAATTTTAGGCAAATGCTCAAAGTGAAACTCTGAATGATGAAAGGGTAATCAGGTCAAGAATCTACGGACAAGAAATCATTATTGTTGAATCTACCATCAGGGAGCATCTGGAGCTTCACGATGAAGGCGCCCCCACTGAGTTCCCCAAATCTGAGTTGGAAGATACCTACACTCAGATGGGATATGGCAGTGATGTGCACAAGTCCACTGTTTACAAGTTTAATTTCTCTTACAACTAGAAATTCTTGTTGCACATTGTTCTACACTATCTATCTAATAAAACAGGGGGTTGGGATCAAATCCCATATGACTTGGGTTGCCTAGTCCATGGAATAGTAAAAGGCCTCCACTTCAATTATTCAAGGTTTATGCTAAACAATCTGTGAGGTAATCTTACCCGGGATTAGTTTTTTATGTATCCCTAGTTTATTCAGCATATTATAAACTATGAGCTAGACCAAGACACACTACAACAAGGAGATATTCTATTAGTCACTCACATGAGGCCGGGCATCTTCAAGATCTTGAAGAAGGTGTCCACTAATTTCATAGGAAGATTCCCTGATCTTCTCCCAGATATGCTTGAGCCAACGGCTCCAGGTGACATCCTGCAAGCCCAGCATGTGATGAAGCCCACACCTGGCCACCCCAGCAGGTGATGAAACCCACACCTGGCCACCCCATTCAAATGCCACTACTTCTTCCCACCTAATAAAAATTACATACACAAGACGCTCCAAGCGAACCCCTGATCAATCTACCTTGATTGATCAGGTCCCTCATTTTCAAACCAAAAAGGCTTGAGTGGAACCTAGGGCTCCCACTCAGCTAGAGGTCTAACCATCCTCCACCATTGACCTTAATGTCAGTGTTGAGCCTCCTCAGTCTCCACCTAAAGAGCCCACAACCCAAGCTTTTAGCTCTCAGGGTGAGTCCCAAAACTTCCCTTAGCTACCAAAAAGGGACAGCCACATCACTGGTTTAACTGCTACTACAGATGAACCATTAGGTGCTAACCAAGGTCCCGGGTCATTAGAATTAACCTCTCTATCCGTCACTGACCTATTAACCCGACCTGATGAAGATATTATGTTTCATCTGGGCTATGATGTTGATCTACCACACCACTTTCAAGATCAACTAAGCCCTGTGGAATCTCCGCTCTCTACCCAACATCAGATAAGCCAAACTAAGGTGAGTCCAACTGGTATGGAGGTGACTCATGTAGACTCAGCTGCCACTACTGAAAGTTTTTCATTAACCTCTCAGGAAAGTGGTGACATCAGTGAGACTGAGTCTACAGCAACCTTGCCAATTGATGTTTCTGAAAAGGACATCAGTAGGGAAGGGTATCCAGGGCACCAAGAAACCATTACTGGTGGTGATGATGAACATACCAGGTATGTTATCTCATCTCCCTGTGATTCTTCAAAAGAAGATGAGGGTAGTCTGCAACTCACTACTATAAACCTTACTTCTAAAGTCTCAAACCTTGAATCAAAGGTTAAGACTTTAGAGAACAGGTCTGCCACTCAGTAACTCGAGATTGAACATCTCAAGGCCAAACTAGCTGAGACACAGATTGAGAAGTCTGTTAGGCATGTACCTATTCAAGTTTCTTTAACTTCTTCCTCCAGCTCATCTACTTCTTAAGATGATGCTGCCAAAAAGGGGGAGAATATATGGGAACAACACCATGAGGAACCCAGTCTTACCATTACAACTTCTCCTGATGCCCTATCTATTTTACCCCCAACAGCATCACCCTAAGACAGTTTTTCCCAACCAGCTCCCATTACTTTTCAAGTGGACCAAAGGATGCTCATAGATCTCCAGAGGTTTCTAACCACATTTCTGTTGAGCTCCTCCATTGAACAGCCCTCCCTTGATCTAGTTGCCGCCTACTTCGGAGCTGAAGAGCTTCAAAGGCTGAATGCACCACCTACCTCTAAAAAGGAAGTTGGTCAACCTAAGGTCTCTACTGAACTAAGATTAACTTCGAAGAAAATGTACCTTATAAAGGATGGAGAGAATAGCCTTTCTCTGCACCAGAGGCTATTCTCAAGAGGAGCTGGCACCTTATAAAGCTGACATGATCTTGTTTCTTTTTCACAAAGAACAAGATTTAATCAACAAGGAGAGGAAGAAGGCTGCCAGGGAAAAGCTTAAAGAAAGAAGAAAGAAAGAGGTAGAGGGAGAACTTACTGCTGTCAAAAAGGAAGGAGACAAAGATTGGATGAAATCCTATCTCCAAGCTCATGGCTTCTTAGGCAGGCAAGTGGGTCCCATGTCTATCAAGACCCTACAGTGACATGTCAGTGACATCAAGGCTGATATTCGCTTAGGAAGAAGGCAGGAGGTTGCTCAAACTCCTAGTGTTCAGAGGATGGCACCCAAACTAGCACCCAAACTAGCACCCAAACCATTATCCAAAACACAACCTACACCTTCTCTTTTCCCCATCAAATCAGAACCTTTTACACCTGAACCCTCACCATCAATCTTACCTACACCCTTACATACTACTTCCCATCAACCACAACCACCACCAATCCTACAACCCAAAACACAACCAAGAACCCACTCAAAACCCAAACCATCCTCTGGTCCATCAAAACCCCTGACCTTGGAAAAATTCAAGGAAATAAAGAAGAAGCTCATAAATTGTACAAAACTGAGCGACATCTCTTGTGAGGAAGAGTCCATCCAGCTAACTTTCATTGATGGCTCTTCTAGTTCCCTCACAAGAAATGCATTCCTTGATCTTCCTAGAGGAACACTGGACCAAGCTCTTCAACTTCTTGCAACAAATTCAGATAATCTCAATGAAGCCGAGTAGAAGTTAAGAAGAATGTTGTGGACTCTGATGGACACTGGGAAAGGGGACAAACTGTCAACAAAACCCCTCAATCCTAGGAAACAATTGTCATTGGAGGTTTGATGAGATTCCCACAGCTTTGCTGTAGAAAGGGAAAATGGTGAAGTTGATAGGTTTAACACTTCATCTCTGCTACATTCCAGCAGATTTGATCTTGCTGAGTTAGCAGACCACTTCGGATCCTATAGTTAGATGGGAATATGACTATCAATCCCATCAACTAACGCTCTTTAGAGGGATGCAGCAAAGAGTACACGTCATCAGAGCAACACAACTGGATTTATTATCCACGAATGATATGTACAGCTCCTCACTACCATATCAGGGAAAAACAAAGAAACAGATAAATATCTACTTTCCCTGGTGTTGAAAACCTTAAGGAGCAGAAGAAGTGAAGTTTTGGTAGCATCAGCCTAGGGGGAGTTTGTTGGATCATATGAGGCTGGCGCAACCAAAACAACACTAAACAATTTTAATGTCAAGTTGAAGAAGTCTTCCGAAGACAAAACTACCTTTTGCGACTATGTCACAGATCTTTCGAAGCATTGTTTGAAGAGCTTCCGAGGAAAAACTAAGTCCTCTGAGACTAAGTAGTTTTCCTTTCGAAGTATCTGAAGATCTTCCGAAGGATAGAACAAAGTCTTCCGAGACCAAGCAGTTCTCCTTCCGAAGCATTCACACTTAGAAGATTCAAGACAAAGTTTTCTGAAGAATAAAGTCATCAAGACCTGTAGAAGACTCGGAAGAAGCTGTTTCTTCTGAAGTATAAATGGCCTTGGAAGAACTTAATCTTCTGAATCTATTTAGCTTCAGAAGAATCAACTATGAACCATGGACATAAGTAAGGGTCTGTCTTCAGACCTGAGACACTGCATGGCATTTTCCCACAACCATGTAGTTGACCATACTTTAATCCACTGTTCACCTTTTCACTTAGTATAGATACATCTTTAGTTGGTAACAAAAGGTAAGTCATGGACCTGTCATGGCTACCTATCTAGATATTATTTTAATCTTAGATACTTTACTTCTAGCAATGTAGTAACTGTCTAGTTGTAGATTCCAGCTGGTTTTCCAAGTATACCGGCTGTAGATAGTAGTATATAATAGTTTCTCATTGTAACTTAAGTAGACATGCTTGTAAGAGTCTTGTAATGCTGAGTTGAATAATATAATACAAGTATCTTGAAAACCATTCTTGTGTTCATCAACTTATTATATTTGAGAGAAAAAATTGTGTTAAAGTGTCAAAACTGATCGCAGTACACCCATTAAGACCTCAACCATGGCAACCCTGCCCCATGACACTTCACTTAAAGTTGTCATGGAGCAGGGGAAATCCGGCAGCCATGAACCACAAGCTGGTGATAAGGGAGATGACTTATGGCCTCTCATCCCACATGATTCTTCAAAAGAAAATGAGGGGAATCTGTAACTAAAGTGCAAAAACTATCCCAAACATACACCTATTCAGTTCAAGATAAGTCACCTGGAATCTTAGATGGCTACCTTACAAAGGCATGTCATTGATCAGCAACTTGAGATCATCGATCTCAAGGGTAAGCTAGCTGAGAGACCTGCCAAGCGAACTCAACCAGGTCCACAAGAACCTTGGATGTGGTGGACCTAACCCTTAGCTTCCCTATGGATCTGGTGGACCTAACCCTTAGCTGAGAGGATCTAGAAAATAGTGCTTGAAGAGTTTAGAAAAAGATCCTACTTATATAGACAGAGGCTAGCAGGCAAAACTATTGGTCAACTGATATTGAGGCAGACCATAAGATTAGCTTCAAAAGGGAAACCTCAGTTGAAAGCCCAAAAGTGAACCTATGAACCTTGAGACAGGAACTACATCGACACCTAATACCCTTAGTGAGGCACCAGCTGGTGAAGGTCTCTCATAGCCTCTCCCTACCCAGAGCTGTGCTACACCAAGTGATGAAGGCCAAAGCTCTCTCCTCCCTGAGTCACACAAGCCAATGACTAACAAAGGGAAGAGGATCATGACCTCTAAGGAGATTGAGAAGGAGAAAAGGGAGAGGAAGAGGAAGTCAAGGAAAGAGAGAACAAGTAAGACCCCAAGCTTTATGCAAGCTGAAATCAGGGCTGCCCCTAGGCCAAACACTTAGGAAGATGACTTAAGGGCAGCCAAATTGAACTATTTGGGTTCAAAAAACTACAGCATTGATGAAATCATCTCTCTTCCCTTGGATTAACTAAATAAACTGGCTGACTTTGAAGTGTTAAAAGAGAGGAAGGAAGCTGAGTCTGCAGAGTGCTTCAAGATTAAGGAAGAAAGAAAAAGAAAAAGACTTTACAAAGCTCATGTCCTCTCTCTGGTTCAAAAAAGTCCTGAAGTAGAGGATATGGTTGTTAAGTGTTCTAGTCTCTCCATTCATTGTGAAACTGTTGCATTGCTCTCCAGCACCTATCCTACAGTTGGAACCCAAGTATCAAATGATTTGAAAAAATACAACATATTAAAATTATTATGTTTTATTAATATTGTATGTGTTACATAACGTTAACTATTAATGAAATAATAAATAATGAATTTAAGAAATTATAAATAACAAATAATAAATATCAAGAATTATAAAATTATATTTTAAGATTAAATATATTTGAAAACCTTATAATTTAGTATGTTTTAATAGTTTACTAAATTATAATACTTATATTTTTAGATATTGAGTTATTTAGTTTACTTATTATAATTATTTTTAGAGTAAATTACTATTTGCATCCCTAATCTTTCCTAAAACTAACTATTTGAATCCTTAAAGTTTAAAAACATAATTATGTCCCCTGACTTTTTATTTTTTACATCTATTTTAATCCCAAAGGCTAACACCATTAGTTTTTCTATAAATAACTAGTAAAAAGACTAAACTACCCCTAAAAATAAAAAAATAAAAAAAAATCCACCACCCACCAACCTCCATCTCTTTACCAATTCAATTTATCTACAAAAGCTTTACTTTTTCATTTCACACACACACACAATTTTTTTTTCTCTCTCGTCCCTAATCTCCACCACCACCGATATCCACCACCACAACCTCCTATCACAACCACTGCAGCCCCGTCACTACCATCGTAGCCCTCTATTGCCACCACCACAGCCCCAACGCCAGCACCACAACCAACAATCAGCACCACCACAGCCCCATCGACACCACCATACCCCCTATCAACATCACCAGTACCAAAACGCCCACCATCACTACCCAAATGCCATCACCACACACAGCCACCTTGACACCGCCGCAGTCCCCATCGACACCACCACAGCCTCGCCTCACCAACCACAGCCCCCCATCGACACCACCATAGCCCCCATCGACATCACCACTACCCAAACTCCACCACCACTACCCAAACGCCACCACCACTACCCAAACACCACCACCACAACCAACAATCACCACCAGCACAGCCCCATTGACACCACCACAGCCACCATCACCACCACAGCCCCTCACCACCACCACTGCCCTAACACCATCATCACAATCGACTATCACTACCACCTGACTACCATAAACACCACACCATGTTACTTCTTCATCTAGAGAGAGAGAGAGGAAGATGAAGTAGGTCAGAAAGATTACAGAGAGTGAGAGATGAAGTAGGTGAGGGAGGAAAGATAGAGAAAAGAAGATGAAATGAGGGTTTAGGGTTGTTATTTTAGATTATGGGTGGGTAAATAGGGAGAAAGATGAAAAATACCCTTAATAGAGAGGAAAAGTGGGTGGAAGGTAACAGAAAAGGCTGACACCGTCAGCCTTCGGGATTTAAACGGATGAAAAAAATGAAAAGTTAGAGGAAATAATAATGTTTTTAAATTAAGGATGCAGCTAGTAGTTTTAGGAAAGGTCAGGGATGCAAAGAGTAATTTACTCTTATTTTTATTAGTATAACAGAGAGAGACAAGAAACAAAAGTTTATACTTTTCATAAGTTGACACGTGTCCCTAGAAAACTTTTTTTTATTATATAGTACTAAATTAGATACATGTGTGTTACATGGGTTGAAATAGTAAATATGAAATTATGAGTATGAGATTTTGAGTTAGTAAAACATACTTATTTTTAAGAATATTGAATTCTGATTTACATTGAAGCGGAGATGTATAGTGAGTAATTAATAATTGTGTTACTGGGTTGATAGTAAATATGAAATATGAGTATGAATTTTGAGTTAGTAAAAATACTTATTTTAAGAAATTAATCTATTTCATTGAAGAGATGTATAGTGAGTAATCGCTAATTGAAATTGTGTTGACTTGTGAATCTTGATATTTTAAACATATTTGCTTAAAATACGATGAAGTATTTTAATTTTCAATAATGATTAGCTAAAAACTTAAATTAAATTTTAATAAAATTAACTCCTAATTGCTCAAGATAATAGTAAATAGACATTTATTAAGAAAACTATATTTATATACTAATTTGTAACTTTCATTATATTGAATATATGTGTTCAAACGCTAGGTCGAGTCTAAATGAACAACCTATCTTTTTTTCTACCAGCCAAATAAAACCATCATATAAACTTGGGAAAAAGTACAAGGGCTCAGTAAGAAGCTAAGCAGGATAATCATCGCCATGGCGTCAGCCATGGGGATTCTACCCATCATCGCCCTCCATACAAAGATGTTTACTCTTGGGGTGGCCCAGTTATTCCATCAGTGACTTGTGTCTTCCAGATCACTATCGGCTACAACTTTTAAGACTTCTCTCACTGCTTTAACCGAGAAGGTTGTTTCCTACCTCTAATCCACTTTCAACTTTCTGAACATTCCCAAAAGGGTTTTTGTTGGATGAGACCATAAATATGAACATACTCACTTTTTCCTTGTAGAGTAGATGGAAATATCTTCCACTTCCAATGCCTCTTTTTTGCTAGCTTAAACAATAAAGGAAACATCTCACATAACAGCCCCTCTTCACACCACTTATCTTTCCAGAATAATACCTTATTCCCCCCTTCATATATCCCATTTGAAGCACAAATTTAAATTTATTTTTTCCACAGCAAAATCCTTTTCGACACCTACTATATTCTCCCACAATCCTGTTGTAGTTCTTTTACATGGCATTGAATTAATTCTGCATATGATTGCATCAATGACCCTTCTCCATAATTCCAAATTGTTATTTTTGTACCTCCACCACCATTTAGCCATTAATGCCAGATTGGCCTCCTTTATACTACTAACTCCTTATCCTCCTTTCATTTTTGATGCAACTATCTTCTCCCATGGAACCTATCTAATCTTTGTTGAACCAGATTCGCCCCCTAAAGAAATCTACATCTAATTCCTTCAAGAGTTTTTAAAACTTCAAATTGGGGCATTATACACAAACAAGTAGTACAGAGGCACACTTCCTAGCACAAATTTAATCATATGACCCTCCCTGCTAGAGAAAGTGTTTTCGCCTTCCAACACGACAACCTTTCATTAAATTTGTCAATAACACACTTCCAATTTGCTACCCTGTTCATGTTTGCACCCATTTTAAGGCCTAAATAATTTAGTGGTAACTCACCTTTCTAACAACTCAAGAGCTTTGCCATATCTCTAACTATCGTTTACTCAATTCCAACACCAAATATTTTACTTTTCTCTCTATTTACTTTTAAGCTAGCAGCCAAGAACAAGCACCTCAGTAATCTATTTAGATTCTTTACATTTGATTCCCTCTGTTCACCCATGAAACAACATCATCTGCAAAGAACAGATGAAATAATTTAGGGCCATTTTTAGGAGCTTTATACTTGTGATATCCCTAGCTTTATAGCTTTCATCATCATGACATTAAGGGCTTCCATAGCAATTATGAACAAGAAGGAAAAGAGGGGATCTCCCTGCCGTAAATCCCTTTTATATTGAAAATCTCCTATAGGAGATCCATTCACCAAAACAGATCCATTTCCTGAGAATAGTATCCCCATAATCCAGTTGTACCACTTAGATTAGAAACCCATATGGTCATTACTAACACTAAGAATTTCCAATTGAGCGTATCATATGCCTTTTCAATCTCCACCTTGAACATTAGCATTTTTTAGCATTTTTAATCTAGGATAACACTTTGTTCAGGATTAGCACATCGTCTATGATTTGCCTACCTCCCACGAACCCTTTTCTACATTGGAGAGATGATATTGTCTAGAACATCGCATGACTGGTGAAAGGGGTCAATTCAACAGTTTCACAATGGTTGGAGAGACTTAGAACACTTGATGGATCAAATAGGGAACCGTCTAAGATTTAAACAATAAACATAAGTAAAGAACACACTAAGAGCATAATAAGATGGTTTTCAAGAATGATGTGTATTGCTATCAAGTGTTTTATAAAGTGTTACAAGGCTTAGTACTATGAACTGGTACTTAAGATACTTTATACTACATCCTACAGCCGGCCATACTTTGAACGCCAGATGAAAACACTAATCTAGACAACAAGATCAATGTAAAGTCAAAAGGCAGATTGCCTTATGACTAGTGACTATGACATGTCATTGCTAACATCCTTTTCTAATACAAAAAGGATAAAAGTACATCAGTATAAAGTTGCATACACTATGACCATAATCTACAGATGACAAAAGTATGGACTTTTCACCAACTCATATAAGTTGGTGAATCTTCTAAGATGGCAGCAAAAAGTGGGTCAGCTTTTCTAAAAAGTAAGTCAGATAAAGCATGTCTTCTCTATCTTCGTAAGAAATCAGTCTCTTGGCTTTGGAAGACTTGTCTTGAAGCTTCGAAAGACTTTGTCTTGAAGCTTCGGAAGACTTCATCTTTGGCTTCGGAAGAATTGGTCATTTGGCTTTGGAAGATTTGATACTTAGTGAATTTCATTGAGTTGTATCAAATCTCCTAAAGTAACTTTCCTTGTACTTCACATGTGCATGTTGAGAGCTCTTTGGTTGAATCGGCCTCTAAGTATGCTTTTACAAACTCCCCCTACGCTGATGCTACCAAAATTGGAGAGTAACTTTGAGTCTTGATCTTCATCTGGTGACAGTCCTTATCAAAATCAAGACCATTCCCATTATCATCAATTGGTCAGGATTCCTCAAACTCTCAAAGTACCTTCTTATGTCATAGATATCATGCAGAGGGAGGTCAAGTATATTTTTCTAGAAGTACACATCTTGACCCCCTTGATCGCTAGTGACATACCGTTTGTCTGGGTTAGTAGCAAATGCCCAAAACAAGATGGGTCTCTCAGTAGCAAGAGGCTCTACTTGGATTGGAGTTGAGTGAGTAGCCTTTTCTTGATCATCCTTAGGATGTTTTGACCTATCCTGAGGTGCTGAGGTGGATGCCTTGGACTTCTTCTTCTTCTTCGTGTCCCTTCTGATGGCCATCCTCTTCCTGTTTTTGTATTTTAATTGAGAAGGTTAGTCAAGTACAAGATGTTTCTTGTCTATCCTCCTAAGTTGGGTCCTTTTCCTTCACAGGTTTAGAAGGAGAAGGATCAAGACCCTACTGTGGGTCAGAAGAGGAAGCTGGCTGAGATGCAGCACTAGGTCCAGGTGTGTTGACTCTTGGGTTCAACCTTGAGCTCAACTTCAGGTACAGCCTGACTTAGTAGAGAATACAAGTCCACCAGCTCACCCTTCTTTATCTTCTGCTTGATCACTCTAATGTGCTCATCCATAGTGGATAGAAACATTGGACCATGTCTCCCTATGGAGAACCCATACAGCTTCAACAAGCTCACCATCTTCAGTCTGTCAGCAAACTTCTTTTGATTGGCTTGGATGGTGGGTCTTGACTTTGCAGCCTCTTCCCTCATCTTCCTCTTAGCAGCTTTTTGTTCTTTCAATACTTCTTGCTCTAGCTTCTTGAGGTACTCAAACTTGATGTATTTATAATACAAAGGAAGTAGGTCTATTGCCTGATAGAGGCCTTTGGCACTCAGGTAGATTATCATGTTTTGTCTATCTTGTTCCCTACCTACCTAAGCTTCTTGTTCTGCTACGACAACCTCTACCTCAGGGCTTAATTGAACTGGAGAGAGGGTAGGATCTTTATAAAGTTTCTTCCTTTTTCTTTTTTCTTTAATTTTGGGCAGCAACTCAGTAGCCTCAGCTTCCTACCTCTCTTTTGACAATTTATTGTCAGCTAGTTCATTTAGTTATTCCAGGGTAGAGAGATGATTTCATTAATGTTGTAGTTCTTTAATCCTAGATAGTTCAATCTGGATCCCCTTAACTCATCCTCTTAAGTGTCTGGCCTAGGGGCAGCCCTGATTATAGCTTGCATAAAGCTTGGGGTCTCTTTTGTTATCTCTCCTATTGCCTTCCTCTTCCTATCCATTTTCTCCTCCTCAATCTCATCAAAGGTCATAATCCTCTTCCCTTTCTCAGTCATTGGCTTGTATGACTCAAGGTGGAGAGAGCTTTGGCCTTCATCACTTGGTGTAGAACATGAGCTCTGGCCAGGGAGAGGCTATGAGACACCTTCACCAGCTGGTGCCTTACTGAGGGTACTGGGTGCTGAAGTAGTTCCTGTCTTAAGGTTCACAGGTTCAACTATTAGGCCTTCAACTGAGGTTTCCCTTTTAAAGCTAATCTTAGGGTCTACCTCAGTATCCAGTTGACCAACAGTTCTGCCTGCTAGCCTCTGTCTATATAAGTGGGACCTTCTTCTGAACTCTTCAAGCATCCTTTGCTGAATCCTCTTAGCTAACCTATTAGTTTCCCTGTTTTGACTTGGGTTGGCAAGTGGTAGATCAACCAAAGGAAAGCTCTCATAGTATCTCAGGGTTTGAAAGTTGAAGACTTCTTGTTGACCCTCAGATCTAGAGAGTACCAAGGCTTTTTTGTCAGCATCATACCTCCATCCTATTATTGGGTTCTCAACAAGATAGGATAGGGTAGACATAGCCCTTAGAATTCCCTCCTCAAATAAGCTTTAGATCAGTTCATCCACATCAATGTGGACCTGAGGAGGTTGTTGAGTATGGTTAACTGCAAGTGAGGATTTTAAGGCCTTTATGTCCATACTCTGGGTAGAAATCCCAGGTTCTGTGATTGTAGGTATGACTTTCCCCCCTTTTTTGGTAGCATCACCCTGTTGCATAGGGGAGCTAAGGGTTAGGTCCACCACATCCATAGGTTCTTGTTGACCTGGTTGAGTTTGCCAGGCAGGTCTCCCAGCTAACTTGCCCTTGAGATCGGTGATCTCAAGTTACTGGTCATTGACCTGCCTTTTGACTTACCTTTGAAACTAAATAGGTGTAGGGTTTTGATAATTTATGCACCTTTAGTTGCCCCCTCTCATCTTTATCAAAAGAATCATGGGGGGATGAGAGAATAGGACCAAGGTTTTCTTCCTCACCACCAGCTTATGGTTCTTGGCTGTTAGATTTCCTTGCACCATGAAAGCTTCAAAAGAAGTGTCAAGGGTTTGGGTTGCCATGGTTGAGGTCTTAATGATGTAGTCACTTACAAAAGTGAGAGCCTCTTCTATATGGAATTCCTGAACATGTTCAGGGAAGTCCACCTCAGTAAGGGGTGGATCTGTGGGCGAGAAATGGGTGTTGCAGGAGCACTACCTCTCCTTGAGCAGGGGAGGAGAAGAGAGACTCATGGTACTCACTAAAACCCATATACTAATCATCATAGAATTAAAGGTCAGATAGGTTGGTTTAAGTCTAACGGCTGGGGATGGTAACTGTACCCTGAAGGTTGATTACCTAAGTTTTGAGACTCTGAGTGAAGGCTTGAGGTCTGGGCAATGAGCTTATCAAGCTGAGCATGAGGAACCTCAATACTAATTAAAGAAGTAAAGGGAGTGGTTTGCTCCTTAGGGGAAGTAGGAGCTCTTGATTCCACTTCCTCTTGCATGGATGAGTGTGTGGGGGCCTGCTCAATCTAAAAAGACTGAGTAGGGGTTAGTTTGGATTTTTTGGTGTAGGTGATGGTTATTTGTAGCTGTGTGGGTGGTGCAGATGTAGAAGTTGTGGGTTCAACATTGGCTGGTGCTGCCAAGTTGTCACCTTGAGCAATAAGCTCTAACATTTTTGGGACCAAGGTTGTTTCTACCTCTAAGAAGCCAACAGTGGTCTTTCTTATAATTTTAAAGATGCTGGACTTTATATGTCCCAATTAAAGATTAGTACCTGTTCCCCCTAACTATGAGCCCAGTTTACAGTTAAAAATGTGTTGGACATATCCAAGGAACATGTAGTACTCTAAGGAGTTCAAGAGTGCAAGCAAGTTTGTGTACACAAACTGGAGTACTTGAACTTGACCCCTTAGACCATTCCATAGTTTATATATGACAAATCCCCAGGAATCTAGTCCCATCCTCCATTCTTGTTTGATAAGGAGTGGATAATAACATGGAAGAGGTACTTCCACTAGTAAGAGACCTTACCATTCCTGAAGGTTCTGACTGTGTAGTCTCCTTCATAGCCCATCTGCTAGAATGAGTACAGTAGATTTGGGGAAAGACAGTTCACCTTCCTCATCATCCCCTAAACTATAATAGATGTTGCCTTCTCACCATCCAAGATCACCTCTTAGCAGGTCCTCCAAAACTCTAGCAAGTATTCTTCATATAGTGGAGGGTTGATGGTTAAGGTGGTGAGGTAGTTGTATAGAGCAAGAAAACAACAGACATCTGAGAAACCTAGATCTTTATCAGATGATAATAGAGCAACTTGATTATGTTGCCTGTGAAGATGCATGGAGAAATCAGGTTGGTTTCGGGGTTCAGGGTTGGCCATTTGAGAAACCTTTGGTATGAAGAAAGCTAAGAACAAAGAGGTTTTGTTTATGAATTTAGGGTTAGATCTTTTGCAGATGAATAGGAAGAAGAAAGAGGGGAAACTGTTGTACAAATACTTATATGGTTGGATTTGAGACAAATTTAATGCAAAAGGATAAATTTTGAAATCCGTATATCGGTCCCACCTCTGAAAAAGAGCCCAAAGAGGTAGTTATCTTGGAATTATAAAAGCTCCCAAAGGTAATTTGTCTTTGAAAGTTTTGAGAAGACTTTCAAAGCCAATTTGACTTCGGAAGATATTCCTTAGCTTTTCAAGAATTGCTTTGGAAGAAAGGAATATTTAGAGTATTTTGTTTCCGAGACATATTTGGTTTCAAAAGATATTAAACTTCAAAAGTTTTATTCAAAGGATGAATAAAGCTTCAGAGACTTAATTGCTTTCGAAAGAAGATTGTCCTTCAAAACATATAAGTACTTAGAAGCATATTTAAGCTTCAAAAGATTTATTAGAATTTCTTCCGAATGTAAATTTCTTAGTAAGTAATTATCAATTTTAAAGACACAATTTTCTTTCAAAGTCAACTTAATGCCTTCCAAAAGAAAATATATCCGCAATTTTCAAAATTCTAAGGAACATCATTTATGAAAAATTTTCTTACAAGATAATAAGGCTTATATGAGTGATGATATAGACAACTTAAGACACACATTTGAAAAATAATCTTGAAATTAATTTAAGAAAATCTACTCAAAATTGATCATCCCAATAGCTGATACAAGATACTTAAATCTCTATCCATCAAAAGCTTTTATGAACAAATCAGCATATTGTTTAGTTGTTTTAACATTGACTAGTTTTATCAATCTTTTTCCAAAATTATCTCTTATCAAATGATACCTGATGTTGATGTGCTTTGTCTTTGAGTGCTGCATAGGATTCTTTGTGATAGTGATAGCACTGTTGTTGTCTATGTGGATGGAAGTCTCTTTGAAGTTAAATCCATAGACCAACATCTGATTCTGAATCCAAAGCACTTAAGCATAGCAGCTTGCAGCAGCAATGTATTCAGCTTCAGTAGTTGAAATTGACACACAGGATTGTTTCTTGAATTGCCATGAGATTACCCTTCCACCAAGGAATCGACACCCCCTGATATAGACTTTACAGTCATGTTGCATCCACCATAGTCAGTATCGAAGATAGAATTCTTTGAATACCAAAGGCCCAGTTTAGGAGCACCTTAAAGATATTTAAGAATCCTCTTAACAGCAACCAGGTGTGACATTTTGGGGTTGGCTTGATATCTTGCACATATGCATGTGGCAAACATGATATCAGGCATGCTGGCTGTGTGGTACATAAGAGACCCAATCATAGCCCTGTATAGTTGTTCATCAACATAGTCCCCCTCAAGATCAGGTCCTAGGGAGTGGTTTCTGGCTATGGGTGTCTTAGCAACCTTACAGTCAGTCAGATGAAATCTGACTAGTATGTCTTGAAAATATTTTGACTGGTTTATGAAGATACCATTGTCAACCTGCTTCACTTGAATTCCTAGAAAGAAATTAAGTTCCTCCAAGGCACTCATTTTAAATATATTCTTCATAAGCTTCTCAGAGTCTTTGTAGAGCTTTGGATTAGTTGACCCAAAGATGATGTCATCAACATAAACTCAGACCAGTATCAAGTCATTCCCTGATCCTTTGATGAAGAGTGTGCTGTCAATAGTACCCCTCTTGTAACCATGCTGAACAAGGTACTGTGACAGTGTCTCATACCACTTCCTTGGAGCTTGATGCAGCCTATAAAGAGCTTTGTCAAGCTTGCAAACATAATCAAGATGATCTGGATCTACAAAGCAGATGGTTGTTTGACATACACTTCCTCATTTATCACTCCATATAGAAATGCACACTTGACATCAAGTTGGTAGACCTTGAAATCCTTGGATGTAGCAAAAGCAATGAATATCCTAATAGCTTTAAGTCTTGCTACAGGAGCAAAAACATCCATTTAGTCGATTCCTTCTTCTTGAGTGTACCCTTTAATAACTAGTCTAGCCTTGTTCTTAATGACAAATCCTCTATCATCCTTCTTATTCGTAAAAACCTACTTGGTACCTATTGGTGTCTTCCCATGATGGAGAGGCCATAGGTTCCAAACCTTTTGTCTTTTGAATTGAAGGAGCTCCTCCCGCATTGCTTCAACCCAACTTCTATACTTTAAGGCTTCATCAACTTTCTTTGGCTCAATATGGGACAAGAAACAAGAATATAAACAAATATTTTTATCATGGGTTTGACCTCTTGTTCTCACCCTTGTCTCAACATCTTCAATGATGTTTGTGGTGGGATGTGTCTTGTGGATTCTCAGTTGAGGAATCACAACAAGTTGGTTTGACAAATCTAAATTAGTGAAATTCAGATTATATGATTGAGTAGCACCCACGACATCAGTACACTTATCAAGAGCAATTTGATCCAATAAGTATGTGACATCATTGATATTGTCTTCAGTGGAGAGGTTATCAGCATCATGAAAATCTTGATCATTGTCACCATCTCCATCTCCTCCTACATTGGAAATTCCTTTATTTGAGTTTTCTGCCTCTATGCTCGAATTTATAGGCACCTCAGATGTACCAACTAAAGAGTTTGTCATGGTTGTGCTGATAGGATTTCTAACTACAGGGCTAGTTACCACTGGAGTTGAAGAAATTTTATCACCTGGTCTTCTTAGCTCAAATCTTGGGTCAGGATCTCCTATTGATAAGCTACCTGTAGATCCTGAAACATCTTCATAAGATTTGTTAAAACAATTGGTAACTAAATAAAGATCAAATAGCCAATCTGGATCAAAACCTTTCACACTGGGAGTTTGCTCATTGAAGGTCACATTGGCTGACTATTCAACTATTCTAGTTCTGAGATTGTATACTCTATAAGCCTTAACTTGGGAAGAGTGCCCAATAAAGTGTCCATCATCATATTTCTCAACAAATTTGGTTATCTGATCTTTGGTATTCAAGATGGTACATGGGCATCCAAATGATCTGGAATACCAATAAAAGGTCTCCTTTTATGCCACGGTTCATAAAGAGTCTTACCATGAGTCATGACTACTAAAACTTTGTTCTGCAAATAGCAAGCAATGTTGACTGCCTCGGCCCAGAAGGTGATGGGCAGTTTAGAGTTAGAGAGCATGGTCCTTACAGCCTCAATAAGTGTCCTGTTTCTCCTCTCAGCAACACCATTTTGCTGAAGAGTCCTGGGAGCACTATATTGTCTTGTAATACCTTTCTCATCATAAAATATATCAACTATTTGGTTCTTGAATTCATTTCCTTGATCACATCTTATGATTTAGACCTTGTGATCACATTGATTCTCAATTTTGATAATGAAGTTCTTTAAGATCTCAGGGGTCTCGTCCTTAGTTCTAAGAAAGAAAACCTAAGTGTATATTGTAAAATCATTTATGATCACCAGGCAATATGAAGTTCTTCCTAAACTCATCACACTATTAAGGCCAAAGAGATCCATATGTAATAAGTGTAGGGGAGTAGTGATGGAGTTCTTTTCCTTTGGCTTGTATGACACTTTATGTTGCTTTCCTTTCAAACATGCAACACAATGGTTATCACTTGTAAAATTCTTCCTTTGGCATTCCAGTTACCAAATCATTCTTAATTAGTTTATTCATGTTCTTAAAGTTTACATGGCATATTTTTTTATGCCAAAGAAAAGACTCATTACTATTTGCTTTAGATAGAAAGCAAGAAACTTCTCAAGATGGGGAGGTTTCCTGCAAATCCATCTTGTACATGTTCCCTTTCTTGGGGGCTCTGAGCAAGATATGCTCTTGACGAATAACCACCCCCGGCTTGATAACAATGCACTCATGCTCAGTAAAGAGCATGTTATGTCTCTAATCACAAAATTGGGATACACTCAAGAGATTGTACCCAAGCTCTTTAACATAGTATACCTTCTCAATGCTGAGCTTACCATTTGTGCCCATGCCCCTTCCTGTGATGTAACCACCTGATTCTCCTCCAAATGAAACTTGCCCTCCATTAATTTTCTCAAAGTTTTGAAGCAAATAACCATTGCCTATCAATTGTCTGGAATAGCCATGATTAATGATCCATACTCCCTTGGTCTTCAGCTGTTTCTGCATAAAAAGAGATAGTTAGTTACATTTGGAAACCCAAGCCTTATTGGTTTTGGGCTCATCAAAGTGAACTGAAGATAGTTCAATAGTTATTGATCCTATATGCAAGCTCTGAAGATCATTTGTTGTTGTTAATGAAGAACTTTCAATCACATGGCCTTCCTTCATCTTTCACACCATCTTTGGAAGATTAGACTTGGCCTTCAAGACTTTAGAAGTTTTGATGACTTCGGATGTTTTGGAGACTGGACCTTTGGAAGCTTTTGCATCCACTGCAGCAGACTCTAGTACTTCGGAAGCAATTCCTTTCTTCCGAGACCAAAATTTCTTTCGAAGGTAATTTTCCAACTATCTTCTTCTTTACTTTGGAGCTTCCGAGAGAAATAGATTTTTCTTTCGAAGCTATCTTCTTCTTCTTCTTCTCAGAAGTTTTCTTCTTGGTTATATGGATGGTACTCTTGGGATTGTACATGCAATCCTTATTAAAGTGAGATATACCACCACACATGATGCATTCAGCTGGCATACTTTTGAGATTCTTCTTTTGAGAAGAAGGTTGAGCTTGATCTCTTTCCACTTCCTTCTTCACCTACATAGATAATGCAGCAGGCTTCTTAGAGTGATGCTTGCTTTTGAAACTGGATGGTTCAGGCTGTGCAGCAGTTGTGCACATTTGATCAACCTTCTTCTTTTGACCAGGATGATTTGGACATGAACTAGGACTCCTAGTACTATAGTCCATAGTTGAGTCTTTAGTCTTTACCACTTCAAACCTAGTAGAAATAAAAACTTGTTTTTGCTTGGAGTTGAAAGTGGCCTTGATCTCTTGAGCTTTTTTTGATTTTCTTTTGGCTGCCCTGATCAAGTTCTTCCTAGCTGACTTGGTCATCCTTGGTTCTTTATTCTCTCCAAGAGCAAAGTGACCCTTCTTAGGATGATCCTTCTCACTCACTCTAGATTCATCCTTCACTATCTTATCTTTATCTTCATCCTCTTCTTGGATAGGATCAATGAGGGGCAGCTCATTTTGACTTGTTCCACACCTTGGAGATCTTATAGATAGTAGAGTGTGTGGAGGAGCTATCTCACTTGAACCCAATCCTTGCTTTTTCTGATTAAAAAATCTTTGCATGCATGGATGAAGATGTGATGTTCTTGAAGGTTTCCTCTTCAAGAACAAACTTTTCTACCCTGGCTTTGCTGATCACAAGATCAACCTGCATTCAGTTAACTTGGTAATGAGATCTTTAATTTGAGTCATGCAATTTGTGTGCACATGCTTAAGAGTTGAAATTGTTTGCTCTAAATCTTCTATTATAAGTTTATAATCATTTTCAGCTTTTGTAAAATCAGTTTTCAAAATAATCAAGCACTCAAGGTCAGATCTCACTTTCAGGTTATAGGACCTGTACATATTTACTTTAGCAATGCACTCAGGTGTGCAGAGATGTTCTAATACCTTGGCTTTATCATGGTTAGTCATTAGTGCTTGGTTGGGAGAAACATCTTCTACCTGAAAGCTCTAGTCAAAGCCTCCTTCTTCAATAGCAACAGCAGCTTGTTGTTATGGTTGGCTTGACTTCTTAGATCTGGGAGCTGCATCAGTGTAGCTTTGTCTGGATTGTGCTTGGCCACCATTAGTCCTTGGTGCCTTGCATTTCCTAGCAAATTATCCCATCTGGTTACCATTGTAACATTTCATTTTACTTTTATCCAGTCCAAACTTTCCACTGGATACATTGCTAGGAAACTTGCTTTCGGTTCTCTTGTAGAACTTCTTGGCTCTATGAGTGAGAAGAGCCATTTGCTAGACTATCTCCATATACTCCATGTCATCTGAATTGATACAATCCAAGTCTTCAAGAGTGAAGAGAAAGCTGCCACTACTTTCATCAATAGACATAAAGGCTTGAGATGAGCTTGTCTCTTGGAATGAGCTTCCTTGGATGTGGCTCTCCCTTGGTGTCTCAGGGAAGGTGATGAAAGGGCCCTTTTGTGAGTTGTCAGGGTAACTAGATAAAATGATGTTATGGTTCTCTACTATCCCTTTCAATCAAATGGAGAGCTGAACTTTATTGATTGCTAGAAGAGCTGCTTGATGGATTCTACATGTTCATCTCTATCTGGTAGCCACTAAGGATACCATACAGCTCTATGAGAGTAAGGGTGGAGAGGTTTTCAATTCTCTTAATGGCCACACAGTAGTAAGTCCATTTTTTGGAAGAGAGAACATGACTATCCTCATAATTTCCCTATTCTCAAGCTAAACTCCAACATCCATAAGAGTGTCTGCAATCTCAACATACCTAAAGTATTGTTGAGTCATTGTTTCACCTGACTTATTGGTGAAGTTCTAAAACTGCTACTTCATGTAGTCCTTCTTGTTTTCTTTAGCTTCAGTAGACCCCTAATACATAAGCTTCAGTGCATCCCAGAGCTGCTTAGCAGCTTTGCACTTCTTGAAGCCTCTGTATATAGAGTTTGGAAGAGCAGTTTGGAAAAGTAGTTTGGAGAGCGGTCATGGCCTTCTGATCTATGTCAATCTTCTTCCAATCTTCCTCAGAATAATCAGCCACTTCCTTTGCAATCATTCCACCTCCAGTAGTGGCTGAAGGGATGCTTGCGATGTGAGGTCCTTCAACAACAGATCTCCACATCATGTTGTCTTAAGACTTGATGAACCCTTCTATATGTTGGCACCAAGTATCAAAGTTATTAAGAGTGATCAGTGGAGACTTTGTCATAGTACCAGTTTCCATATCAGCTTTTGAGAGAGCTAACATTTGAGCTGGTAAGTGTTTTGTGAAACTGAAGAGATTAAAGATGGTGAGATCTTACAATCAAGAGCCTAAAATACTCTAATACCAATTGCAGGACCCGTGAAGGGGGTCATTGCAACATTTTCACAATGGTTGGAGAGACTTAGAACACTTAACATATCAAATAGGGAACCGCCTAAGACTGAAACAATGAACACAAGTAAAGAACACACTAAGACCACAATAAGATAGTTTTCAAGAATGTTGTATATTGCTCTCAAGTGTTTTACAAAGTGTTACAAGGCTTAGTCCTATGGACTGGTACTTGAGATACTTTATACTACATCCTACATCCGCCCATACTTTAAAGGCCAGCTGGAAACACTAATCTAGATAACAAGATCAATGTAAAGTCAAAAAGGTAGATTTTTTTTTGACTAGTGACTATGACATGCCATAGCGCACATCCTTATCTAATACAAAAAGGATAAAGGTACATAAGTAGAAATTTACAGACTCTAAGACCATAATCTACAATTGACAAAAGTATAAACTTTTCACCAACTTGTATAAGTTGGTGAGTCTTCAAAAGTAGCAGCAAAAAGTGGTTCAACTTTTGTCAAAAGTGAGTCAGAGAAAGCATGTCTTCTCTGTCTTTGGAAGAAATCAGTTTCTAGGCTTCGGAAGACTTTGTCTTGAAGCTTCGGAAGACTTCATCTTTGGATTCAAAAAAGATGGTCTTTTGGCTTCGGAAGATTTGATACTTAGTAAGTTTCATTGAGTTGTATCAAATCTTCTAAAGTAACTTTCCTTGTACTTCACATGTGCATGCTGAGAGCTCTTTGGTTGCATCAGCCTCTAAGTATGCTCTAACAAACACTCTTCAGCCTTATTGATAAGGTTTTGGAAATCACTTTCTAAATAACTCCAATTAATGAAATAGGTCGATAGTCCTTTGGTTTATTTGACCCTTCAAATTTGGAGATTAAAGTAATAAAGGATGTGTTGCACAACTTGTGACCGACCTATACAGATGAAACTAATTCATTATATTCATAAATAATGGCTGCAAATTTTCCCAGAATCTTTTAATGAAGGCAAACGTTATCCCATCTGGGCCTCGAGCTTTTTTCCTTCCACATCTCCACACAACATCTTTTTTCGTATCGATGGGTAAAGGGTTTTATTAATGATTCAGCCTAAAGATTGTTAAGCACTATAAAATCTCTCTTCTTTAACCTCGGTCTTCTTTCAATCAGTTCATCAAATCTCATCTTGAAATACTCCTTTAGTTCGGATTTAAATTTTAGGATCACTATTCCACACCCCCTAAATCATCAATCCATTAATTCTATTTCTTGCTTGTCTGCTTCTAATCATACCGTGGAAGAAGGAAGAGTTCTCATCCCCATCTTCTATCCACTTAATCTTGGACCTTTGCTTTAAATCTTTAAGCTTAATTTCCTCCAATTTTCTCTTCTTTTCCCTACTCTCTCCATTTCTTTTTCTCATCCTCGTTTAGACTCTTAGTTTCGGCCATTACTTCTAATTGGTTGAGGACGTTTTCCACTTCCATTTGCCCACCACTTCCTTTTATCTTCCTTGTTATCATTCTCAAAGTTTCCGCTAACACCATATCTACTATTGTTGAATAAATTGGCGTATTACATGCTTCATCAACAACACTTGATAGGCCAGGTCTGTCTAACCAGGAATTAAAAAATCTGAAGGGGATGGGCCCAAAATTTTAATTATTGACTGACAACACCGGTGGTCTGAGAAAAATTTTGAGAGGGCCATTACTCCTGCTTCCGCCCATTCCATCATAAAATCATGACAGACAAGGATCCTGTCTATTTTACTCATCTTCGACCGGTTAATGGACATGTAGTAAACCTCCTCCCACACATAGGATATTCTAACAAGCCGGAGGAGGAAATAAAGTTGTTGAGAATAAAAGCATTCCTTTCATCAAAGGCAAAATTAAGTCGATCTTCCTTACACCTGACCTCGTTCAAATCGCCTAGGATCACCCAATAACCATCCAACGTTGATCTCAACTGAGATATCTCCTCCCATAATGTTTTTCTTTTGGTTGCATCATTCGGGGCATAAATATTCATCACGTACATACTTTTTGATTCTCCGACCTAGAGACCCCCAAAAAAAAAATATAATTTGGCCTAGAGTATACCATATGCTTTGTAAATATACCTGGATCCCATAATGAAATTAGGCCCCTAGATCTCCCATTTGCATTCACACTCACCATATCAAATCTTGAGTTGTCCTAAAACTTGCCCACTTGGTTCTCACTGATGGATGCCATTTGGGACTCTTGAATGGCAAAAGCTATGTTGTGCTCCTTCTTCAACCTTCTAACTTCCTTTGCTTTAACTCACCCCCGCCCCTCGAATGTTTATTGTCAAGAAATTCATTTCTTATCAGCTTCCTCCTTTTCTTCATTGATCAAATCCCTCAATTGAATCTCAAAACCTTCCATTTGAATACCAGAGCACTTACCCACCTCAAACGTATCTCTAATTTCTTGTTTCAACATCTTCGTTTACACGGAACTAGTATAGATAGATATAGATTTTCTCAAGTTATTTTACTGAAGTTGGCTGCTTTATTTGTTTTTTTTTTCCCGTTAGATAGCTTCTGATAGTCAAGGCTCCCATGAACGTTTTAAATTCTTAATTATTAAGATTTGCTTATTTATTTGGATTTTATTTAATTTTAAACATATCAAGATTCGATTCTAATATTTTACTATAATCCCTTTTGTAGGGCTGCAAACGAACTGAACGTTCAGCGAACAGTTCGTGAACCGTTCGACGGGAAGTTCGTTTATGTTCGTTCATTTAGTAAATGAACGAACACGAACAAGAAAATTCGGTTCATTTAGTTAAACGAACGAACATGAACACAAGTCGCGTTCGTTCATTTATGTTCGTGAACGTTCGATAATGTGTTCGTTTATGTTCGTTAACGTCCGTTCGTGAACGTTCGATAATGTGTTCGTTTATGTTCGTTAATGTGTTCATTTATATTATTAATTTTTCTGTTATTTATTTTTATGATTATTATATCAAGTATTTTTTTATATTTATATTAAGTACTTATTTATTTTTGATTGATTTTATGTAATGTTTGTAATAAAAATGTAAAATTTATTCTAAAATAAATTTATAATCAATTGTATCCGTTTGTGTTTATGAGCTTTTTTGTGTTCGTCATGTTCATGAACTGTTATTTGTGTCCGTTTGCTTTTGTTTGTGTTCATTTGCGTTCGGTAAGTGTTCGTGAACAGTTCATGAACATGTTCATTTTCTTAATGAACGAACACGAACAAAAAATCTCGTTCGGTAAGTGTTCATGAACAGTTCATGAACACGTTTATTTCTTAACGAACGAACACGAACAAGGCCTTGTTCGTGTTCGTTCGGTTCGTTTGCAGCCCTACCCTTTTGGTATTATAAGAAATTATTATTTTATTACATTTTAGAAATTATAAAACTTTGTTTATTAGAATATACTTATAAAGATTATCTATGTAACGTTCAACACAAAGAAACAAAATATAAAATATGAAATATGTAGTGGTGTAAATTTATATACACAACCTCATAATATAGTAACACGTATATGAGTGACCAAAGGTGCTATCTGTGTTAGAATTAAATTGGTTAATTTTCTCATGATAACATTTAACCACAAGTAGGGTAGTTAGGGAACGGACCACAATTGGAGGTACTATTTTCCCCCCATTTTATTCCTATCCGTAATCTGTTGTTACTTGTTAGGTAATTACAAAGTTTAATTTGTTGCAAACGATATAGACAACAGCCATCAATACAGCTTTTCATTTTCTTTTTCCTATAGTGTATTGAAGTTTTAAATATCAAATTTACAGTTATCAAATGATCAAAGTTGACTTTTACATTTCTCTTTAATAACATCTTTTCTGGCATAAGAGCTCTAAAAAGGTAGTGACTATAACCATCTTTATTAAACTTAAAACAATTGTGAAACATTAACTCATAGTAATTATAATTTACTAAGTAAACCGTGTATTATACAAATTGAATACATATAGTATTAAATATAATAAAATTTTACTTAATTATAAAATAATATTCTAAAGTAAGATATAATTTAAATTACTTAGCAGTAAAAACTATAAGTAATAAAACAACAATATCAACTTTATAAACCTTTTTTCAAAAAAAAATCAAACATTTTGTTTAAAAAAATTGTCATTTTTATAAATATCATTATTATAACTCTCATTTTTAATTATTTTTCGTTTATAAAAAAATTTACTTTATAGAAACACTAAATTTAAAATATTTCATATTTTTAAATAAGCTTGATGTTTTAGAAAAAAATTATTTTATAAAACTTGTTTTTTTAGAAATAACATTAATAAAAAGATATCTTTTTTGATGTATTAGAAAATCATTTTTAATCTAAAAAAGACTTAAATAATATTATTTGTAATTAAGGTAGTTATTTAATTGAAGAGAGAAGCGGGAAATTTTTTGTGAGAATGAATGTAGTATTAACACGTGTCTTTCATTAATGATCCTTTTATTATAGTAGAAGCATTTAAAAGACTAATTTTTTTTATTTTTTTAATTTATTTACCAGATAGCTCACACACCCTCTAATTTTACTCGTGAATCTACATATCTATCAGCAATAAGACTTACCCTAGCCTCATGCAAAGTACATTTTTCTATATACCTCGATACCACTACTTTCTTTGGCAAGTATAAAATTTATATATAATTCTAAAAGAGTAACTTAATGGGACACTTGGCACATTTTTAGATTCCTTAAGTTTATTTTTCTCGTCTCTCTCTCCTCTTAAATAATTACCTAAACTAAAAAGTATTAAATAATTTTAATTCGTTTTTAGATTAAATTTTATAATAAATTAAGAAAAATGTATTTTTATTAATGTTATTTTTAGAAAACAATTTTTATACAATTAAATTTTTTTTTTAAACGTCTAAATTTTTTTAAAATATAAAATATTTTAAAATTGGTATTTTTAAATAGTAAATTTTTTTATAAACTAAAATAATTTAAATTAGGAGTTATAATAAAAAAATTAAAAAAATAACAATTTTAATACGGTTTGTTTTGAAAAAAATATTTAACTTTTTTTGAAAAAAAGTTTAAAAAAATTTATAAAATTGATATCGTTATTTTAATACTTATAGTTATTACTTCATATCTTATTTTAGATTTTTATACTTTATAAGTTTTTATTATATTTAATATTTTATTTTATTAACCCGTATAATACACGGGTTTACTAAAATTAATATTAAATAAATAATAATCAACAACTATTCAGTGATATTATGAACATTTATAACCCGATCCAAACCGATTCAATACTATATCTTAATATTTGATTACAGGGTCAAAATAATTCGAAATTGATCTAATTATTGCATATAACTTTTCGGTGTATATTATTTAAATATTAATTTCTTCATACTAATATTTTCACACCCACTCAATATCTAGCTCACGATTTGACCTGTCAAAAGTATTCCTTTTAAGTCTAAAAGAAAACAGTTTTCTTTGACTGTATATTTCGCTATGACAATAAATAAAAATTAATATCAATCTCTGTTAAGTGTCGATTTATACTTAAAAGAGCCTATTTTTACGCATGATCAGTTTTATGTTATCTTGTTACAAGTTATGAGTAAAGATAGATTGAAGCTTTTAGCTTTAGATAATGAATGTAAACCTATTAATGTTAATACAAATATAATTTATAAGAATGTTTTTGCTTATTTATGACCTTATAATCAAAAGTTGTTATGTCTTGTTAATATAGCACACTTAATTTTATTTTTATCTTTATATTATTTAATAATTAACTCTTAACACTTTCGTGTAATACACGGGTAACTAAAGCTAGTTAACAATAAAAAAGAATGTATCAAACTATTAAAAGTCATTTAGACCAAAATACATCTATAAAAGCTTATTACAATATCAAAACACAATAAGCAAATACGTAGTTTTAATAAGCAATTTTAAACTACGAAGTTATATATGACTTTACTAAGAACTAATCTTATAGTAGAGCAACTTTGGTAACCAAGGCAAATAAAAGTTCATGTAGGTCGACTCAACCAGGCCCAACCTCACCTAAAACTATTTATTTTGACCCGTTACATGACTCAATTGACCATCTCTACCTAACAGTAACACCAGATGGGTACATGCCAATCAAACATATATTCATATCACTTGTATTCTTGAATTTGACTGTTGCATAGTATCCTTTCTGCACTAAATAAGTACGATTAGACTAATCTAGAAGTCTCACAACAAGAAAAACGAACGCTGTAGCAACACCAGAACACCAACAATAACCTTTGGTTTTAACATACCTAACATACCCTTAATTCTTGACAAAAAGGTTTGGATAACAAGAATCTTTACTAAAACAAATATGCAGAAAAACAAAGGCCAAGACATACCAAAATTTTGTTAGCATCTCACACACGAGTTTTCCTTAACTCGGTTGCACCATGTGCGAAATGACACCTTTCACCAAAAGAGCAAGACCCCTTGGCAAAATTCTCACACAATTTCGTCTTCTTGCTGCTCATCGGAGTAGTGTGTGATGGGGCCCCATGGTGCATAGGCGGTGGTGGTCTAGATAGTGAACCAATTGTAGTCGGTCTGACACTCACACTGGATATAAGCTCTCTAACCATAGCACTCGCTTCCTTAATTTGATCAAATGTGCCTTCAAGTTCGATATTTTTAAGATTTGTGTCACTTTCATGATCTCGAATGGACAGTTTGGCTCCTGTTTGTCGGCAGATTTGTTTGGAGTTCACACCACCGTGTCCAATTATAGCACCTGTGAGGGAAGCATCAACACTGATTTTTGCAGTGGCCGAGGCACCAAAGCTGGCAGCCGCACCTGATGGTGCATGGCGGCTGGAGACTGGAGGTAGGATACGTGGGTCCTCATTGATAGGCCTGCCCAGCTCGTGATCTCCATGAGCAAAGTGACATTGGTCACCAAATTTACAGCCTTCAGCGGTGGTGTAATTCTTGCAGAGCTTGGATTTGATGGTGGCAGTTGAGGGTGCTCCATTTTGTATGCTGGTTGGGGGGGTTGAAATGGGCGGGAGATTCATTAATTGGGCAACGGCGTTATAGCCACCAGGGAAGTAATGGAGAAAGTGACAATTTTCCCCAAATGGACAGCCATCCATGCTACAATAAAAACAAATCAAGTAATTAACTGATCATAAGGAAAATAATGTTGATTCGGTATCCTTATAAGAAGAATGTGAACAAGATCAAGAGACACCTAAGTTTTAAGAGATCAAATCTTATTCCTCCAACCAAATGAAAGGTTATATCTTCAAATTTTATAATTCTTTTTCAGGTAAAAGTTTACTGCCTACAGATTAAACAAACAGATAATATACAACAAACTCGTCAAAGTATGCAAAAAACTCCAAAAAATAAAACCCAATTGCGAAAATTTAGTTGATTATTAACATACTACATGCCATACACTATTCCTAGTTCTTTTAACCGAGTATAAAAATAAATGCGTTCATTTGCCAAAAATGGCAACTTTTTACTTGATTATCAAGCAACCAATCATATTTAAGCAATTTATCTTCTAATGTGTCATCCGATTATATGTTGACACTTCACCTCCACCACCATAGTCGCTATAACCACCCTGAACTTGAGATAACTACCACGTAAATCTACCACGACCTCCGGGCTCCGGCCACCAATTCTCCACACCAGCACCATCTCAGCCAGCATCAACAGCGTTGCCAAACACCACCACATCCCCCCCCCCCCCCCCACCACCCCACACTCAACACACACAAAACTGTACTCAACATCCGAAATCAATTGGATGTCTTTCTTTATGTGTGTGCTATTTCAGATGGAGAAGGTAACGGTGGCTCACAGCAAGGACACTGGACTGTGATGTGGAACAGATGGCAGCGGTGATTCTCTGCACATGGTGGGGGCTTATTGAAACTGATATTGAACATGGTGAGGTGGTACATCAGACAGGAATTATAAATTTACAAATGTATTAATATTTAAGTTTTATAATACTATTAACATTTAATAAGATTTAATATATTAAGAAAATAGAACATAAAAACCTAGAATTATATGTTGAACGTGGATGATAAAAATATTAAAAAACCCACCACTTTCTTTCTTACCTAGTTTATAGGTAAAATGTTGTTATTTTTGCAACAAAAAACAAAAACATGTTACTATTTCTCATTTTCATAGTTAGTTGCTAAAATTAGGGATGAGCATAAACTATAAAATATTGCTATTTAATGAATTTTCCCAGCACAACTATGAAACATGTCGAAGAAGACCACCAAGTTTCAAAGCAAATACTATAAATGAGTAAAACTTAGGTAGACTCCAAGTTTAACAGGCGTATACACCAAGTTTAATATAAATGAGTAAAACTTAGGTGGACTCCTCAGACATTTGGTAGTTTGGTGACATTTTTGTAGTTTGGTGACATTTTTGAGACTTTTTCATACTTTGGCGGTGTGGTTGTATGATATATCTTACATAAATGTGCAAATGTGATTTCTGATTTTCATGAAATGAAGTAGTATGCAGATTATAGAAGTTACATGTCAGATATATTGCAAGCTTATGCTGCATCCAACATGTATATGTTTAAGGTAATAACTTGTGGGATCAATTTACTTATAGGTTCCAACTAAATTTTAAATTACAGTAACAAATAAATTACAGATATTATTCTTGACATGATATAATTAATTAAAAGGATTTGTTAACTAAAAAGGAGGGATTTAGACCTGAAATACTTCATGCAAGGCTTCGTTTTGCTTCTTAAACCACTTGATAACTCTGATTCTGTTACAAGAGATTAGGTGTTCTTTCTCAGTTCACATCTGGGCAATATGTAATTAATGAACAAGTTTTAACTGCAATATGAAGTTTGTGAACATTTTTTGAGCCTCTCTATTTGGCCCAACGTAATAAGTTTATGTGAGGGGCTAGATGTTGCAAGTGACTAAAGTATAGGGGTTGATATGTTCAAGTTATATGTAAGATTTTTAATTAGAGGCTTTCCTTGTGTACATTCACTTTTCCAGTTCTGGGAACAACCTACTGAGAGAGAATAAACAGGGTTAAAAAGGAGAAAATTGAGATGAAAACTGCAAACAGGAGTTAAATTGTTGTTTTTCAGCAAGTGTGGGACAAAATATTGAAGGGGGTATATTGATTCAGACCTTATTCAAGCAAGTTTGAAAGAACTTTCTCTTTTAACAATGCAGATGTAAATTTTTCATGCTCTGTTAAAAGGAGAACGTTGTTTTGAGAAAATGTTGACAAAGTAGAATAACTGTATTGACAGAAATGTAATTATTATATGTTAAGGGTGTCTGGAAATGGTTAAAGAAAAGACAAATGCCAAAAAATACTAACCAAGTTTCTTCACTAATCCACCAAGGTCATCCAGACGTTTTTCTTAGAAGTTTAAACAACTCAAGTTTCAATTTTGTTAATATGCTGTGAAATTTTTTGAATTTTACCAAAATTAGTTGTTTGGTACTTTGGTTTGCTTTGGTAGATGTGGCCTACATGCGTCAGAATGTTGAGTTGGAATTCAAAAGAAGGCCATCCAACTGTTTAATTTTTACAATCATATTAAACCTACTTTTTGGGCTTCTCAAGTATGTATTCAGTTTCATTTAATACTAAATCTGACCACAAATATGCTGAATGATGAAAATTTTCATCAATATTTTGACCATTCAATAATTTTTACTTTAGATAATAGAAAACAAAATTTTGGTAATTTATCACTTTAAAAAGATTGAAAGTCATATTTGCAATCCAGCCTGTTCCTTTTGGATTTGGTATAGCGAAACCAAATTTGGGTGGCCTCCTTGTACATTATCCTTTAATTAAAAACATGAATGCCAGTATATGCAAAAATAAAACATAAAAGATAAAACAACTGGGTTTCTTGTATGAAGTATGAACTATGAAGTAATCAGTAATCACGACACTAGAGCAAACTGTAAACTCGAGTGGTTAAAAGCTAAAACGCTCAAAAGATGTTTAGAATGACCAACGTGGAACAATGGTGAAACTTGGTTATATTTAGTGGCATTGTCCCTTAAAGAAACAAGCAAAATTCTAGCTGATAGAGGCACAAGAAAGTTCCACAACATTTAGTTTTACACACATGCACATCAAAATGTGTGGTCTTGACTTTTAAGTAAAGGTGACATATGGTTGACATGTTTAGCACAAAAGCATACTTCAATTGAGTAGGTTTCTTTGAGCTAATGATCTTTGGTATGACTCCTTCTACATGTAAGAACTTGTTCAAGATTCCATGGATTTGTCCATACAGAAAAATTGAACCACCCCCCACACATTTAAGCTGTAATTTAGCCATTATTTATGGTCATTTAATACTTCCATTTGAGTTGTTAAGATTTCAGTTTAGCTGAAGCATGTTTACATTGTTCAAGCATGAAACTTTTTGCATCCACGGCTACAGTTCTCATAATGTGTAGCTTCTGTATAAATTCAATAAATGTTTTTTTGGTCAAACTGTCAAAGGGCTTCACCATAATTACACTGTTTGTGGTCGTTTGAGACAAATCCTCAGAAATTTGCTGTCGTCATAGACAAGGCATATAATAGAATTTTAAAAGCTCATGAGAATGATAACAACAAAATAATTCCCCTTCGTATATTCTATCTATAAGGAGTAAAAAAACAAATGAACCCCAATATCTGATATGGCCCTCAGGAACATACAACAAAAGATACTCAATGTAACGGAAATAACTAGAAAACTCAAGACTATGAAAGTCTGGCCTTTAAGGCACATAAGTGTGAATCTTGAACACCCCCCCCCCCCCCCACCACACAGATAATAAGAACTTAGAACCCAACTATGCACTTACAGTTCCATACATCCTAAAGCCTGTAAACCCTAATTCATAAAGTAATTTAATAACACAAAAGGGAGTACAATAACTATCATCAGGACGCTAAAAATATTCTTATTGTGTCGCATGAACATCATTTTATGAATTAGGGTTAGGTTAACTGTTCCAGATAGACACATTTATCCTCTAAAGAAATCAATCATTGAATCAAACAAAAGTGATGAACAAGAACGAAAAGGATTGTGGTGTTAAATCACTGAAAAATATGTCTAAGAAATCGTACAGATACGCAACCAAATACAGAACATTTGTGTGTGTTAATTTACGAAGAAACAACTAACCTGACTTGAATTTCTTTGCGGTGCCATTGAGTTTAACATGAGGCATCCCTCTCTTTCGAGAATCCATAGCTCGATTAACCAAATAGTGATGAACTGATGAAACCCTAACTGTAATTAAAGAATGAAAAAGAGTAGAAAATCCCCTAGGGTTTTGGCGTAACTACGATCGAGAAACGAAAATAGTACGTTAATACGAATACCTAAAGTAAAACATACAAAAATATAAATAAGTCTATCGAACATCCGAGAGTTGAGATGAACCTTTCAAAAAATGAAATATACGTAAAAAAGTTGAACCACGCATACACATTGTGTTTTGTTAACTTATCAAATTTAGAACGAAACTTAAAAATATTGAATCACACATACATGTTTTGTCATGTTAACTTGTAAAATTTAGAACGAAACGTAAAACGATGATTTACGAAATATGAAAAGTATAGAGGAATAAAGTTGAAAATATAAACGTTGTGAGATTAAATTTAAAAAAATAAAGAGTTTTAGCTTAAAAGTAAAGAAAGTTAAATTTGAAAAGTTAAATTTGAGAAGTTCAATTGTAAAAAATAAACAACTTTGTGTTAAAAGTGAAAAATCAATATTTTTAAAAAAAAACTTCCTATGCATAAGGTACAACATCATTATGCATTGAGAAGTTGGTAATTAGTAATATATAAATCACCCTGCAGTAATTATTTTAACCTCACCCGATTTAGTTTTTTTTTTTTAACGGCAAATGTGCGACCTTGATTTGGAGCATAGGTGTTATCTTAATCGAGTCCACTTATCCATTTTTCAACCAGGACCGCACCCCTAGCCCCCTCTGGTGGAAACTCATTGCTAAGAAACCTATTGTTTTAACTCTGAGCAATTTTTGCTAAGAGTGATACTTGAACCCATAACCTCTCTATATTTACATGTTATGGGTGCCTCACGTTAACCAGTTGGGTTAAGGATCATTGGTCTCACCCGATTTAGTTAAAACAATTACCCTAATCTATCTATATTAATATCTACTTTATACGTATGGTTGCTTTGAATCTAATCACCATCTCTAGGTCACCATTAACCTTAAAATCTTACACACAACCTACCAAGATACGTCGATCAACGTCGTCAACAACAAAGGCAAGTACTGTTTACGTTCAAACTTATTTTCTTAGAAATTTTTTTCTATATATTTCTTCAAATTGCGATGTTATGTAAGATGTTTTTGGTTTATTAATTTCGTGAAATAGAGGGTCTAATATAGATTTTTGTTATACCTTGATGATTGATTATCTATCAGATCTTAGATCTTTCATGCATTATACCTTTGATTTTACTCTGAAAATTGATTACTTTTCTGATCGATGTTATGTAAGATGTTTTTTATTTATTAATCTCATGAAATCAAGGTTCTATTATAAATTTATATTATATTTTGATGATTGATTATTTTCAAATCTCAAATCTTCCATGTATCTAAACTTTCTGTAATGTTCATATATGTAATATGAAGTTTGTTGATTAAAATCAAGTAACAAACGACTTATATATTATGAAATGAATCTTTATCATTGATTATCTTCCCGATCTCAATTCTAAAATTTATTTAAACCTTCTGTTATGTAATATTCAATTCCTATTATGTTACACATACATGTTTATATACATATTTAGATTTGATACTAACAATATTTTTGAAAACTTCCATATAGAATAGTTCTTTTCCTTCAATTGATTTACCTCCTGGGTTTTTTACAGTCATCTTCTACACAAGTCCGGCATATCTGGTGAGATAATCGTAATAAACTTATATAATGTTCTGTAGTCTTTTTTAAATAGTTATAACCTAACTTTTACTTATCATTGTGTAGTCGATTTTTGTTACATGTGGGAGAAATTTTACAAGAAATAGCAACCATGTGATCATATTTTAGTCCGATGTGAAGATAATACCATATTTAAAGTCCATATGGAAGTCATAGATCATCGATTTTGTCTTAATAAACGGTTGGGAAGGGTTCGAGCTCACAATAATCTCTTTTCTAGAGATTTTGTAACTTTAATCCCATAAATCAGCAAACATGGTTCCTTTGTTGTATTTTTCAAGACTTCAAACTACAAAAGAATCCATTATTCTACCTGTAAGAGTTAACTTATAGGCTGATGCAAACCAAAGAGCTCTCAGCATGCATATTGAAGTACAAGAAAGTTACTTCGGAAAATTTGACAAAAGCACTAATAAATTCTCTAAGTGTTAAATCTTCCGAAGCCAAATACCATTTATTCTGAAGCCAAAAATAAAGTCTTCCAGCTCTTCCAACAATCAACAGAGTTCAACGCTCAATGTGGTTGAAAGGGATAGCAGAGAAGCACAACATCATCTCATATGCTTCCTTGAAAACTCACAAAAGTGCCCTTTCATCACCTTCTCGGAGACATCAAGGGAGAGCTACATATAAGGAAGTTCCAAGAGACAAGCTCATCTCAAGCATTTGTGTCTTCTGATGAAAGTTGTGCCATCTTTCTTTTCACTCTTAAATACTTGGATTGTATCCATTCAAATGACCTAGAGTATATGTAGATAGTCCAGCAAATGGCTCTTCTCACTATAGAGCCAAGAAGTTCTACAAAAGAACCAGAAGGAAGAAAGTTTCCCAGCAATTTAACCAGTGAAAAGTTTGGACCATATAAAAGCAAAGTAAAGTGTTAAAACTGTAACCAGATGGGATACTTTGCTAGGGTGTGCAAGGCACCAAGGACAAATTATGGCCAAGCACAATCTAGACCAAGCTACACTAATTCAGCTCCAAGATCTGAGAAGCCAAGCCAACCAAAACAACAAGCTGTTGTTACTATTGAAAAGGGAGGTTTTGACTATAGCTTTCAGGTAGAGTATGTTTCTCCAAATCAAGCACTTATGTATGACCATGATAAAGCCAAGGTATTAGAATATCTCTATACACTTGAATGCATTGCTAAAGTAAACATGTATAGGTCCTATAACTTGAAAGTGAAATTTGGCCTTTACTATTTGAATATTTTAAAAGCTGATTTCAAAATAGCTGAAAAAGACTATAAATTAAAATAAAAGATTTAGAAAAAACAATTTCAACTCTTAAACATGAGCACATAAATTACAAGACTCAAAATAAAGATCTAATTACCAAGTTAACTGCATACAAGGCTGAACTTGTAATCAGCAAAGTCAAGGCAGAAAAGTGTATTCTTGAAAATGAAACATTCAAGAACATTATATCCTCATCCTTACATGAAAATATTTGTTATCAAAACAGACATGGACTGTGTTCAAGTGAGATAGCTACTGCACATACATTATTATCTGTAAGATCTCCAAGGAGTGAAACTAGTCATGATAAGCTGCCCCTTATTGACCCTATACAAGAATAGGATGAAGATAAATAGTAGATAGTGAAGGATGAACCAAAAGTGAGTGAGTATGTTAATTCTAAAAAGTGTCACTATTCTCCTGGAGAGAAGAAAGAAACTAGGATGGCCAAGTCAGATAAAAAGAATCTGATCAGGGCTGCTAAAAGAAAAATCAAAAAAAACTCAAGAGATCAAGACCACTTTTAATAACAAGCAAAAACAAGTTTTTATCTCTGCTGGGTTTGAAGTGGTGAATACTGAAAACTCAACTATGGACTCTAGTATCAAGAGTCCTAGTTCAAGTTCAAAACATCCTGGTCGAGAGAGAAGGTTGAACAAATATGCACCACTGCTGCACAGCCTGAACCATCCCATTTGAAAAGCAAGCCTCACCCTTAGAAGCCTTCTGGATCATCTATGCAGATTAAGAATAAAGTGGAAAAAGATCAAGCTCAACCTTTTACTCAGAAGAATACCCTTAGAAGTATGTCAATTGAATGTATCATGTGTGGTGATACTACTCACTTTGCTAAGTATTGCATCTACAATGCTAAGAGTATGATGATTGGTTAATATGCATGCACTTAGTATAGTTAATATTGCATTTTTAATATATTTTATGTTGAACAATATTACTTTGTTGCGTGTTTGAAATATAGGTCAAATGAAGCTTAACGGACATTATTTGAGCAGGATACAAAGGATACGAAGACTATGGGTTGAAAGGTGCTGAAAATAAAGAAAACTATGCAAGTTGCAGGAGGCCGTAAGCTACGGCCTGAGGCCGTAACTTACGGCCCTGTATCAACACCGTCTGTGAACTCCGTAGACAGAAGGTTTGGCGGTCTGGTTGAAGGTAGGCCGTAACCTACGGCCTATAGCCGTAAGTTTACGGTCTAGGGCGATATTTGAGGGTTGTTTCAAATTTCAAAACCTATTTAAACCCTAACATTAGGGTTTCGAGAAGAGACTTGCCTCCAGCCCCAAGAACGAATCTTTAGACTATTTGGAGCCTTTGAACACTATCTTTAATCATCAATTGATCAAGGATTCATATCCCCAAGTTGAAGATTGAAGAGATTATGATGAAGATGCAAGGCTAAACACCGTGATCATCCCCGGGTGGATGGTTTGTGATTTGATTATGCTTTCTTATGTTCTTACCTAGTCAAGACATAATCTTTGATTGTTTAACAACTTTTATTCGTTTATGTGTTTTGAATCATGTTTGATTAAAGATTCGTGTTAGTTGATTTGATTATTACTTATCAAGTTATCAGTTTTATATTGTTAACCATTGAGTAGAATTAGGTTATCATCATTAATCGGTGATTGCAAATAAGTTTCTAGATTATGGCATTAGTTAGTTACTAATTAATTTACATAATCGGATTTCAAGTTCATAATTACCTTTCAACATATTGATAAACAAGTTATGTCTATGTAACTTCAAGATCGGGTAAAACATACCGTGTATTAATTACATTCCTGAAACCCGGGTGTGATCTCTTTCATCTCAATAGTTTCTAAACCAAGTCTAAGTTTTCGTTTTGCTTCATAAAGTAATCTTTTTTAGTTAATCTCATTCACATCCATTTACAGTCAAGAGACAATAATTCAATTTTTTAAATTTGTAAGTTAGTTAATAATCAAACGAATCGTGTAACACTAACCACATGCTCCCCGTGGATACGATACCTGACTTACTCTAGCTACCTAGGTTAATTAGGTTTTTGGCATGACCCAACGACAGGTCATCAAATGGCGCCGTTGCCGGGGAGACTGCGCTTGGTGTTTAGTTTAATTGGTTGCTTTAGTTTTTATTTTGTTTAATTGCGTGTGTTTTGTTTTGTTTTGTTTTTTTCTTTCGGTCTTTGTTACGCTTGGTGTGTTTCAGTGTGCAGTGACAGGTTGCATGCATACCGTTATTCGGGTCGGAAATCACCACTTGTTTTTTATCCAGAGATTGAGAGATCAGCAAGAGAAAATCATGTTTTGCATAGATCGGGAATTCCAGTACCACCAATTTCTCATGCCATTGAACAAGCAGCTTGTAGTTCATCTCAGTCAGTAGAGATGGAACCAGTAGATATCCCACAAGGTGGAAATGTAAGTCCGAACCAAAAACCCACCCGTGAACCCTAATAACCGAATCCCCCCCCCCCACCACCGAATAACAACCGCCACACCTTGAATCAACCACCACCCAACAATAACATGAATCAAATAACCGTAATCAAGGAGATGACTTTGATCATGTGAGCATGCATATTAGTGTCCACACTGGTGATGAAGATTATGAAGATGAGTGGAATAACAATGAAGAACCATATAATGATGCAATTATGATGCTTGGGAGGGACATTTTGGTGGAGGTGATGGATATAATGGAAACCACAATTGGAGAAATGACCAATACGGGTGGAATACACCACCTATCATCAACAACGGGGTGGGGTTAATAATCATAATGTCAACCAACAAAGAAGACCTCAGAGAGCTCCTGTACAATGCGTGGATAGTCATTTCAGACCAGCTATTTCTGAAAACCCGAATCCTATTGCACCTCCAAATCGTAGAGGAAGATCTTTTGACGTACGCCCTCACTATCTCACTATTCTTCCCGCATTTAGAGGTACTGCAACAGAAGAACCATATGTACATCTTGCTGAATTTGATGCAATATGTAGCACTATCGGTGGAATCATCTTTACACAAGATGAAGTGAGACTGAGACTGTTTCAATTCACCTTGAAAGATAGAGCTAAGCAATGGTTTCTCACACTACCTGATAACAGCATCCATACCTGGCAAGAGATGCAAAGGGTTTTTCTTGAAGAATACTACTCTATGGGGAAGACTAGTGATGCAAGAGATGCCATTCGATCCTTTCAACAACAAGTGGTGAACCATTTCATGAGGCGTTTACAAGATTCAAAGAGTTGATCCGCATGTGCCCCTCATCATGGCATTAGTTAGTTTACTAGTTAATTTACATAATCGGATATCAAGTTCGCAATTACTTTCAATATATACGTGATAAGCAAGTTATGTCTATGTAACTTCAAGATTGGGTAAAACATAGTTATATATTCATTTACATTCCTGAAACCAGCGGGTGTGATACCTTTTCATCGCAATAGTTTTCAACCAAGTCCAAGTTTCGTCTTGCTTCATAAAGTGATTATTTTTATTGGTAATTTCATTTAGTTCTAATTTACAGTTTAGTGACAATAGTAAGTAAGTAAATTTGAAATCGTTTCGTGTGACACCATCCACGGACTCCTCGTGGGATCGACACCCTATTTACCCTAACTAGTTAAGGTATTTAGGAATCATAAAACAAGCAAACTTCTTTTCTTATTTGATCGGGTCTTCGACACCGATCAAAATGGCGTCGTTGCCGGGGAATTAGTGCGCTTAGCGTTATTTGATTTGAATGATTTTCTTTCCCTTTAGTATTTGTTTAAGCTTCAAAATTAAAAAAAAAATAAAAAATATTTAAAAAAAAGTAAAAATTAAAAAAAAATCGAAATATATTATTTGTTTTTCTTAGTTTGTTTTATTTGTTCGTCTTTACCCTGGGTATTCTAGGTTTTTTTTGTAGGGTATATTTTCTTACAGGTTTAGTACAATCATGGATTGGGATTGGGATATATGATGATGATTACGATCCATGTATTTGTTGCGGGAGTGATTGTCACTGGGTTCAAGATTGTCCACTGTTCGAGAGAAAATATGAAAATATAGAAAGAGGAGGTTCTGAATATAGGAGGCAAAAAGGATATGTGATAACAAATTATGATGATGGAGAGACACCCTCATATTATTCACACTTTGAACCTCCTCCACCATCAAAATATCAAGAATATTATCATGTAGACATTAATTACAAATATGCTCAAGAGTGGGATTTGAACCATTATGAAGTCGAGATACCACAATTCTCAAGCTATCCAAGAGGAATATGATGACTACTATCTTGAATACCCTCAGTTGACATATGAAAAGCCTCAGGTTTCAATAAACTCTAAGCTTGATGCAATCATGAACATGGTGGAAATGAAGAAGGAAGACAAGTTAAGAGATAAATCATTCGAGACTCTAGTTAAGTAGGTTAGCCAACTCAACTCAACTAAACGAGAGCAATATGAGTTAGATTGTGGCACTGTGATTGATATTGATGTGATAGAAGATGTTATGGGTCATTCAGAGCATGACTTGGGATGTTTTAGTTAAATGAAGATGTAATACCTCTGAAAGAGTTAAAGCCTAACATTGAACTAGTTTATCCCAACCATTCTCATGTGCTTATTACTTTAACTATTAAAGTTGGGAAAGAAGATTTGAAGACCAAGATAAAAAAGGTGGCATTGGAAGACATCAGACAAATCATCATGAGATGGCACCACAACAACTACTCAACAAACTTGCTAAGCATGATAACACAATTATGGAACTGGCAAGTCAACTATTGAGCTTTTATTGGGAATTCGGTAGGTAAATGTTCACTTAAACCACCATAACTATATCAGGTACGGTCTGGCTGAAGACCTAAAACTTAGCGCTAATCGGGAGGCAACCCGAAATTGATTTGTTTCTTTTAGTTTTTGGTTTTTTTTCTTCTTGCTTTGTTTATTTTGTTTTTGAGCTTTAAGCACCGGATGCAAATATTCAAGTGTGGGGAAGCTCATGGATCTTTAGGAGCATAAAGAAATGTGTGTTTAGGCGGCTTTACTTATCTGAGTTAAAGCATAACCATCATATATTGCTGATGAGGCATCTTTTATCATCTATGATCAGGTCCATGTACTTTTTCTGTATCTTAAAGCTTTGCTAGTTTGGTGTCATTTAGTACAATCATGGTAGGCATAATGCGTCTTTGGAAAGTTAGCCTTGTAACTTCACTTGGGCAAAGGTTAGGATGTTTGATAGTACCCTTGTTGACATAAAAATTTTAAAATGTACATTGAGAACAATGTAAGATTTAAGTGTGGGGATGAAGGGAAGTTTGAAAATTGAGAAAAAAAAATTGATTGAACAAAATCTTTCAAAATGCCCCTAAAGCGACTTATTTATGCATGAAAGGTTAATTTTTTCAATTGAAATCGTGAAAGTATGTTTAACCTGTACACAAGCAGAGGTCCTCAGTCATAGCTATCTCACTTGAAAAAAAAAAGAAGAAATTTATTAGAATTATTAGAGATGTTTAACCTGGGGTAACAAGCAATATAGTGGACTTTTTATGCATGTTTTCACATCCTTAACCTATTTACCATCATTTTTTTGTGAGGATTGAGCCTATACATAAGCTAAGAACATCAACAGGTTAATTGCTCAGCTTTCTTTCATAAGTGTTTACCAGAACGATTGTATTATTCTAGAACTTGCATAATTGATACGTTTCTAAATCATGAACCAAACTGTTGCACATAAATGATTAAGGCATTAGGATGAACCTTTGTTTTATTAGCCTTTTTCAATCATATTATCCAACCCTAAAATACCCCCTAGTCGCCAGTTTGAGCCCCTAACCTCTTTAATTGTTTAAACCCGAATCAACCCATTAGCCTTTTCAAATCTTTTTCTCTTTTTAAGCCCATGTGATGAAATCTGATAAGTTTGCTTGAATTTTTGATATAATATTATTAGAAGCAATGAAGTGTTTAGATATAATCATCATTCAAAAAAAAAAAAAAAAAAAAAGAGAAAAAAAATGAGTAAATAATGGGTCAAAATGACCACAATATCAATGTCTTGTTTCAGTGGTAGTAAATTATGATATGGGTCAAGTTTACCCAAATTCATTGTGTAGTGTCGCTTTATTATTCAGTACGTTTCAACATTCTTATTTGGATTTCATCACCTTTAGCCACTTCAAATTCTCTATCCGCACCCAAATCCTAAGCCTTACATTACAACCCTTTAAAGACCTTTTGATGTGTGCATGGTTTGTGTTAATTGGTGGAGTTGCGATCATTATGCAAGCTTATGGTAATTATGAGTTGTTCTTGGTTGAGAGTACTACACTGATATACTAGCATACCTTTTGCTAGACCATATACTAAACCGAGAGGAGTGAAACTTATGAGAGGTGTGACTACATGCATAGGGAAGATTAGAAAGCTTGTTGGGCTTGGTTAGATAGATCATATTTTAAAGAGTAACATCTTTGCTTACAAAGCTATAGCTTAAGATATGAAACTGTGAGTTGGGTATTACTTGGGACCTTAGCTAACAGAAGGTGAATACATGGTTGGATCGTATTTGTCTAATGATAGTTGTAGTGTTATAAGCAAGTTTGCTTGGGGGCAAGCAAATGATAAGTGTGGGGATGTGATGATTGGTTAATATGCATGCACTTAGTATAGTTAATATTGCATTTTTAATATATTTTATGTCGAACAATATTACTTTGTTGCGTGTTTGAAATGTAGGTCAAATGAAGCTTAACGGACATTATTTGAGTAGGATACAAAGGATACGAAGACTACGGGTTGAAAGGTGCTGAAAATAAAGAAAACTGTGCAAGTTGCAGGGAGGCCGTAAGCTACGGCCTGAGGCCGTAACTTACGGCCCTGTATCAACACCGTCTGTGAACTCCGTAAGAAAGAAGGTTTGGCTGTCTGGTTGAAGGTAGGCCGTAACCTACGGCCTATAGGCCGTAAGTTACGGTCTAGGGCGATATTTGAGGGTTGTTTCAAATTTCAAAACCTATTTAAACCCTAACATTAGGGTTTCGAGAAGAGACTTGCCTCCAGCCCCAAGAACGAATCTTTAGACTATTTGGAGCCTTTGAAACTATCTTTAATCATCAATTGATCAAGGATTCATATCCCCAAGTTGAAGATTGAAGAGATTATGATGAAGATGCAAGGCTAAACATCCGTGATCATCCCCGGGTGGATGGTTTGTGATTTGATTATGCTTTCTTATGTTCTTACCTAGTCAAGACATAATCTTTGATTGTTTAACAACTTTTATTCGTTTATGTGTTTTGAATCATGTATTGATTAAAGATTCGTGTTAGTTGATTTGATTATTACTTATCAAGTTATCAGTTTATATTGTTAACCATTGAGTAGTAATTAGGTTATCATCATTAATCGGTGATTGCAAATAAAGTTTCTAGATTATGGCATTAGTTAGTTTACTAATTAATTTACATAATCGGATTTCAAGTTCATAATTACCTTTCAACATATGTGATAAACAAGTTATGTCTATGTAACTTCAAGATCGGGTAAAACATAAGTCGTGTATTCAATTACATTCCTGAAACCTGGGTGTGATCTCTTTCATCTCAATAGTTCCAAACCAAGTCTAAGTTTTCGTTTTGCTTCATAAAGTAATCTTTTTTAGTTAATCTCATTCACATCCATTTACAGTCAAGAGACAATAATTCAATTTTTTAAATTTGTAAGTTAGTTTAATAATCAAACGAATCGTGTAACACTAACCACATGCTCCCCGTGGATACGATACCTGACTTACTCTAGCTATCTAGGTTAATTAGGTTTTTGTATGACCCCAACGACAGGTCATCAAATGGCGCCGTTGCCGGGGAGACTGTGCGCTTGGGTGTTTAGTTTAATTGGTTGCTTTAGTTTTTATTTTGTTTAATTGCGTGTGTTTTGTTTTGTTTTGTTTTTCTTCTGTTCTTTGTTACGCTTGGTGTGTTTCAGTGTGCAGGTGACAGGTTGCATGCATACTCGTTATTCGGGTCGGAAATCACCACTTGTTTTTATCCAGAGATTGAGAGATCAGCAAGAGAAAATCGTGTTTTGCATAGATCGGGAATTCCAGTACCACCAATTTCTCGTGCCATTGAACAAGCAGCTTGTAGTTCATCTCAGTCAGTAGAGATGGAACCAATAGATATCCCACAAGGAGGAAATGTAGCTCCGAACCAAAACCCACCCGTGAACCCTAATAACCCGAATCCCCCCCACCACCGAATAACAACCGCAACACCTTGAATCAACACCACCCAACAATAACATGAATCAAAATAACCGTAATCAAGGAGATGACTTTGATCATGTGAGCATGCATAGTGTCCACACTGGTGATGAAGATTATGAAGATGAGTGGAATAACAATGAAGAACCATATAATGATGCAAATTATGAGCTTGGAGGGACATTTTGGTGGAGGTGAAGGATATAATGGAAACCACAATTGGAGAAATGACCAATACGGGTGGAATGCACCACCTATCAATCAAACGGGGTGGGGTTAATAATCATAATGTCAACCAACAAAGAAGACCTCAGAGAGCTCCTGTACAAGGCGTGGATAGTCATTTCAGACCAGCTATTTCTGAAAACCAGAATCCTATTGCACCTCCAAATCGTAGAGGAAGATCTTTGACGTACGCCCTCACTATCTCACTATTCTTCCCGTATTTAGAGGTACTACAACAGAAGAACCATATGTACATCTTGCTGAATTTGATGCAATATGTAGCACTATCGGTGGAAATCACTTTACACAAGATGAAGTGAGACTGTAAATGGATGTGAATGAGATTAAGCTGCACAGCCTGAACCATCCCGTTCGAAAAGCAAGCCTCACCCTTAGAAGCCTTCCGGATCATCTATGCAGATTAAGAATAAAGTGGAAAAAGATCAAGCTCAACCTTTTACTCAGAAGAATACCCTTAGAAGTATGTCAATTGAATGTATCATGTGTGGTGATACTACTCACTTTGCTAAGTATTGCATCTACAATGCTAAGAGTACCATGCACATAAACAAGAAAAAGACTGTCAGGATCAGCGATCTAAGTTTGATCAATTAGAGTTGAATCGCAGCGGAATTAGAACTAGAATTAGACAAATATAGCAAGAACACAATAGATATTCAATGGAACAGTACACGGTTATAGAGAAAGAGGGTTTTCTTCAAAATTGATAATATCATTTATGCACAATGCTTCGGTGTGGCGGCTGCTAAGCTTTTCTAAGTTTCTATAGCTGCTCGTCCCACCTTACAATTAGGTCAACATTCCTTATATAAAGGAATGTGACGTCTGCTGATGTCACTTGATAGTGACATCTAACAGAATTATTACAAACAACTGAAAGTAAGCAAACTACTGAGAATGTTCACAACAACTGAGAACATCTCAGAGTGCTAAGTACAAGATGAAACTAAAACTACTGAAACTACAAGTACTGATTACAAGAAACATAAAACTACTGAAAGGAAACCATCACAACTACTGAAGAGGTCTTCTTCAGCTGTTGTGACAACATCTGAAACTTGTCTTCAGACTGTCTTCAGCTCTTTCACTTCAGACTTTGTCTTCAGCTCTTTCACTTCAGACTTTGTCTTCAGCTCTTTCACTTTAGACTTTGTCTTCAGCTCTTTCACTTCAGACTTTGTCTTCAGCTCTTTCACTTCAGACTTTGTCTTCAGCTCTTTCACTTCAGACTTTGTCTTCAGCTCTTTCACTTCAGACTTTGTCTTCAGCTCTTTCACTTCAGACTTGTTATCAGTTGATGTCTTCAGCTGTTGCAGACTACTTCAGTTGTTGTAATGTCCGTGGGACTTAAAGGTTTTTCTGATCAGGCTCATTGGTTCTTTTGGTCCAACAAACTCCCCCTGAACCAATGCAGCCAAAACCTTTAAGCTTATTGAGGTCCCACTTATTCTTGGCAGAAATACTCTCTTGATCAGCTTCAGAGATATCGGATAAGCGCAGGCCAGGGAACAGGTTTCAGTAGATGTGAATGTCAAAGAATGGAAGGGAACTCTGTCTTGGGGAACTGGACACAGAGCTGTTATCCCAACCATGAAACCTACTTCCCATTGATGAGTCTATAAGACTCTCTGACGTAGGCCTCAAGGAGAACAACTTGTTCCTCCTTAGTGAGTTCTTCTGCTTCTCCTTCGAAGAAGAACTCTGGGCCATAGTACTCTGATAGGTACTTTACCGTCTTTCCATTATTCAACTCAACAGTTGTTATCTCTTTGTAAGCAAATTCATCTGGGTGAGTCCCTTCTAATAACAACTGGAGTTCATTTTTCTTGATCTCTTCAAGCCTCTTGTATAACAACCCCTTCTTGACCATTTTGTTCTCCATTAGAGTTTGAGGGGTCATCTTTGACTTGTAGGCTCTCTTGAAGTCTTCAAGTATCTCCCAGGGTGAGACTACAATGGCCAACATAATAACAGCATCTATGGTCTTTCTCACTTGGCCATTGTATCTACTTGGTATGGATTTCTTATGAATTCTAGAACTAACCCTGGGGTCTGGCCAAATCCTTACTCTCTCCTTTTGATATTGAAAGGTATACCTGAGAGCATACAGCCTTTGAGCGTGTTTCTTCATGGCTTGTATAGATGATGACTGAGGAAACTCTTTGTCAACCATCTTCAAAAGTTGCTCATCGTGCTGTTTCTGCTGTTCTTCTTCTTCAATCTTAACTTTCACCATTTGCCTCTGAAAGTCTGGTGTGATCATTTGTTGACTTCTGGGCTCAGGTTTTTAGAACAGCAGAGATTGGCAGACTGTCTTCTTATCATCATCTTCTTCTTCTTCTTCCATCCTCAACACCCTTCTCCTCCTTCTGGGTGCATCCTTGGATGTGGTTTGAGGTGGTTTTTGGGGTAAGGGAGTTGGTTTTGAAGGTTGAGTTGGTTTAAGTTTAGGTTTAGGGATTGGTTTGGAGAGTTGTGGGGTTGGTTGTTTTTGAGTGGGAGTTTGGGAAGGCTGATCTAGCATTTTTGTGGTAAGTTTGGCTTTGGAAAGCTTCGCCATATCAGATTCTTCCCAGCACCTGCTTCATCTAAGGCTTCGATAATCAACCCTTTATTGAATGCTTCAGAAGCACAGATTCTGGTGGTTATTGCCAGAATACTGTCTCTGGTCCATGATTTAATCTCAATTAATGATATTCCCAAGTATTTTGCAATAAACCTGATCATTATCTCCAACCTCTCCCTTTCCATCACACTGTAACTGGCCCATCTCTCTTGTATTCTTTAATCTCCAGCCTTCTGATCTCAGTGTCTAAAGTGGCTGTATCAAAACCCTGTCTGAAGAGTTGGTCTATATTTTGTCCATTGATCTGCTGTGAGCTTCATCAGCTTCTTTAACCAGATCATCCAATGATTTCTCTTCATCAGGCTTTTGAGTTTCAGCACTTTTCTTTCTCTTGTATGTGATCAGCTGTTTTTCCTTTTCTAACTCCTTTTCTTTCTCTTGTTGTTTCTCATTTCACTCTCTTTCTCTTTCTTTCTTTCACTGCCTTAGACTCCCCCTTTTGGGTGCATTGGGTTCAGGGGTTTGAATGGCAGAAAGCTTCTTTTGCACAGCATCATCAACAAGTGTTTGTAGATTTGAGGAGATCCTCTCGTCAATGGCTTTATGCACAATCTCATTGATGATGGGAGTGATGAGAGGTAAGGAATGTTGAAAAGTAGCAACCATCTGCTCAGAGGGGTTCTGTCCCTGAGAGGTGGTCCCAAAAGCAGTGGCTGGTGGGTTGAGTGTAGTGGCTGAGTGTTTGGTGAACCTTCAGATGAAGGTGCCATCTGTGGGTTTATTGGGGCAGATGAACTTTGATCCTGAGACATTTTGGCAAGCAGTTCTTTGAGTCTGCTCACCTCAGCCTCAAGGATTGTGTATGGGCTAAGACATCAAAGAAAAAGCCCAGGTCATCATCAGTCTTTGCTGAATCACCTGACGACCTGATTGAATCAGGATGTACATGCCCTGAGTGTAGATCAGTTATAGCATGTGCCCCTTGTTCTTGGTTCTTGGGACTTCCTTCCTCAGGACTGAGTCCTTCATCGGCAGTTGCCTCTGGTGAGGTCTTAGAGATGTTACCAACTGCATCCTGTTCATTTGCTGAATCAGTAGAAGTGGCAGCCTCACCAGATGTTCTAACCTCCTCCTCTACACGGGGAGATTGAACATGATAACCCCTGTGCTGTGGGTTATCAGCAGCATTTTGGTCCTCTTCCTCAGCTGTTGAGGTTCTCCCCATTGTAATTGGTTTCTGGGGAGGAGGAGAGGAATGCAGCTGACTCATCACTTGTGCAACTATAATGGTTGGGCTTTGAGGGGCGGTTGCATGTGGGATAGGCTTGAAGCAGATTGCACCCGGGGTGACTGGTGCTCTTCAATGGTAACCTTCTCAATTGAGATAGGTTCCAGAATTGTGGTATCCCCAATTGTGGTTGCATCAGGATCCTGTTGAGAGGATACATGAGCGGCTAGGGCTGGTGGAGTCTTTGACACTACTGGGGGGTTAGAACCAGTAAGTGTTTCCTGTATTGGTGTTACGGGGCATCCTCAGGGGATCATCTCCCTGAGTAGCCTTTTTGGGCTTTTTGGTGTTGGGTTTGGTGGGGACTTTGGATCTGGAAGTGGAGGCTGTGGGTTCCCGCTGCTTGGGTTTTAGCAGCCGGGCAGCCCCTTTCATTGTAGGGTCAGAGTTGTGCCTGGAGTATACTTCAGGCAATACAGCTGGAGCAGGGACTCCAAGGCCAACAAGGCCGTCTGATTTTAGCTGATTTAAAATTATGGCCATGAGAAACCTGGGATATAATATCCATCTATTTGCCACAGGTTTCAAAGCCAGATCCTTTAGTTCCATGAAAACTATCTCAGAAAAATTTAGATTTTGTCGTTCAAAGATAGAGTATAATACCTGTTGCCATCGGGAGGACATCTGATCCCATGAGGAGGTTTTTGGTGCAAGGCAGACATTCACCATGTGGAATATAAGACGTTCAGCATCATGGAAGTGCTTCTTCAGAATGGTGGTAGCACTTAAGTCTCCTTCATACCCGTTATTGATGAAAGACATATCGGTTGTGCCTTTCGGGTATTCTGTGACACAGGTGGCATCATGTAGATTTAGGGTTTGTCGAATGATGTCGGGAGTGATGACCACCTGTTTCTGGTTAACCAACGACTGAAGAGTGATTTGGCGATCATTCTCACCAGTTTGCACAGAGACGTTGGTCCAGAATTGGCTTTAGGGAATCGGGGTATATGGTAGGATTCAGAAGAAAAGCGGTTCGGTACTGGGTATCTACCATAAGATCGATGGCATTATCAAATTTGTCCAAAAGGCCGATTTCGAGAGGTAGGCAACACAGTTGTGTCTGGGTTTGAGTTTCATGGTCGCCATTGTTGAGAGAGTAAAGGATATGAAACGGCTAATGAAACGTTTGAAATTAGGTTTAGGTATTTATAGGGTTAGAAAAGGCTGATATAAAACGACTGAAGTGTTGGTGCTGTCATCAGTTGTTTGAAAACAACTGAAGACCTGGTTTTAACTTTCAGAAGTTGTAACAACTGGAGACTTGGTATTAGTCATCAGTAGTTGTGAAACTACTGAAGACATGGTTTTGGCTTCAGTTTTGTTGAAACAACTGAAGATTTGGTGTTAGTCATCAGTAGTTGTAAAACTACTGAAGACATGGTTTTGGCTTCAGTTGTATTAAGTGAAATAGCAGTTGTAGAAACAACTGAAGAGAAAAGTTTCTCATCAGCTGTTGTCGTCAATTCTTAGCTCATCAGCTGTTTCATTCTGACCTCAACACTTATCAGACTCTGATTTTCAGATGTTTCATTGGTCATCAGTACTTATATGTTATACTGACATCAGTAGTTGTAACTACAACAGTAGTTGTAACCACATCAGTTCTTTTCAACAGATAGAGTACTTCAGTACTTTTAAGTAATTTAGTCTTCAGTAGTTATGAAAACTACTGAGGATAAAAGAACTTATCAGTACTTATTTGTGACAATAGTATACGAATGCTCATCAGTACTTGTTGACTAAGATCATCAGTAGTTGTCACTTATTCTAGCTGATGCAGCATACAAGCCTTAACACTAGGTTTTGGAAAGTTGAACTGTCCAAAGGCTTAGTAAATATGTCTGCAAGCTCATCAGCACTAGGAACAAACTTTGGATCAATCAGACCTTTTTCAAAACAATCCCTAATAAATGATGTCTGATCTCAATATGTTTGGTCCTAGAGTGCTGGGCTGAATTCTTGACAATACAAAGAGCTGAAGCACTGTCCATTAGTAATGGAGTCTTAGTCTCTGTAATGCCATAATCCAATAATTGATTCTAAAGCCAGAGTACCTGAGATGTACAACTTGCAGCAGCAATGTACTCGGCTTCAGCAGTGGATGTAGCAACAGATGTTTGTTTCTTACTCTACCAAGAAATCAAACAGTTGCCTAGGAATTGACATCCACCAGAAGTTGATTTTCTAGTTACTTACACCGTTGCATAGTCACTATCAGAAAAAGGCAACTAATTTGCAAGAGTGCCAGTGGAATACCAAAGGACCTAGAGATTGAGTACCTTGCAGATATCTAAAGATCCTCGACTGCATCAAAATGAGACTCTTAGGAGCAGCCTGAAATCTAGCACAAACACAAGTTGCAACATAATATCTGGTCTAGAAGCTGTTAAGTACACAAAGGACCCAATCATACATCTGTAAAGTGTTTCATCAACAGCTTTACCTTTCTATCTGCATCCAGTTGTGTGGTGCTGCAATAGGAGTAGAACAGGGCTTACAGTTTTGTAAATCAAACTTTTTCAAAAGACTCTTTGTGTATTTTGACTGACTCTTGTGTATTTTGACTGATGAATGAAAGTTCTATCAGCCTTTTGTTTAATTTGCAAACCTAGAAAGAACTATAATTCTCCCATGGCACTCATTTCGAATTTTTGTTGCATCAACTTTGTAATGCATCACACAACTGTGGATCAGGAGATGCAAAATAATATCATCAACATAAATTTGAACAAGGAGCTTATGCTGACCCGCTTTCTTAATGAACAAAGTTTTATCTATGGAGCCTCTAGTGAAATTATTCTGAAGAAGAAAATTTGACAGTGTTTCATACCAGGCTCTAGGAGCTTGTTTCAACCCATAAAGAGCCTTATCAAGTTTATACACCCAATCAGGATGTTTATTATCCTCAAAACCTGGTGGTTGACACACATAAACCTCTTCTTTTATTTTACCATATAAAAATGCACTTTTGACATCCATTTGAAAAACTTTAAGATTGTGGAATACAGCATAGGCTAAGAACAATTTAATTGCCTCCAATCTGGCTACAGGGGCAAGGTTTCATCATAATCATACCTTCTTCTTGTGAAAACCCCTGGACAACCAGTCTGGCCTTGTTCTTGACAATTTGCCCATGTTCATCTGTTTTATTCCTAAACACCCATTTAGTGCCTATTGCACACTTACCTGGGGGTAGAGGAACCAGTTCCCACACTTGCTGCTTTTTGAACTGAAGAAGCTCAAGCTGCATGGCATCAACCCATCCATTGTCTCTTAATGCAATATGATAGTTCTTTGGCTCTTGCTGACTGATGAAGAGAGCATAGAAGCAGAAGTTGGACAATTGACTTCTAGTTGAGACACCAGCATTGATATCACCAATGATTTGAGACATTGGGTGATTCTTCAGCTCTTGGTACACTATGAGATCTGTGCAAGTGTTTGTAGCACGCTCAGCAGCAACAGATGTTGATCCAGATTCTTGAAACCAAGTATTAGACGGCAAGTCAAATGAAGTAGAGGATTCAAAAATCTCATCAGCATTTGTTGTGGATGGTGCTACTGAAGCTACAGGAACATCAAGTTTAGTAGACTCAGGCAGTTGATCACAAACTTGAATAGGTGAGTACTGGGATCATCATCAACATCAGTACCACCAGATGGATGACTAGCTGCAGAAGGTGATGAATTCACATGATCTGCAACAGCTGGAGGCTGATAAGGAACATATTGCAGTATGTCCAGATCAAACAACTCCACAGGGTTTTGTGGAATTTTGTCCTTAGGGGATTCATTGAACTTCACATGCAAGGTTTCTTCAACCATCTTTGTTCTGCAGTTGAACACTCTGTAAGCCTTGCAAGTGGATGAATACCCAACAAAATACCCTGCATCCACCTTAGAATCAAACTTTTGGAGTTGATCCTTTGTGTTGAGAATGTAACAGGACACCCAAATGCTCTGAAGAATGAAATTAGAGGAGCCAAATGATGTAGAACTTCATAAGGAGTCTTCATCAACCTCTGAACTAAAGCTCTATTTTGCACATAGCATGCTGTGTTGAGTCAGCCCAAAAGGTTGGCATCAGCCAACATGGACCTTGCAGCTTCAATTAGGGTCCTGTTCTTTCTCTCCACTACTCCATTTTGTTCTGGAGTCCTTGGGATGCTATACTGCCTCTTGATTCCTTTTGAAAGGTAGAAATCATCAAGTGTATGGTTTCTAAATTCAGTTCCATTATCACTTCTTATACACTTGACTGATAGGGAATACTGCTTCTCAACATACAACACAAAGTTAATAATTGTCTGAGCAGCCTCATCCTTTGAATGCAAGAAGAAGGTCCATACAAATCTGGAGTAATCATCCACAATTACCAGACAGTATTTCTTCTTTGCCATGCTCATTACTCTCACAGGACCAAAGAGATCCATGTGCAGTAATTGCAAGCAGGCAGTGGACTTTGGTTCTTCTATAGGAGGGAATGAAACTTTGTGTTGTTTTCCTTTTAAACAAGCAGTGCAGGTTTCATCACAGTGGAACTCCTTTATTGGTAGACCTCTCACTAAACTATTGTGGATCAGCTGATTCATGTTTTTGAGATTAACATGACCCAGCCTTCTATGCCACAGTTTAGATTCCTGAGGAGAGGCCTTGGAGAACAGGCAAGGATGACCTTTTAAATCAATCTTCTTTGACAAATCCAAGGCATATACTCTTCCTATCCTGTTGGCCTTCAGGAGAGTATGTTCATCCAATACCTTGTCAATCAGCCTCAGAACTTTGGAAGACAGAATCCGGCAGTTCTGGCTTGTGAAAAGTGCAACATGCCCTTTATCACACATCTGACTGACACTCAGTAGATTATACTTGAGATTCTCCACATGGTTAACATCATCAAATCTGATTTCTCCATTTGACACAAATCCTTTCCCGATGATGTAACCTTTAGCATCATTTCCAAATGAGACAAATCCCTTCTTTCCTTGAGAGTAGTCATTAAGAAGAGAACTGCTCCCAGTCATATGCATAGATCCTCCACTGTCTACATACCAGATGCTTCTTTGGCATGCTGAAGAACCCTGCATTTATCATAAGAAACTAGTTAGCTTTAGAGACCCAAACCTTTTTGGTTTTGGGTCTGTTTTCATCAACAGATTTAACCATAACTTGTTTCTCATGATTAACAGCTGATGAAGGTGGAGATGGTGCTGAAATGGATTTCTTAGATTTGGGCTTGGATTTCCTTTTCAGTGGTTTGATCACAGGTGCATCTAGTTGGTTAACTCTCCCCAACAAATGCTGAACCATCATAACAAGTTGTGTCTGATTTGTTGCTAAAGCCTTCAGCTCATTTGACACATCAGTACTTGTTTTTGATGAGTTCCTGTGACCCACCATTCCTCCTTCTTGAAATTCACAGACTTAGTCTGATGTTTATCATGAGGAACACTATCAGCTGTTTTCTGATAAACCCCATCCTTCTTTTTGGATTAGGCGAGGCCTTGGGTTTATCAGTTTGAGATGACTGTGGTACAAACTTGGTCTCAAACTCATTTTTCATTTTATTAATCTCTTCTTTAATGAGCTTATCTCTGTTGAGTTTGGAACCCTTTTTGTACCAGCATTCATCAGATAGATGATTGAATTTACCACATATTTCACATGGCTTATTCTTCATCTTGGATTGATCAACTGCTGAAGTGGAAACTACTGAAGGTGTGATCTTCAGTACTTTCCTCCTTTCAGTACTTGTGTTAAGTACTGAAGGATCGGTAACAACTGAAGACTTGTTCTTCAGCTGTTCTCTATCCGTCCTGAAAGACCGTATGATAGATTCCTCAGCAGTTGTTAATCCTTTTATTTCAGCAGATTGAAATGCTTTTCAGATGTTGTGACTTGCCCTTCAGTACTTGGAGTACTTTGAGGGACAACATCTGAATTGCTCAGCTTCATGTGTTTATCAGCATTTAAACCATCAGGCAATTGATTTGCTGAGATCTTAACACTGACTTCATCCTCTAATTTTGACAATTTTGTATTATCATTTGAGGATGAATCACATGATGATGTGGTTTGGAAATTACTTTCACCTTCAGATTTTACTATTGATTTTGAAGTAAAATCAGTAGGTGGTGCAGTATGATTGTAACCTATTCCAAACTTCACATTTGAAGCTGTTTGCTTGCTGAGAAGCATTTCAAATCCCTTGCAGGATGTTACCCAGCGGTCACACTCAACTTGGGTAGCTGCAAGTGTCTCTTTGAGACTTCTGTGGTTCTCAAGTATGACCTCTACCTTAGCCTTTTCATCATTAAGTTGACATTTAAGCTTGTAAATCTCATCATCTTTGTCATTAAGAACAGACTCATACTCAGCTTTTCTTTTGGAAATAGTTTTCTCAAGCTCAAGATTTTGATTGATTAAAGCTACATTTGCCTCTCTAATAGAGACAAAGGCAGCTATGCATGATTCAGAACATAACTTGGCTTTAGCCTCAGAAGATACCTGGGTTACCTGTGAAGATGATGCATCGGAGCAGGAACCCTCAGTAGACTCCAGGGCCATGAGAGCAAGATTCCCAAAAGGATGTTCACCACCATGTTGACCAGCACCAGCAAATAATTGCTCATTGAAACCAGAAAGATCATCTGGTGAGCTGCTCCAGTCAACAACTCCTGGTGTGAAGAAGCTGTGATGAGGTTGAGATTGTGATGGAGATGGTTGAGGCTCAGGTAGGGCTTGAGGTTGTTGTGCTATAGGAACTTGAACTGGATTTGGCTGTGGCATGTAATAGCAGGGATATGGATATGGCATTGGACCCTGAGGGACAAAATATGCAGGAGATTGAGGTTGTGAGTGATGACCAGAACTAGCAGGATGTTGCCCTTTGTTTTGTGAACTATTGCTTGGAAAGGTCACAAAGGGTGCAGAGGAGTTAGATCCAGTTGATCTACACTCTCTTGCAAAGTGCCCAAGCCTGTGGCATTTGTGACACCTCAACTTACTCTTGTCAAAACCAACTTTGGTTTTGCCAGAGAGTCCTGGAAATTTCCTACCAGTTCTCTTGTAGAACTTTTGAGATCTGATATTGATCAAGGCCATTTGGCTCAAAATATCCATCTCTTCTAAATCATCATCAGCAATACCCATCAAATCATCCATGATAAAGCATAAATTATCACTATTACACCCAGAATGACTGTCAACACCAACAAATGCATGATCAGAACTGTTTGAAGAGAAATCTATATGCTCATCATAATGGCTTTCTGATCCAGCATATTCTGACTCATGACCGACCAAGGCAGTGTTCCCTGGTACAAAGTCATCAGTGAGCTTTCCTGATGATGCCAGTTTCCTTTTCTGCTCTATCTCTCTTTCAAATGTAAGCAGTTTCCCATGGAGTTGGGTGAGAGATAGGCTATCCAGATTTGCACTGGAGCGTAGGACAATGGTGTATGTGTCCCATCTCTCAGGCAGTGATCTGAGGAATCTGTTGTTCATCTGGCTGTTAGTATACTCATGCTTGACCATTTTCAGCTCAGAGATCAAGCAGGAGAAACGCTCAAACTGTTGAGTCAGTGTCTCACCCTTCCTATGAGAGAAAGTCTCATATTGTTGGGCGAGGATTTCTCTGTTGTTTGCTAAGACCTCATCAGTTCCTCCGAATTGTTCTTTCAAAGCATTCCAGAGGTCATGAGCAGTTTCATGATGCATAAGCCCAGAATAGATTTCATTAGGCAGTGCCATGGCCAAAATTCCATGGGCTTTAGCATCAATCTCAAACAGTTTACGATCTTCATCTGAGTATTGCTCCTTCTTCTTCGGAACCATTTGGTTGGTCTCCGGATTGTTCACCATAGGCTTGTGTGGACCGTGAACCACAGATGTCCAACAACCTAAACTGTTAACAGACAGGTGATGGAGCATTCTTCGTTGCCATATGTTATACTCACTCCTAACCAGCATCGAAGGCTTGGTTGAGGAGCCAGTATTGTGAGGGTCATTAGAAGGAGTAGTCATTCTCAGATTCAAACCAATTCAATCAAGTTTCAAAAGATTTAGCACAAAAACACAACAAACTCAATATGAACCAAGAAGAAACTCAAATTGACTAACCAGAAGCAGCAGAAGACCAATCTCTATAACCAATTCTTGCAAATATGCTAATTCGATCAAACTTTAGATATCGAAATAGCAGTTTCAATGATCAATTGTTAAACCGATCAATGATTAACCTGCTCTGATACCATTTGTCAGGATCAGCGATCTAAGTTTGATCAATTAGAGTTGAATCGCAGCGGAATTAGAACAAGAATTAGACAAATATAGCAAGAACACAATAGATATTCAATGGAACAGTACACGGTTATAGAGAAAGAGGGTTTTCTTCAAAATGGATAATATCATTTATGCACAATGCTTCGGTGTGGCGGCTGCTAAGCTTTTCTAAGTTTTCTATAGCTGCTCGTCCCACCTTACAATTAGGTCAACATTCCTTATATAAAGGAATGTGACGTCTGCTGATGTCACTTGATAGTGACATCTAACAGAATTATTACAAACAACTGAAAGTAAGCAAACCACTGAGAATGTTCACAACAACTGAGAACATCTCAGAGTGCTAAGTACAAGATGAAACTAAAACTACTGAAACTACAAGTACTGATTACAAGAAACATAAAACTACTGAAAGGAAACCATCACAACTACTGAAGAGGTCTTCTTCAGTTGTTGTGACAACATCTGAAACTTTGTCTTCAGACTGTCTTCAGCTCTTTCACTTCAGACTTTGTCTTCAGCTCTTTCACTTCAGACTTTGTCTTCAGCTCTTTCACTTCAGACTTTGTCTTCAGCTCTTTCACTTCAGACTTTATCTTCAGCTCTTTCACTTCAGACTTTATCTTCAGCTCTTTCACTTCAGAATTTGTCTTCAGCTCTTTCACTTCAGACTTTGTCTTCAGCTCTTTCACTTCAGACTTTGTTATCAGTTGATGTCTTCAGCTGTTGCAGACTACTTCAGTTGTTGTAATGTCCGTGGGACTTAAAGGTTTTTCTGATCAGGCTCATTGGTTCTTTTGGTCCAGCAAAGACTTTTGAGAGAAAGAAAAAGATAGCTTCGGAAGAAAAATCACTTTACTTCGGAAGCTACAAGTTGAACAAGAAAAAGATAGGTGGAAAACTGCATTCGGAAGAAAATTTGGTCTCGAAAGAAAGGAATGCTTCCGAAGCACTAAAATCTGTTGTAGTGGATGCTAAATCTTCCGAAGGTTCTGTGTCCAAAACTTCCAAAGTTATCAAAACTTTTGAAGTTTTGAATGCCAAGTCTAATATTTCAAATATGGTGTGAAAGATGAAGGAAGGCCATACGACTAAAGTTTATCCATCATCAACAGCCAAGGATACTCAAAGCTTGCATATAGAATCAATAACTGTTGAACTATTTTCAGTTTTTCTTGATGAGCCCAAGAACGGCAAGGCTTGGGAATCCAAATGTAACTAACCATCTCTTTTTCATGTGTAGCCATAGCTGAAGATTAAAACAAATGTATGGATCATTGATATTGTTTGTTTAAGGCACATGACAGGCAATGGATATTTGCTTCAGAATTTTAAGAAAATTGATAAAGGGCCAGTTGATTTTAGAGGAGAATCAGGTGGTTACATCACAGGAAGGGGCAGGGTCATAAATGGTAAGCTCAGTATTGAGAAGCTAAACTTTGTCAAGGAGCTTGAGTACAACCTCTTGAGTATGAATCCAAGGATCGACGCAGGAATTATCAATTTGATTTTAACAAGTAATGATCGCAAAACTATCAATACTTGATGTTTAATGGATTGTTTATAAATTGAAATCGATGAACAAAATAAAACAACTTGAAATCACAATGTAATAATGTAACACAAAGATGATTTTTAATTGCTTTTCATTCACAACGAACTGATTACAATTGATGTTGATGCTCTTAATGTTCTTATGATTGCTATATTGTTGTTGTTCTCTGTTCTTGTTTTTTTTATTGATATCGTTTCTATCAATATATACACCTATTTGAGTATCGATATCTCTCAATCTCTCTCTATTCTGTTCCTATTTTCTTGCTAATATCTCGCTATTCTGTTTCGTTATTCTGTTTCTATATGTGTGCATCCTTGCCTTGTTTATCGGCATAGGAGTTCACAATTTACATTGGAAATTGTAAATTACAAAAAGAATGTTATTGATGTGACTTGGAATATTCGCTTGACTTCAATATCTTCTGCCATTGATTTGATGATGTTGCTTTGACATGTTGACTTGTTGACTTTTTGATCTTTCGTAGTAATTTGTCTTCTGTAGCAACACTTAGTCTTCAATATTTTTCTTCAGTGGTTGTGCTTCCGCAGGAGTTCTTGTACTTCTTCAGCAGCAAGCTCTCCTTCAGTAGCTCCACTTGATCTTTGGACTTGTTTAGCAGTTGTTGTTCTTCCGTAGGAGATCTACGAAAGCACAGACTTTAGTTATGCTCAGGAGAACATCTACGAAAGAACATTTATTCATCCGCAGATTGTTCTAACACTTGGTCAATTTTCCAAATTTACCAAGTTTGATGTTTCCTGCAATGACACATAAACCAACATACATAATAATATGGTTAACATATAATTAATGCAGTACATTATGTTATCAAAAAAGAATTACATTGAGTTATTACAAGAGTTGATTTATCATCTAAACCTATACAAAGGATCTAGACCTAACATTGAGTGTATCCTAATTTTTTGACTAGAGACATAATATGCTATTCATTTATTATGATTATGTTGTTCTCAAGCCCGGGGTGGTCATTCCTTAATAGCATATAGTGCCCAGAGCCCATAGGAAAAGGAACATGTACTACTCTTAAATTGGGATAGATGAATCCCGACATCTTTAAAATCATAAGAAAAACCACTGTTGGTTTCTCAGAGGTAGAAACAGCCCCGGTCCTAAAAATGTTAGAGCTAATTGCTCAAGGTGACAACTTGGCAGCACTAGTCATGTTTAACCCACACCTTCTAAATCTGCACCACCCACTCAGCCTAAAATAATCATCACCTACCAAAGAAAATCCAAACAAACCCTGCTCAGTCTATTTAGATTGAGCAGGTCCCATATACTTACCTATACATGAGTAAGTGATACCAAGAGCTCCCACTTCCCCTGATTAGTAGAAAACTCCCATCATTTTATTAATCAGTGCTGAAGTTATTTATGCTCAGCCTGATAAGCTCACTACCCAAGCTGTAATCCTTCACTCTGAGTCTCAAAACTCAGGTGAGCAGCATTAAGGGTACAGTTACCATCCCCAGCCTTTATATTTAAACCAACAAATCCCTGACCTCAATTTTATGATGATTAGGATTAGAGTTTCAGTGAGTACAATGAGTCTCTCTTCACCTCCCATGTTCAAGGAGAAATGAGTACTCCTGCAACACCCAAATCTAGACCACGTCATCCAACCCCAACTAAGTTGTACTTTCCTGAACATGTTCAGGAGGTACATATGAAAGATGCTTTCACTTTATAACCTTATTACATCATTAATACCTCAACCATGGCAACCCAGACCCTTGACACTTTTAATGAAGCTATCATGCAGCAGGGGAAATCAAGAAGCCAAGAAACAATATCTAGTGGTGAGTGAGATGACTTCAATTATTTTATCTCATCCCCCTATGATTTTTCTGATAAATATAAGGGGAGTCTGCAACTAAATGTGCAAAAACTATTTAAAAATGCACCTACTTGGTTTCAAAGGTAAGTCAATTGAAATCTAAGGTGGCTACCTTGCAAAGGCAGGTAATTACTTAGCAATTTGGTTTCAAAGGTAAGTCAACTAAAATCTAAGCTAGTTGAGAGTTCTGTCATGCGTGCTCAACCAGGTCCACAAGATACTGTGGATGTGGTGGACCTAACCCTTAGCTTAGCTATACAAGTAGGGGATGCTAACAAAAAGGGGGAGAAAGTATTAACTATAATCATAGAACCTGTGAGTTCTGCGCAGAGTATGGACATTGAGGCCTCCCTATCCTCACTTACAGTTGTCCATACTAAACAATATTCTTAGGCCCGTATCAATTTGGATGCCTTGATTCAAATCTTATTTTAGGAGGGAATTCCAAGTAGTATGTCTACCACATCCTACCCTGCTAACAACCCAATAGTAGAATGGAGGTATGACACTAATAGAAAAGCCCTGGTACTTTCTAGATCTTAGGGGTAAGAAAAGGTGTTAAATTTCAAACCCTGAGATACTATGCAATTTTCCTTTGGTTGATATGCCACTTGCCAACCCAAGTAATAACAGGCAAGCTGATAGGTTAGCTGAAACGATTCAGCTAAGATTACTTGAAGAGTTTAACAGAAGAACAAAGCTATATAGATAGAGTATAGCAGGGAAAACTATTGGCCAATTGGATATTAAGGTAGACCTTAAGATTAGCTTCGAAGGGGAAAGCTCAGTTGAAGGTCTAGTAGTAGAACCTGTGAATCTTGAGACTGTAACTACTTTATCACCCAGTATACTCAGTGAGACACCAGCTGGTGAAGGTGTCCCACAGCCTCTCACTAGCCAGAACTCAAGTGCTGCACCAAGTGATTAAGGCCAAAGCTCTCTACACCCTGAGTCACATAGGTCAGTGATTGACAAAGGTAAGAGGATTCTCACCTTTGAGAAGACTAAGAAGGTGAAGAGGGAGAGGAAGAGAAAGGTAAGGGGAGAGAGAACAAGTGAGACCCCCAGCTTCATGCAAGTTGAAATCAAGGCTGCCCATAGACTAAATACTCAGAAAGATGAGTTAAGTGCACCCAAATTGAGTTATCTGGGGACTAGCAACTACAACATTGATTAAATTATCTCTTTTCGCTTGAATGGGTTGAATGAATTAGCGGAAACTGAACTGTCAAAAGAGAGTAATGAGGCTGAGGCTATAGAGTTGCTTCTCAAAATCAAGAAAAAAAGAAAAATAAAAAGATTATATAAAGCCCTTTTACTCTCTCCAGTTCAAGAAAGTCCTGAATAATATACAGTGTTAGTTAAACAATAAACTCCGGTTGACAGGGAACAAGATAAACAAAACTTGATAAACTACCTGAGTGCCACAAGTCTCTATCAGGCAACATATTTACTTCCCTTGTCATATGAGTACATTGAGTTCGAGTAGCTCAAGTAGCTAGAGCCACCATCCGAGCCAATCAGAAGAATTTTGCAAACATATTAAAGATGGTAAGCTTCTTGAAGCGGTATGGGTTCTCCGAAAGTAGACTTGGTCCAATGTCTTTATCTACTATTAATGAGCACATTAGAGTGATCAAGTAGAAGATTAAGAATGGTGATCTGGTAGACTTGTGCAGGACCCGGTAAGGGTACTTAACACTTAGTTTCACAATAAGGAGAGATCTTAGATCACTTAACAATTCAAATAGGGAACTGGTAACTAGAGACAGATGATTCTAAGAACACAAGTAAATTAAAGAGACAGAACTAAGAACAACACAAGAACATAAGATTGGTTTTCAAGGATGTTGTATATTGATCTCAAGTTCTTTTACAAGTGTTACAAAGCATTCATGGAAATTACAAGGACCTGAGACACTTTTATACTGTAACCTATAACCGTCACTTACATGTAAAAACAGTTGGGATTTGACTAATCTAGACAACAAGATCAATCTACAGTCAAAAGGCAGATTGCCTTTTGACTAGTGACTATGATATGCCATAGCTCAGTGACTTTTCCTAATACAAAAAGTCTACAGAAACAAGTAAGGTAAGTTACAGACTAAGACCATTCCTACTTTTTGATAAAGCATGGAAGTTTCACTAACTTGTGTAAAGTAGGTGAACCACCAGAGCAGGTAGCGGAGAGTGTGTCAGCTTTATCAAAAGTTGATTCAGAGAAAGCATATTTTCTCTGTCCTCTGAAGAAATTAGTCTTCACAGCTTCGGAAGACTTTGTCTCTGAAGCTTCGGAAGATTTCATCTTTGGCTTCGGAAGATGCTGGTCTTTGGCTTCGGAAGATTTCACACTTAGAATATTTTTTTCTGTTTGAGTGTGAAACTTCCGAAGTAACTCCTTCTGAACTGTTAGCTTTGAAAGATCTTACACTTAGACACATTTGAGAGTGTAAGACTTCCAAAGCTAGTTCATCTTTGTTCCTTAGTGCATGCATGGAAGACTTGGTTGTTCTGGCTTGTTGGTTGCATCAGCCTCATAATCTTTAGATGATCTTACAACTTGCATTCTCCACCATGACAGGTTGCACCTAAAACTGAGGTCAAGGTTTGAACCCAAGAGATAACACAACCTGGGTCTAGTGCTGAATCACAGATAGCTTCATCTTCTGACCCACAGTAGGGTCCTGAATCTTCTACTTCTATTGTCTAGTTTAGTGTTATAGCTGGCACTCAAAGTATGGCCGGCTGTAGGATGTATTATAAAGTATCTCAGGTACCGTTGAAAGGTGGTCAATGTAACAGTTTCATAAGGTGGAGAGACTTAGAACACTTAGCAGATCAAATAGGAAACTGGTTAGTGATGAAACAGTGAACACAAGTAAAAGAACAATAACAAGAACACTTAAGTATGGTTTTCAAGAATGATGTATATTGCTCTCAAGTTCTTACCCGTGTTACAAAGCTTGCATAAAGAATACAAGAACTTAAGATAGTTTATACTACATCCTACAACCGGCCATACTTTGAAGGCCAGCTGGAAACACAAATCTACACAAAAAGATCAATGTAGAGTCAAAAAGGTAGATTTTCTTTTTGACTAGTGACTATGACATGCCATAGCTCCATCCTTATCTAATGCAAAAAAGGATAAAAGTACATAGTTGGAAAGTTACAGACTCAACACCTTAATCTACAGTTGAAAAAAGCATGGACTTTTCACCAACTCATGCTAGTTGGTGAGTATTCAGAGATGGCAACGGAAAGGTGTTTTAGCTTTTGTCATAAGTATGTCAAAGAAGACATGCCTTCTATGTCTTTGGAATAAATCAGTCTTTGGCTTCGAAAGACTTTGTCTTTGGCTTCAGAAGAATTGGTCTTTTGGCTTTGAAAGATTTGATATTCATTGAGTTATATCAAATCTTCTGAAGTACTTTCCTAGAACTTCACATGTGCATGCTGAGAGCTCTTTAGTTGTTATTTGGTTGCATCAGCCTTTAAGTATATTCCTTATAAACTCCCCCTAGGCTGATGCTACCAAAACTAAAGAGATCTTTGAGTCTTGATCTTTATCTATTGACAGTCCTCATCTGAATCAAAACTATTCCCTTCATCATCAGTTGGTAAGAATTCCTCAGACCCTTAAAGTATCTCCTCATGTCATAAAGATCATGTAGAGGGATATCAAGAATATTTTGCCAGAAGTACAAGTATTGGCCTCCTTAATCTCTAGTGACATACCATATGTCTGGGTTAGTAGCAAACACCCAAGACACAATGGGTCTCTCAGTAGCAAGAGGCTTTACTATGAGTGGACTTTGTTGAGCAACCTCTTCTTGAGCATCTTCAGGATGTTTTGACCCATCCTGAAGTGTAGAGGTGGATGCCTTGGACTTCTTCTTTCTTCTTCTTTCTCCCTTGATCTTGAGGAGCAATTCTGCATCCTCAGCTTCCCTCCTCTCCTTTGACACTTCCATATCAGCTAATTCATTTAGTTTATCCAAAGGGAGAGAGATGAGTTCATCAACATTGTAATTCCTGAACCCAAACTAGTTCAATTTGGCTGCCCTTAACTCATCATCTTGAGTGCTTGGCCTGGGGGCAGCCCTAATAGCAGCTTCCATGAAGCCAGGGGTCCCATTTGAACTCTCTCCCCTTACCTTCCTCTTCCTCTCTTTCTTCTCCTCATCAATCTCCTCAGAGGTCATTTTCCTCTTCCTTTTGTCACTCACAGGACTGTGTGACTCAGGGTGGAGAGAGCTTTGGCCTTGATTGCTTGGTGCTATACTTGATCTCTAGTTAGAGAGAGTCTGTGTGACACCTTCACCAGCTGGTGCCTCGTTGAGGGTAATGGGTGTCGAAACAGTTCCTTTCTCAAGGTTCACAGGCTCAACTATTGGGCCTTCAGCCAAGGTTTCTCCTTCAAAGCTAATCTTAGGGTCCACCTTAGCATCCAGTTGACCAACAGTCTCACCTGCTAGCCTCTGTCTATATAATTTAGATCTCAGCTTGAACTCTTCAAGCACCCTTTCTTGTATTCTTTCAGCTAACCTTGTAGCTTGCTTGGATTGACTTGGTTTGGCAAGTGGCAAGTCAACTAGAGAGAAGCTCTCATAGTATCTCAGGTTGTAGAAGTTTAAGATTTCTTGTTGTCTCTAAGACCTAGAGATTACCATGGCTCTCCTTTCAGCATCATACCTCCATTCCACTATTGGATTTTCAGTAGGTTGAGATGGAGTAGTCATTGCCCTTGGTATACCCTCCTCAAACAAGCTTTAAATGAGTGAATCCACATCAATGTGGACCTGAGGAGGTTGTTGAGTATGGACAACTGCAAGTAAGGGTGGTGAGTCGGCTATGTCCATATTCTGGGAGGAACTCCCAGGTTCTGTGATTGTAGGTAGGACTTTCTCCTCCTTTTTGGTAGCATCACCCTCTTGTAAAGGGGAGATAAGGGTTAGGTCCATCACATGCACAGGTTGTTGTGGACCTAGTTAAGTTCTCCGGATGGGTCTCTTAGCTAAGTTGCCCTTGAGATCGGTGATCTCAAGTTGCTAATCATTGATCCTTCTTTGTAAGGTAGCCACCTGAGATTCCATATATCTCACCTTTGAAGCTAAATAGGTGCATGTTTTTTTATAGTTTTTGTACCTTTAGTTGCAGACTCCCCTCATCTTCATCACAAGAATCATGGGGGGATGAGAGAATAGAACCAAGGTCTTCTTCCTCATCACCAGCTAGAGTTTTTGGGCTGCTGGATTTCCCCTGCACCATGACAGCTAAGAGAAATGTCAATGGGCTGGGTTGTCATGGTTGAGGTCTTAATGATGTAATCACTTGCAAAAGTGAGAACCTCTTCCATATGGACTTTCTAAACATGTTTAGAGAGGTCCACCTCAGTTGTGGGTGGATGATGTGGGTGGATATGGGTGATTCAGGAGCACTCATCTCTCCTTGAGTAGGGGTGTAGAAGAGAGACTCATGGTACTCACTGAAGCCCATATCTTCATCATCATAGAATTCAAGGTTTGGGATTGGTTGGTTGAAATCTAACGGCTGGGGATGGTAACTTTCCCCTGAAGGTTGATCATTGGAGTTTTGAGACTCTGAGTGATGGCTTAAGGATGGGGTAATAAGCTCATTAGGCTGAGTATGAGGAACCTCAGCACTGATCAAAGAAATGATGGGAGTGGTCTGCTTCTCAGGAGAAGTGGGAGCTCTACTGTCCACTTCTTCCTGTATAGGTGAGTGTATAGGGCCTGCACATCCTGAGTAGTTTATGCGAGGATTCGTTTGGATTTTCTTTGGTAGGTGATGGTGATTTGTGGCTGTGTGGGTGGTTCAGATGTAGAAGGTATGGGTTCAACATTGGCTTGTGTTGCCAAGTTGTCACCTTGAGCAATGAGCTCTAACATTTTTGGGACCAGGGCTATTTCTACCCCTGAGAAGCCAACAGTGGGGTTTCTTATTGTCTTGAAGATGTCGGGCTTAATCTGTCCTAGTTTAAGAGTGTTACCTATTCCTCGTAACTATGAGCCAAGATCATAGTTAAGAATGTGTTGAACATATCTAGGTAACATGTAATACTCTAAGGAGTCCAAGTTAGCAAGCAAGTTTGTATAAACAAATTAAGAGTGCCTGAACTTAACCCCTTAAACCATTCCATGGACTATATAGGACAAGTCCTCTGGAATTTGGTTCCAACCTCCATATTTGTTGGACAAAAAATGGATGACCACATGGAGGAGGTACTTCTATTATGAGGAAACTTTACCCTTTTTGAAGGTTCTTACTGAGTAGTCCCCTTCATAGCCCATCTTCCAGAATTAGTTGTTTACAGCAGATTTGGGGAAGGACAACTTGCCTTTTCCATCATCCAGCCTTAGATGAGAGTTGATGGTGGCTGGAGTGATGAATATTGTCTTCCCCTACACTATGGAAGACAGTGCCTCTCACCATCCAAGATGACCTATTGGCAGGTCCTATAGAACTCTAAACGTTGATCTTCATACAGGGAGGGTCAATGGTAAGTGCGGTTAGGTAGTTTGAAAGAGACAAGAAGCGGCAAACTTCTGAGAAACTGGATCTTTCTCAGGTGATAACAGAGCAACTTGGTTGTGTTGTCTGTGTAACTGTATGGAAAAATCAAGTTGGTTTCGGGGATCAGGGTTTGCCATTTTTTAGTAGCTTAGAAGTGAAGGAAGATAAGAACAAAGGCGGTTTGTGGGTGAAGTTAGGTTATGAACTTTTGTAGATGAAGGAGAAGGTGAAAGAGGGGAACCGTTAAAGGTATATTTATATGGACTAGATTTGAGACAAAGTTAATGTAAAAGGATAAATATTGAAATCCGAATGTCGGTCCCACCTCTGAAATAGCGCCCAAAAAGGTAGTTTTCTTGGAAGTCTAAAATCTTCCGAAGGTAATTTGTCTTTGGAAGGTTTGAGAAAACACATTCGAAGCCAATTTGGCTTCGGAAAATATTCCTTAGTCTTTCAAGAGTTTTGCTTCGGAAGAAAAATACTTTAGAGTATTTTACTTCTTAGACAAATTTTGCTTCGAAAGATATCAAATATCAAAAAAAATTTCAAGGAAAGAATAAAGCTTCCGAGACTTAATTGCTTTCGGAAGAAGATAGCCCTTCAAGACATATAAGTACTTTGTGACAAATATAAGCTTCGGAAGTTATAACAAAACTCTTCCGAAGGTAAATTTCTTAGAAGTAGTTATTGGTTTTGAAGACATAACCTTCTTTCGAAGACAACTTAATGTCTTGCGAAGGAAAATATATCCAAAATTTCCAAAATTCTAAAGGATATCAATTTTGAAAAGTTTCTTCCAATGTAAACTGCGCTTATATAGGTAATGATATATAAAACTTTAAGATACATATTAAAACTAATCTTGAGTTTCGTTTAAGAAAATCTACTCAAAGTTTATCATCCCAATAGATGATACAAGATGTTTAAAGCTCTGCTCATCAAAAGATTTTGTGAACAGATCAGCATATTGTTCATTTGTGTTAACTTTGACCAGTTTTTATCAATCTTTTTTCATAATTATCTCTAATTAAATGTTACCTGATGTTGATGTGTTTTGTTTTGAGTGTTGCACAGAATTCTCTGTAATAGAGATAGCACTGTTGTTATCTATATGGATAAGAGTCTCCTTGAAATTGAATCCATAGTCCAGCATCTGATTCTGAATCCAAAGCACTTGAGCACAGCAGCTTGTACCAGTAATGTATTCAGCTTCAACAGTTGATGCAGACACACAGTATTGTTTCTTGTATTGCCATGAGACTATCCTTCCATCAAGAAATTGGCATCCCCCAGATGTAGACTTTGCAGTCATGTTGCAGCGACCATAGTCACTATCTGTATAGGCATACAGATTAAAGCCAGAATTCTTTGGATACCAAAGGCCTAGTTTGGGAGCACCTTTGAGATATCAAAGAATTCTCTTGATAGCAACCAGGTGTGACATCTTGGGGTTGGCTTAATATCTTGCACAAATACATGTAGCAAACATGATATCAGGCCTGCTGGCTGTGAGATACATAAGAGACTTAATCATAGCCCTATATAAATGTTTATCAACACACTCTCCCTCAAGGTCAGGTCCTAGAGAGTGGTTTCTAGCTATGGGTGTCTTAGCAACCTTGCACTGAGTCAGATGAAATCTGGTAAGTATGTCTTGCATATACTTTGACTGGTTTATGAAGATTTCATTGTCAACCTGCTTCACTTGAATTCCTAGAAAGAAATGTGGCACTTATTTCAAATCTATTATTCATCAGCTTCTTAAAGTATTTGTAGAGCTTCGGATTGATTGACCCAAAGATGATGTCATCTACATAAACTTGAACCAGCATCAAGTCATTTCCTGTTCCTTTGATGAAGAGTGTTCCATCAAAAGTACCCCTCTTGTATCCATGCTAACAGAGATACTGTGATAGTGTCTCATACGACTTCCTTGGAGCTTGATGCAACCCATAAAGAGCTTTGTCAAGCTTGTAGACATAACAGGATGATCTGGGTCTACAAAGCCAGGTGGTTGTTTACCATACACTTCCTCATCAATCACCCCATATAAAAAGGCACACTTGACATCAAGTTGGTAGACTTTTGGATGCAGTAAAGGCAAGGAATATCCTAACAGCTTCAAGTCTTGCTACAGGAGCAAAAACATCAGTGTAGTCAATCCCTTCTTCTTGTATGTACCCTTGAACAACTAGTCTTGCCTTATTCTTGATGATAAGTCCTCTATGATCTTTCTTATTACTGAATACCCAATTTGTACCTATAGTAGTCTTCCCTTGAGGAAGAGGACATAGATTCCAAACCTTTTGTCTCTTAAATTAAAGCACCTCCTCCTGCATTACTTCAACCCAACTTCCATCCTTTAGAGCCTCATCAATCTTCTTGGGCTCAATCTAGGACAAGAAACAAGAGTGAAGACAAAAAAATTTGTCATGGGTTTGTCCTCTTGTCCTCATCCCTGTCTTAACATTTCCAATGATGTTTGTGGTGGGATATGACTTGTGGATTCTCAATTGAGGAATATCAGCAAGTTGGTTGGACATATCCAAATTAGTGAAATTCAGATATGGTGATTGAGTGTCATCCACCACATCAACACACTTATCAAGAGAAACTTAGTGTGTTACATCATTGATGTTGTCTTCTATGGAGTGGTTATCAGTATCAAGAAATTCTTGATCACTATCACCACCTCCATCTCCTCTAACATTGAAAATTCCCTTATTTGAGTTTTATGCCTTTGTGCTAGAATTTAGAGGCACCTCAGATGTATCAGCTAAAGAATTTATCATGGTTGTGCTGACAGGATTTCCAACTGCAGGGCTAGTTACCACTGGAGCTGAAGTAGTTTAATCATTTGGTCTTCTCAGCTCAAATCTTGGATCAAAAACTTCTGTTGATAAAGTACCTATAGATCCTGAAACATCTTCACTATATTTGTTAAAACAGTTGGTAACTAAATCAAGATCAAAAGCCAATCAGGACCAGAACCTTTCACACTAGGTGTGTGGTCATTGAAGGTCATATTGGTTGACTCCTAAACTACTCTAGTTCAAAGATTGTATACTATATAAGCCTTAGCTTGGGAAGAGTATCCAATAAAATGTCCATCATTTGATTTCTCAACAAATTTGGCTATTTGATCCTTGGTATTCAAGATGGAGTAAGGACATCCAAATGATCTGAGGAAACCAATGAAAGTTCTACTTTTGTGCCACAGTTCATAAGGAGTCTTACCATGAGCCTTGACTACTAAACTCTGTTCTGCATATAGCAGGAAGTGTTGACTGCCTCTGTCTAGAAGGTGATAGGCAGTTTAGAGTCAGATAACATGGTTCTTGCAGCTTCAATAAGTGTCATGTTTCTTCTCTCAGCAACACCGTTTTGCTGAGAAGTCCTGGGAGCACTATATTGTCTTAAAATGCCCTTCTCATCATAAAATGTATCAAGGATTTGGTTCTTAAATTTAGTTCTTTGATCACATCTTTTGATTTTGACCTTGTGATCACATTGATTCTCAATTTTCAGAATGAAGCTCTTCAAGATTTTAGGGGTTTCATCCTTAGTTCAAAGGAAAAATACCCAAGTGTATCTTGTGAAATCATCTGTGATCACCAAACAGTATGAGGTCTTCCCTAGACTCATTACACTGGTAGGCCCAAGGAGATCCATATGTAGTAAGTGTAGGGGAGTAGTGATTGAGTTCATTTCCTTTGGCTTGTGAGACACTTTGTGTTGCTTCCCTTTCAGGCAAGCAACACAATGATCATCACTTATAAACTCTTTCTTTGGCATTCCAGTTACCAAATAATTCTTAATTAATTTATTCATGTTCTTAAAGTTTACATGGCATATTCTTTTATGCCAGAGGAAAGACTCATCACTATTGGCTTTAGATAGAATGAAAGAAACTTATCCTGAAGGGATTTTTTCCTGCAAATCCATCTTGTACATGTTCCCTTTCCTGGGGGCTCTAAGCAGGATACGCTCTTAAGGAATGACCACCCCGAGCTTGAGAACGATGCACTCATGCTTAGTGAAGAGTATGTTATGTCTCTGATCACAAAATTAGGATACACTCAAGAGATTGTACCCAATCTCCTTAACAAAATTTACCTTCTCAATGATGAGCTTACCATTTATGACCATGCCCCTCTCAGTAATTTACTTTCTTAGTTGTTATTAGCCACTTACTTTACTCTTCATTCCCCAAGTATTTCCTATCCTGACTACATCAGTATCCAAATCTACTAAGAGCACATAATTCACATAGCACACGCATATAATTCCTTTTTCTATTAATATACATAAAACATTTACATAAAACATTTACCTGCAGGCATGTAGCTACTAGGACTGGCATCCCTTACCCTTTCTTGTCCCATTCTCAGTTTAAGTTTATGTTTTGAAAATGATTTACCCAATTCTCTTAAACTTTGGCTCTGATATCAACTTGTAAGGCCCCAATCCCGGGAACACTCACAGTTGGTCATTCATAGCGTAAAACGTTTAAAAACATGACATTTGCAGCGGAATTTAAACTTTTCATACATAAATTGTAAATACTTGGCAAAACATTGTTCTTATAATTGTATCATAAAAACTTGACATTTACAAGCATGGTCTCAAAATCTTGAGTGCTAGACTTGGATCGACCCAGTAGCTATCTCATCCATGCTTGCACTCTTCAGCTGCATCATTTACCTACCAACTGATATGCATATAAAAAGTCAGCATTGCTGAGTGAGTTCTAGTTTATATAACAAAATACTTTACTTTGGTTAAAACATTTCCTTTACTTTCGTACGTGATCATACATCATACATACATCTAGATAATATCATTATTATCTTTTAACATCATTCTTAATCGTTCATTTTCGTACTTTCTTTCATTACAATCTTTCACTTTTATCTAGATCCTGCCATATACTATGCCCCATCATTGTTCACGAAGCAACTACCGTCTTGGGGTCAAGTGACAAGGATCCCGTTTTCGTATGTCTTGATCAATCACAAAGATTGACCCCCCTGTGTGCATCCTCATGGGTTAGCTAAACCGCACACAGTTGAGCTAACAACCCCTCAATGAGTTGTGAACCTCCATATAACTTGATTGCAAGACTTTCATTCATTCATTACGTTCCACATTTTATTATCGTTATCTTTCACTTTCATTACATAATACTTTACGTACGTATACATATCATGCCACATAAAGTCACATCATAATACATAACATGAAACCATAATCAACATAACAGCAGCCCACAAGCATACAACATCAACAAGCATAGACCCCCATAAAACATCAGTACTTAGCACTTTATCTTTATTTCCCAAAATTTAGAATAATCCTAAGGGTTCCAGGGCCTAAACATGTCACTAGATACAACCATGAATCGGAAGACTTCATTATACCTTCGGAAGATTTCTTCCTAAGCTTCGGAAGATTTCTTCCTTGGCTTTGGAAGACTTCTTCCCTGGCTTCCGAAGATTCCTTCCTTGGCTTCGAAACAATTCTTCTTGGCTTCAGATGAATTCCCCTTGACTTCGGAAGAATTCCCACACTTGGCCCAAGTCCACAGCGGACAACCAAAGTCCACAGCGGACAACCAAAGTCCACAGCGCAAGAATGAAACACTAAGTATGCCCACAGCGGATGACTAAAACATTCTTAAGTGTCCACAGCGGACAGCCAAATCCACAGCGGACAACATATAACCTCTAAGTGTTCACAGCGGACAGTCTAACTGCCTAAGTGTCTACAGCGGACACCTTATCCATGCTCAAGTGTCCACAGCGGACAACTAGTGTCCATAGCGGACACCAAGTCCAACACCTGCGATTCAACTTACGTAGTTTCTAGTCCCAAACATCGCTTCTAAACATATGCTTAGCATAGATCTACTAGTCACACGCTTAACATCACAAACAACCACACACAACATCACAAAATCATTTAAAACATACATCTTTCATAAACAGTTGTACTTTCGTGGAAAACCATAGTATGTTTTAAAAAACAATAGCCTGATATACATATCAGCCCCAAACTAGTAGAAAACATGTAAAAGAAGGGATCTAGAACTCACCTCTAACAGCTTTCTACTAAAACACCACCAACCCGAGAGCAACCTGGAGTTCTAGCACCTAAACACACGAAAACAAGAAACCAAACACACAGAAACACATAAAGATAGGTCCAGAAGCTTAAACCCAACTGAAACCGAGAAGAAACACCTTAAAATCTTACCTTTCTGAAGATTTCTTCCACTTTCTCTCACTAAAATCGGATGAGAGCTTCTTTTTCCTCGCTCTAGCCGAAAGTTATGCATGAGAGAAGGGGTATGGGCAGCCATACCACCTTTTTGAACCCATTATGGGTAGATTTGACCTTTGCACACCTTTAATCCTTTCTTTGAAATAATTCCCTTTTCTCCCTTATCTTTTCTTTTTTTTTCTTTTCTTTTACTGAAATTTTCCGGGTGTTACAAGTCCACCCCCCTTATATAGGTTTCATCCCTGAAACCTGTCACTCCATAGATAGATTTAGGTAGTGTCATCCCATTTCTTCCTCTGACTCCCAAGTGGCCTCCGATCCCTTGCGATGTTTCCATTGCACTTTTACTTGGCTAATCACTTTATTCCTTAATTGTTTCTCCTTCCGGTCCAAAATAGCCACTGGTTGCTCCACGTAATTCAACCTTTCATCAACTTCAATGTCCTTGAGAGGAATAACAACGTCACCTTCCGCCAAGCACTTTCGTAAGTGAGATACATGGAACGTAGGATGAATCCCATGCAGCTCATCAGGAAGTTCTAGCCTATATGTCACTTCACCAACTCTGGCAATGATTTTTAATGGCCTGATATACTGTAGGAACCTCTGAGGTTAAGAGGCTGATGCAACCAAAACAACCAATTCTTCCATCATGCATTTCGGAACAAAGGTGAATTAGGTTCGGAAGTTTTACACACTCTAGAAAAAAATGCTAAGTGTAAAATCTTCCTAAGCCAAAGTTCAGAAGAAACTGCTGCGGAAGCTTTACACAACTTGGAAAATATTCCAAGTGTAAAGTCTTCCGAAGCCAAAGACTCAACTCTTCCAAAAGTAAAAGATGAAGTCTTCCGAAGCTCACAAGACAAAGTCTTCCGAAGCTGCATAAGGGCAAGACTGGTTTTCTTCTGAAGAGAGAGAAAATATACATTTTCCATCAACTTTATCATAAAGCAACCTACTTTCCGCTGCATGCTCTGGTAGTTCACCTGCTATCACTAGTTGGTGAAACTTCCATACGTTATGATAAAGTAGATAAGGTCTTCGCCTACAAGTTTCCGTTTTTATTACTTTTTGTCTTTTTGTAATAGGAAAGTCAGTGAGCTATGGCATGTTATAGTCACTAGTCAAAAGGAAATCTACCTTTTGACTTTAGGCTGATCTTGTTGTCTAGATTAGTCACTTCCAACTGTCTTTTTGCATATTGACGGTTGTAGTAGTATAAGTAGTCTCCGGTTCTTGTAATCACATATACTTGTACATCACTTGTAATAGAACTAGAGAAGCAATATACAACTTCCTTGAAAACTATATCTTGTGTTCTTGTTCTTACTTTACTTGGGTTGTGCATTGTATCTTCAATTTAAAGTTCTAAGTTCCATATTTGAATTGCTAAATGATCCTAAAGATCCTCCTAAGTGTGTTAACTAAGTGCAAAGTCCCCTTTAACGGTCTTGCATTTGGTATCAGAGCAAGAGGACAAGCTCATGACAAGTCACATCCCTCCACAAACATCATTAGAAATGTTGACTCGAGGGTAAGAACAAGAGGACAAGCTCATGACAGCCATGTTTGTCTACATTCTTGTTTCTTATCCTAGATAGAGCCGAAGAAGGTTGATGAGGCTTTAAAGGATGGAAACTGGATTGAAGCTATGCAAGATGAGCTGCTTTAAATCTAAATCAGAAGACAGAAGGTTTGAAACTTATGTCCTCTTCCACAAGGGAAGAGTGTCATAGGAACCAAATGGGTATTTAGGAACAAGAAAGATGATAGAGGGATCATCATCAAGAACAAGGCTAGACTGGTTGTCCAAGGATACACTCAAGAAGAAGGAATTGATTACACTGATGTCTTTGCTCCAGTTGCAAGACTTGAAGCTGTAAGAATATTTCTGGCTTATGCTGCATCAAAGGATTTCAAGGTCTACCAGCTTGATGTGAAGTGTGCTTTTCTCTATGGGGTGATTGATGAAGAAGTTTATATTAAACAACCATCTGGCTTTGCAGACCCAGATCATCCTGATTATGTCTGCAAGCTTGATAAAGACCTTTATGGACTGCACCAAGCTCCAAGAAAGTGGTATGAGACACTATCAACATACCTCTATCAACATGGATACAAAAGAGGTACTATTGATGGGACTCTCTTCATCAAATATACAGGGAATGACACATTGCTAGTTCAGATATATGTAGATGACATCATATTTGGTTCAACGAATCCAAAGCTCTGCAAAGACTTTGAGATGCTGATGAAGAATAGATTTGAAATGAGTGCCATGGGAGAACTTAATTTCTTTCTAGGAATTCAAGTGAAGCAGGTTGAAGATGACATCTTCATAAGTTAGTCAAAGTATGTACAGGACATACTTACAAGGTTCAAGATGACTGACTGTAAGGTTGCAAAGACACCCATAGCCAGAAACCATTCCCTTGGTCCTAACCCTGAGGGGGAGTGTGTTGATGAACATTTCTACAGGGCTATGATTGGGTCACTTATGTATCTTACTGCTAGCAAGCTTGATATCATGTTTGCCACATGCATATGTGCAAGATATCAAGCCAACCCCAAGATGTCACACCTAATCACTGTCAAAAGGATTCCTAGATATCTCAAAGGTGCTCCAAATCTAGGCCTTTGGTATCCGAAGAATTCAAACTTTAATCTGTATGCTTATACAGACAGTGATTATGGTGGTTGTAACATGACTGCAAAGTCTACTTCTGGGGGTTGTCAGTTCCTTGGTGGAAGGATAGTCTCTTGGCAATGCAAGAAGCAATCCAGTGTGTCTGCATCAACTGTTGAAGCTAAATACATCGCTGCTGCCAGCTGCTGTGCTCAAGTGCTTTGGATTCAGAATCAGATGCTAGACTATGGGTTCAATTTCAAAGAGACTCCCATCCACATAGACAACAACAGTGCCATCTCTATTACAGAGAATCCTGTGCAGCACTCAAGGACCAAACACATCAACATCAGGTATCATCTGATTAGGGATAATTTTGAAAAGGGATTGATAAAACTAATCAAAGTTAACACAAATGAACAATATGCTGATCTGTTCACAAAAGCATTTGATGAACAGAGATTTAAATATCGTGTATCAGCTATTGGGATGATTAACTTTGAGTAGATTTTTCTTAATAACTTAATCAATATTATTTCTTAAAACTGTGTGTGCTAGGTTGTCTATGAGATCACTTCATAAGCCTAGTTCTCTTTGAAAGAAAAACAAATTTTTAAAATGATATCTCTTAGAATGATGAAAATTTACCTTTGGAAGAAGCAAAAGTTTTCTTTGGAAGAAATTCATGTCTATATCGTTTAAACAGCATATCTGAGATTTACCTTCGGAAGAAATTCTTGAAGTATCTTCCGAAGCTTAAATTTTGGTATAAGTACTTAAATGCATTTTAGGAACAAATTTCTTCCGAAAGCAATTTAGTCTCGGAAGACTCATTTATTTCTTCCGAAGCCAAAATTTTCAAAACTCTTTGAAATATCTTCCGAAGCAAAATTGCTTTCGAAAGCTTTGATTGCAGAGCTTCCGAAACCAAAATCGCCTTCGGAAGCTTTTACTACTTCCAAGAAAACTAACTTTTTGGGCACCTTTTTCAGAAGTAGGACTCACTTGCGGATTTCAAAGTTTATCTTTTGTCATAATTTTGTCTCAAATCCAGACTATATCTTTCTAAATGGTTCTATTTCATCTCACTTCTCTTATTGTTCCTTAACCTAAAATTACCTCCAAATTTCATCTTCTTTTTCCTTCCTTCACTACAAAGCTTCTTCAAATGGCCAATCTTGATCATCGTAACGACCTTGATATTACCATGCACCTACACAGGCAACACAATCAAGTTGCTCTGTTAAACTCTAAGAAGGATCCAAGCTTATCAGACATGAGTAGGTATCTTTCTTTGTCTCACTACTTCACCTCCCTTACAATTGATCCTCCTCTTTATGAGGATCAGTTGCTTGAGTTCTGGCGGACCTATCAAGAGGTCACCATGGACGGGGAGAAGGCACTGTCTGCCACAGTGAAGGGGAGGACGGTTTTCATCACTCCAGCCATTATAAACACCCATTTGCAGCTAGATGATGAAGCTGTCCTTTCCCAAAGCTGCTGTCAACCAATCCTTTGCGCAGATGGGCTACGAAGGTGACTTTTCGGTCAAGACCTTCAGGAAGGGGAAGGTCCCATTCAAATGGAAATACCTCCTCCATGTCGTCATACATAGCTTATCCAATAAACATGGAGGATGGGACCAGATTCCAGAAGACCTCTCTTTCATTGTCCATGGGATGGTTCAAGCGATCAAATTCAGGTACTCTCAATTTGTTTTTACAAATTTACTAGCGAATTTGGATTCCTTAGAATATTACATGTTCCCCCGGTATGTTCAACACATTCTTAACTGTGAATTGGGACCCAGTTGAGGGGAACAGGTAATGTTCTTAAACTTGCACATATGAGGCCTGGCATTTTCAAGATATTGAAAAAGCCAACTGTTGGGTTCTCAGGGGTAGAAACAGCCCTTGTCCCGAAAATGTTTGAGCTCATTGCTCAGGGTGGCATCCTAGCTGCACCATCTAGCGATAAACCAACACCCTCCACCTCTTAACCACCATCAAGGCCAACAATCATTCTCACCTATACTAGAAAATCCAAACGAACCCCTGCACTTGCTATTGAGCATGTGCAGGCCCCCATATCACAACCCATACAAGAAGAAGTGGAATCTAGAGCTCCTACTTCCCCTGAGGAGCAGACCACTCCCATCTTTCATACAATCAGTGCTGAGGTTCCTCATGCTCAGCCTGATGAGCTAACTACTCCATAAACAGCTTTAAGCCATCACTCTGAGTCTCAACACTCTAGTTATCAACCTTCAGGGGAAAGCTACCATCCCCAGCCTCTTGATCTCAACCGCCCATACCCAGCCTTGACTTCTACTCTGATGAAGATTTGGGTCTCATTGAGTACCATGAATCTCTCCTCTCTACCCACACTCAAGGAGAGATGAGTACTCCTACTTCACCCATGTCTAGCCCATATCAGACACCCCAAACTGAGGTGGATCTTCCTGTGATTGTCCAGGAGATCCATATGGAAGAGGCTCTCATTGTTGCCAGTGATTACATCTTTAAGACCTCAACCACGGCAATCCAGCATCTTGACACTGTCATTAGGCAGGGGAAATCTAGCAGCCAAGAACCCCATGCTGGTGGTGAAGGAGTAGACCTCGGTTCACCTCCTTCATCCCCTAATGATTCTTCAACTGAAGATGAGGGGAGTCTGAAACTTAGGGTGCACCAACTCGAAGACATTTGCACCTAACTGGTTTCACAGATAGCTCACCTTGAATCACAGGTGACTATCTTACAAAGGAGGATCCATGACCAGCAACTTAAGATCACCGATCTCAAGGGCCAATTAGCTGAGAGACCCATAGAACAAACTCATCCAGGTCCACAAGAACCTGTGGATGTTATGGGTCACTTCCCCAGCTCACCTATGCATGAGGGTGATGCTACCAAAAAGGGGGAGGAAGTTCTGACCGCCACAGAACCTGGGAGTTCTTCCTCAAGTGTGGACATACAGGACTCACCATCCTATCTTGCAATTGTCCATGCTCAGCAACCTCCTCTAGACAATGATCTGGAACTGCTCATTCAACAACTTTTTAAGGGGGGAGTACCAAGAGCAATGTCTGCCCCTTCTAAGAACCCAATCTGGGGTTGGGGGTATGACAGTGATAGGAAAGCTCTTGTGATCTCTAGAGCTTAGGATCAATAAGAAATTCTCAACATCTCCACCCTGAGTTTCTATGAGAGTATAAACTTGGTAGATCTGGCACTTGTCAACCCAAGCAATAACAGACAAGCTGTCAGATTAGCCAATCAAATTCAAGACCGGGTGCTGGCAGAATTCAAAAGGAGAACAGTATCATATAGATAGAGGCTAGCAGTTGAAGCCTTTGGTCAACTGGATGTTAAGGTATACCCTAAGATTAGCTTTGAAGGGAAAGCCTTGACTGAAGGCCCAGAGGCTGAGACTGTGAGCCTTGAGACAAGTTCTCCTCCAGCACCCCATACCCTTAGTAAGGCACCAGCTGGTAATGGTGCTTCACAACCTCTCTCTAGCCAAAGCTTGACTGCTGAATCAAGCAATGAAGGCCAAACCTCTCCTCAGGTTGAGTCATCAAGATCAGCAATTGACAAAGGCAAAAGAAAGCTAACTTCTGAGGAGATTAAAGAAGAGAAAAGAGAGAGGAAGAGGAAGCTGATGGGAGAGAGTTCAAATGGTTTCCCAGGATTCATGCAAGCTACAATTCTGACTGCCCATGTTCCAAACACTCAAGAAGATGAGTTAAGGGCAGCCAGACTCAACTATCTGGGGACCAGGAACTACAACATAGATGAACTCATCTCTCTCCCCTTAGAGGAATTAAATGAATTGGCTGACACTGAGTTGTCAAAGGAGAGGAAGGAAGCAGAGGATGTAGCCTTGACCCTCAAGCATAAAGAAGAAATAAGAAGAAAAAGAATATACAAGAACATTCCTGTCCTCTCCCAGTTCAAGAAAGCCCTGAGTCAGAGGCTGTGGCTGCTGAACAACCTCAGGTAGTTGATGATGAAGAAAAATTAAAGATGATCAACTACCTGAGTGCCACAGGTCTCTATCAGGCACCTGCACTTCTTCCCTTGCCATATGACAATATATTGTTTGAATACAACAAGCAGCTGAAGAGCAAGCCAAAAGAGAAAGGTAAGCTTCTAGGAAGAGGCAAAGGGAAGAAGCTGCCAAATCAAGAGCCATCATCGGGAAAAATCAGAAAAACTCTGCAGATAGGCAGAAGATGATGAGCTTCTTGAAGCTGTATGGGTTCTTCGGAAGGAGGCTTGGTCCCATGTCTCTATCCACAATGGATGAGCACATAAGGGTGATCAAGCAGAAGATTAAAAGGGGAGAGCTTGTAGATCTTCATTCACCATCAGATCAAGCTCAACCTGAAGTTGAGGTAAAGGTTGAACCTACAGAGACAACACAACCCGCACCTGAAGCTACATAACAGCCAACTTCATCTTCTGACCCACAGCAGGGTTCTCCTCCCTCTCCTTCTGAACCTGGGAGAGAAGAGATCCCAACTGAGAGGGAATCCACTGAAGAACCTGGTACTGAAGACCAACCCTCTCAGTTAAAATCATCTGGGAGGAAAAAAAGGATGGCCAGAAGAAGATCCTCTACCAAGAAGAAAAGAAGAAAGTCATCCACCTCCCAACCTCAGGATGAGTCAGAACATCCTGAGGAAGTGCATAAAGAGGGCTCTCAATCAACTCCTATCATAGTAGAGCCTCTCTCTGTTAGAAGACAATTCTATCCTGGGCATTTGCTGAAAACTCGGATAGATGGTATGTCACTAGAGATCAGGGAGAACAACATGTCTACTTAACAAGTGACATGCTTGAACTCCCTCTGGATGATCTCTATGACATGAGAAGGTACTTCATGAGTCTGAAGAATCCAGATCTACTGATGAAGAAAGGAATTCTGAAGATCCTCATGTGGACTATTCCAGTCTGAAGAACCTCTTTGTTTTGGTAGCATCATCCTAGGGGGAGTTTGTAGGAACCTCTGAGGTTAAGAGGCTGATGCAACCAAAACAACCAAGTCTTCCAACATGCACTTTGGAACAAAGGTGAATTAGCTTCGGAAGTTTTACACACTCTAGAAAAAAATGCTAAGTGCAAAATCTTCCGAAGCCAAAGTTCAGAAGAAACTGCTGCGGAAGCTTTACACAACTTGGAAAATATTCCAAGTGTAAAGTCTTCCGAAGCCAAAGACTCAACTCTTCCGAAAGTAAAAGATGAAGTCTTCCGAAGCTCACAAGACAAAGTCTTCCGAAGTTGCTTAAGGACAAGACTGATTTTCTTCTGAAGAGAGAGAAAAGATACCTTTTCCATCAACTTTATCATAAAGCAACCTACTTTCCACTGCATGCTCTGGTAGTTCAACTGCTATCACTAGTTGGTGAAACTTCCATACTTTATGATAAAGTAGATAAGGTCATCGCCTGCAAGTTTTTGTTTTTATTCCTTTTTGGCTTTTTGTAATAGGAAAGTCAGTGAGCTATGGCATGTCATAGTCACTAGTCAAAAGGCAATCTGCCTTTTGACTTTAGGTTGATCTTGTTCTCTAGATTAGTCACTTCCAACTGTCTTTTTGCATATTGACGGTTGTAGGATGTAGTATAAGTAGTCTCTGGTTCTTGTAATCACATATACTTGTACATCACTTGTAATAGAACTAGAGAAGCAATATACAACTTCCTTGAAAACTATATCTTGTGTTCTTGTTCTTACTTTACTTGGGTTAGGCATTGTATCTTCAGTTTAAAGTTTTAAGTTCCCTATTTGAATTGTTAAGTGATCCTAAAGATCCTTCTAAGTGTGTTAACTAAGTGCAAAGTCCCCTTTAACGGTCCTGCATATACCTTGGGCTCAACTTCGCTCGCTTTCGAAACCTGATAATCCCTTTCCAAGGAGATACTTTCAACATCACTTTATCTGCCACTTGGAACTCAATTGCCCTCCTTCTCTTATCAATGTAGGACTTCTACCGGTCCTTTGCTGCCTTCATAAAAGCTTTGATCTTCTCCAACTTTTAAGTCGTAGCCTCGATCACCTCAATGCTCCCCAACTCCTTTTGCCCAATGTCACCCCAACATACAGGTGTTCTACACTTCCTACCATATAGCATCTCATATGGAGGCATACCAATGCTCGCATGTTAACTGTTGTTATATGAGAACTCGGCTAACGGTAAGTGTTCGTCCCAACTTCTACCAAAATCAATGAGGCATGCTCGTAGCATATCCTCAAGCATCTGAATGGTTCTTTCCGACTGACCATCTGTCTGAGGATGGTAAGCCGACTAATATGTAACCTCGTCCCCATCGCATCATGAAATCACTTCCAAAACATAGATGTAAACCGAGTGTCACGGTCAGACACGATAGACACGGTACACCATGACGAGTCACAATCTCTTTGGTGAATAGATCCGCCAACCTCTCAGATGAATACGTCTAGCGGATCGGTAGAAAGTGAGCACTCTTCGTCAAACAATCAACTATCACCCATATGGCATCGTATCACCTTGCCGTACGTGGCAACTTCGTAATGAAGTCCATGGTGATGTGCTCCCATTTCCACTCGGGTATATCCAAGGGTTAGATCTTCCCGTATGGCTTCTGATGCTCCGCCTTCACTTGCAAACAAGTAAGGCACTTACTCACATACTCCGCTACATCGCGCTTTATTCTCGGCCACCAGTAATCTTTCTTCATATCATGATACATCTTTGTAGCACCGGGATGAATTCAGTATCGAGTCTTATGAACCTCATCCATGGTCTTCCCATGTAGATCTCCATAACGAGGAATCAGCATTCGCCCGAAGAGGGTTCTAACACCGAGAGTGTTCTCACCCAACTCCGCGACTAGGCCCTTCATCCGCTCGGAGTTAACTCGATCCTCTTTTAGCGCCTCGTCCTGAAATCCCTTGACCTACTTCATCACATCAGAGGTCATGATCAACTAATAATCCTTTACCCTAATCGGCTCGGGTCTCTCCTTTCGGCTAAGGGAATCTGCCACCACGTTGGCCTTGCCCGGATGGTAATGGATCACACAATCATAGTCCTTGATAAGCTCCAACCATCTCCTTTGCCTCATGTTCAGATCATATTGCTCGAAGAAGTATTTCAAGCTCTTGTGGTCAGTGAAGATACTGCACTTCGTTCCGTACAAGTAGTGCCTCCAAATCTTCAATGCAAAGACCACAGCCGCCAACTCCAAGTCATGAGTAGGGTAGTTAGCCTCGTGGGTCTTCAACTGTCGGGATGTATAGGCTATAACTTTCCCCCGTTGCATCAGAACGCAACCCAATTCCGAATAAGAAGCATCCGAATAGACCACCAAGTATTCGTTCCCTTCGGTCAACATCAAGACAGGAGCTTGAGTCAATCTTGTCAAGACACTGAGTTATATCAAATCTTTCGAAGTACTTTCCAAATACTTCACATCTGCGTGTTGAGAGCTCTTTGTTTGTTCTTTGGTTGTATCAGCCTTTAAGTGTATTCCTTACAGGGGTAGTTTCGTAGCGTCACAATTACGCATATAATGCACATAATTACGCAAGTTATATTTATAATTACGCAAGTTATATTTATAATTACGCAAGCTATATGTATTATTACGCAAGATATATTTGATATTGCGCAAAGTAAAAGTACTAACGTTATAAAAAATAATTATGCACGTTATATTTATAATTACGCAAGTTATATGATAATTACGAAAGTTATGTTGATAATTACGCAATGAATAATTACGCAAGTTATACGCACAACACATTAACGTTTTTTTTTAATGTTTTTTTTTAAGTATAGCAATACTATACTCATATTAAATAGGATAAAATGCTTGTTTTTATGGTGTATTTTTTAAAAAAAAATAATGTCATATGAAAAGTTATATGTGTTTAAAAAACCAGAGAATTTAAAAAAAGTCAAAAAATTGTATGTTATTTCCAAATTTACCCCTCCAGGCACATTTCTTTGCGTGATTATACTTGTTTAAATCTGAACCATTAATCTCGTAAATCAATGGTTGTTATCACTTCGTACACTTCGCACGAAATTATCATTTTGTATTGTAAACTTTTCCTATGTGTGTGTTTATATATATATATATATATATATATATATATATATATATATATATATATATATATATATATATATATATATATATATATAATTTCCCAAAAATTAAATATTATTTATAATTTACCATGTTCACATATACTCTCCGCCTAAACCAAATACTTGCAACTTCCAGTCAACCAACCACACAGCAGTTAGCGACTTTTGCAATATTACATGCATAGTAGCATCTTTTGATGAAGATTATAAAGATTAAAATCCATAACGCTTTATGCAACACAGATCATGACGATGCAAGAATTGCCTGTAAACAAGTTCATCGAAAGGTTATCATTAGGCTGTTCACGAGCCGAACCGAGCCAAGCCAGGACAAGCTCGAACTAGGTACGAATTTAAACCGAGCCAGCTCGGCTCGGTTCGTTTTTAAAACTGAGCTGAAAATCTGGGCTCGAGCTCGGCTCGGTTTTTAACCGAGCTGGCTCGGCTCGGTTTAATTTCATAAACACTGTTAAAATAATCAAATGCAAAATAAATTCAACATACTACATAACTCAAAAACGATATATATCAAGTTTCACAAAAAAATAAATTAATTTAAAGAAACTAAGTTTAACTTCAACAAAATATAAATAATTTCATGATATCTATATCAAACGAACAAAACCTGTAACATTACATATTATCCAGTAGTCTGCCTTTGGTAAATATATTAAAAATACTTGAATAATTCATTCAAGTATATAAAAATATAGAAAAATCACATAAAACTATCTAATACAAACATTATAGTTTAATATTTTGACATAAAAAGCTAAAAACATATGATATTCTTAACAAATAAGCAAATGCAATTATATATATGTATATATATGTGTGTGTATATATATATATATAGTATATATATAATATATATATGTATATATATATATATAATAATTCTATATATATATATTATATATATATTATATGTATATATATATACACACATATATATACATATATATATACATATATATATATACACATATATATACATATATATATATCATATATATAATATACATATATATATATTATATATATAATATATACATAATATATCCATATATATATATATATATATTATATATATACATATATATATATAATACTATAATATACATATATATATATATACTATATATATATATACATATATTATATATATATTATCATATATATATATGTATATGTATATATATATATGTATATGTATATGTATATATATATGTATATGTATATTATATATGTATGTATGTATATATATGTATATGTATATGTATATATATAATATTGTATATATATATTGTATATGTATGTATATGTATATATATAATATATGTATATGTATATATATATATATATACATATATATTATATATGTATATATACATATATATATATATGTATATATGTATATATACATATTATATATATTATACATATATACATATGGATATGTATACATACATATATATACATATATATGTATAATATTGTATTATACATAATATGTTATATACATATATATATACATATATACATATGTATACATATATATACATATATACATATGTTATACTATATATTACATATATATATACATATGTATATACATATATATACATATATTATACATATGTATATACATATATATACATAATATATCTATATACATATTATATATTACATCTATATACATATATATATACATATGTATATACATATATAACATATTATATACATATGTATATACATATATATACATATATATATACATATGTATATACATATATATACATATATATCATATATATATATATATATATATATAGATATATATATATATATATATATAATATATATATATATATATATATATATGTATATATATACACTACAAGTAAAATAATCCGAGCCGAGCCGAGATAACAAATGAGCTAAACCGAGCCAGCTCGACTCGTCATGAACCGAGCTGAGTTCAGCTCGTTTTCAGTTTGAAACCGAGCCATTTCGAGCGAGCTTTTTTCGAGCGAGTTTCGAACGAGCTCCGAGTCGCGAACTATTTGGACGGCCCTAGTTATCATGAAACGCTTCCACTTGTTCATCCAAAACCTTCTACATGATGTACCGATCCAAGTGGGAATATTGATAAACTACGATGGTGATTGTTTTTAGGTAAAAATGCATTTTTACCTATCATATGCAACCCCATGTGAGTTTATTAACATTTTCAATGGATAGGTGTTATCCCAAAAGTTATAATTTGTAATTTAGTCAAAGTAATATAAATAAAATAAAGTTGATGCATTAAAGTTTAACCCTTTGGTCGATAATACCATCCCATCAAATGATGTAAATTTTATGAAGAAACTTTAAGGTTTAGGGCATTAACGGTAAATTCTTTATAAATGTTTAAATATGTTTCCTATATTATAGTAAATGATTATAAATATTTGAGTAAAGTAAAAAGAAAATTTACCGTTTGTTTGTATATTTAAGAAATCACTATTCAATCCCTATAAATAAAGTGATTGTAAATAGAGTAGAATAAAAATATAATGAAAAATGTATATAAAAATATTATTTAATTGAAAATAAAAAAGAAAAAATAGTAATTTTAGTATAATTATATTTATATGGATAGAAAATCCACTATGAATGCTCTTATAAATTATGGATCAAATATATAAAACAACTAATTTAATTAGGGATTTATATATAAAAAACTCGCTTTAAATCTTATGTCGTTACCATGTGTAGTTATTCATGTACTTGATAGGATGGCATCACCAGCCAAAGGTTCAAACTATTATCAGCCATGTTTAGGAAGTACTATAAATAAAACTAAAAGAAGATTACTCATCAGCTAAAAGTAACCATCATAGTAACCACATAAGCCGCACTGGGATATGATCTAATCCAACAAGCTGCTGAAGATAGTTAACCAGATGAAACCAATACAAAACTAGCAATGTTACTCTAAATTGTCAGCAAATTAGTCCTAAACACTGACTGTATACATTTACATACTATTACTCCACAAAATAACACCATTTTTCAAATTTCAATCCTCTTACCTAAACTTTCGCTTCCTTCTGCGGGCACCACCACCTCCTGACCCGATTCACCACTTTCAGGAGAGTCCTCAACAACAGTTTGTTCTTGTAAAACCAGACCGCGGTTCCTTGAAAGTTTCCTAATTGGTGTTGTAGGCAAAACTGTTTCATTTTCTGTTCTTTGAGAATTAGAGGGCATGTCAGCAGCTGGATTCCTATGTGGCATGAGTTCATCTCCTTCACTAACTGATTCCAACATCAACTGTAGAATTCAATTCACCCAGAGTGTCAATGAACAAATTAAAAAGTTTCAGATTATATACTTTTGTACATATTTAGTGCTCCTTGATGACTTAGAAAAATTTCAAGATATTTTTAATTATTCAATTTTCATATATTCAAATTCAAGTTCAAATTTACATTAGTAAGACTTAACAAATACCATACACTTTCATTCTCAAATCCAAATTACGGTGAACAAATAGAAAATGTACCCAATATATTATAAATATACACCACTATACACTAAAGGGGTGTTTAGGATTGCTTATTAGACCTTAACAGCTTATTGTGTTTGAGACACTGATAAGTTGTTTTAGGGGTATTTGGGATTAGTTATATATCTAATTATTTAGTAATAAAAAATAAGTGTCTTTAAGCTTTGTATTACCGATCAACTACTTATGCAAGTACAAGAATAATTGTAAAAGATATCTAAACCCATTCAAATTATATATAAATCATATATCCTAATTCAGTTATTGATTTAAATCACTTAAATTTGTATTTCCAAATCAAAAATTGGTTAAAGATTGAAATACAAATATCAACATACTTGACTCCAATGTCTAGAATAAAGTGAACAAATTACCTTCCAGTCTCTGAAATCAAATCTGAAGATGAAATGAGTGTATGAAACCTCCTTTGAAGCAACTGCATTAGCAGCTGGAGCATTCCTTGGTGCTAGAAAGTATCAACACAAAAGAATCAAAAATAAAATAACCTGCTTTTGTCATGTAAGAAAGGCTTTATATGTGAAAAAAATACTTACAAACTAGATGACATCCTTCCTTGTTGACTTTTATTTCAGCCCTGCCATCTTTAACAAGAAAAGACAATGCAAACAGATTTTCAACGGTTTGTGCAAACGAGCTTCGATTCAGCACTAAGTCGTCTAGCTTGACATTTCGGTTCTTTCTTAAGACATTAAACATGGTTGCCATATTTTTATCTGTGTCCGTCTTCTCTTCTGTGGTACTTGCAGCAAGCTGCAAAGATTAACACTAAGTCAATGTGATCATATTAGTCATAATAATAAATGAGAAAATGCATAGATTGGATAACATATCAAAAGCAACTTTTAGAGCGTGTTTGAGATTGCCCGTTGAAACTGTCAATCAGATTACTGCTTTGGAACACAAAATGACCAAGTTTTAGTGTTTGGATCAAGGCAAACTGATCATGAATAATTTCTTATTTGATTCTGGTTATTTTTCCTCTCAAGTCCTTTATCCTCAAAATTGCAAACACTCATGCGCCTGATTATCTGATCATTGCATTTTGTTACACCAGAAGCAAATCTAAACATTACCTCCTACACCGGTTGTCTTACTATTGATTATCTAATTTTTATTATTACAGAAAGAAAAAAAAACATAAGTAGCCTGCCTTCTTCATTACGCAAGTTTTTTCCTTCCTCACCTGTTGAGACAGATAGTTGAATTACACGCCCTATTCAATAGGGGCTTAGCGAGTGTGTGAACTGTGAAGTCGTGAAAGGGCCGCTTGCCTAACTTCATTTTTATATATTATAAAAGAATTCTCTCTCTCTCTCTCTCTCTCTCTCTCTCTCTCTCTCTCTCTCTCTCTCTCTCTCTCTCTCTCTAACTATCTATCTATCTATCTATCTATCTATCTATATAGAGAGAGAGAGAGAGAATCTAATTCTATATCTATCTATAAACAAAAAATATATATAAAATATTTTTCTTTTTCCAATTGTTCAATCCTGGGGAGAGAATGAAGCATGAACATTCCAAAGGGAAACCCACTTTGGCCTTTTCTGCTCCCATTGGGATTTTGTTAGGGGGAAGCTCTGAACCCCTCACTATTTCTCCATAAGGATTCCCAAAAGCACATTTGCCTTAGAGCTGGTGGAAACAAGTCAGGTCATGCCAAACACCAAACACTTTGTTGAAAATATTAAATACTAATGTCTTAATATGATTACTATAACAATCTAAAACCTTTTATAATATAATTTTCAAGGAAATTATGCATTTTCAGTAAACCTCGGACAACTTTTCACAGGATTAGCCTGCTCCAACCCATTTAAATTCTACCCATTTGAGCTAAGACCAAAAAACAGCCAAAAGAATGCAACATTACCTCTTCAGGACGAGCTTTTTCAGTTGGTCTTGATTGCTTTCTTTGCACAGCAACCTTTCTTTGCTTGACTTCAGAATTCATTGGTCCAAGCCTGCAATCAACAAAGATTGTTTTAAAGATGATAAAGGTTTAAAAATACAAAGAATTAAAACAAATATGAATAGTATTTACATTGTGCAGCATCCATCACCCTTGAGAAAAACATGAGATACAGCAGTACCAATGTCCTTCCACCTAACAGAGTTCCTAACCTCATCACTGCCACCATTTCCTCCACCAACTTGTCCAAAGTTTCTTAGCAGACAAGACAGAAAATCCCCAGCAGTCACTCCTTCATTGCTGTGAGCCTTTACAGACGTCATCAATGTGTTAGTGATATCTAGTAATGCTTCTGCATCAGCAACCTGTTCCCTAGGCTTCTGCACTGTAAACCCAAAAAAAACACTTGTCAGGTTCCCTATCATCACAAGATCATGCTTTTAATTAAGTAGCACATGCATTTATCATGTTTACCATAGTTTTATATTCTTATTTATGTGCATTAATAGGTATCAAAGGAATTACCATGAAGAATTCAACTATAAAAAAGATCTAATTCCATTATTAGGGAAACCATAACATAAACAAAAGGTTGAACAATGTGATAAACAAGAAAGTCAATTGGCTCGTGTGTTTAAACACACAAACAAGACAATATAAAGCAAAAATGGTGGCTTAAATTACCGAGCTGATGCAGGCATTCAACTTCATCAAAGATTGACCTAAATTTGTCAGAATCAGCTTTTGTTAAATCGTCCCTCTTGTCTGCAACACAAACAAAACAACTGAATAACCCTACAACCGATAAACAACTACACAAAACTGCAACAAACTGAACGAGTAATACCGCTGATAAGATTCTTCACAGCAAGATACCGAGATCGAAGAACCCTACGCTCCACGCCATTGCCGTCGTTCTGATCATCTCCTTCAACACGATCATTTTGTCCATTGTTTCTCTGACTAACACCCGGTTCGCCTTTAACAGTTCGAACCATGATTGAAGAAGCGGACAGGGGATCAGTGAACCACTAAATCTTGTTCAATGACTCACAGGATGAAGGAATACATGAATTGAAGGAAGATAAACCTTAGAATTTACGGCTGATGGGTAAATCGTAGAATCAATTGAGAGGAAATTAGATAAACCCTAGAATAAAGATTGGGAAGAAATTGGGGGAACCGAATTATTAAAGGGATGAGGGTTCGAAATTGAAATTCAATAAGATTTCAAAATTTTGATGAAATCTGCAATTTGGGGCCGCCATTCTCTTCGATGTTTTCATCGTTCCCCCTTTTTTGTGATTTGCATTTTACTCCCTCAAAGTTTAGTTTACTTTGAAAACGTCACAAAATTTGCAAATTTATTGTCCCCCTCCATTTTCTGAAGGTCATCCATCATCTTTACATATATTTTAACTACTTGTATATTATATCAAAATGATTTTCAAACAATGAGAAATGGTGCTTTTTGTGGCATTATGACTTTGATCACCATACTTTTCATATTAATGTTTTGGCCACAATCCCTCACCTTTGGACACAGTTTTCTTCTTTATGGTTCTCTTATGAAGAGTGAAACAGGGAGTTGGGCGATGGGAGGATCTCCGCTGTCTATGATCATTTCATCTCGCGCGGAACGCTTCTAGTTTTGACCGTCACTTGCCCTTCAGATATACTTGATGGAGAGGACATGTGGTGGACCGATGGAAAGACCCCATAACGATCATTTCATCTCGCAAAAAGGTGGATTCTTTGTTTTTGTTTTGAATCTTTGTTGTTTTTATGTTCTTCGTCATATCATAATTGCAGTAGAAGTCAAAGGTGCGAGGAGGGAGGGAGCCCCACCACTCCGATGGCTTTATCGCATGGCCCACCTTGGCGACGTCGACAGTGGGGCATCCTCTGTTTTCCTTCGATTTCACTCGTTCTCTATGCACTTTAAAGACGATTTAAGTCTTTTCTTAGGTTGCTAATGTATTGGGTATATGCACTTTTAAAAATCTACATAGATATTGTTGGAATCGTAAATGTAATTCGAGTTGTAAATGTAAAGCGTTATGGTCAAAACTTGAAGACACGCTTAATGGTCAAGACAAACTTTTTACGTAATAGTAACATGCAAAGGTGTTCTCGCGTTGGGCCGGGACATCTTTATACATGGTAAACCTAGGGAGGTCGTACAATGACGCTTACGTGTTTAAGGGCATGTTTGTGTTTGTTACGCGCATTGGCACGATGACATTAAAATGTTTTGTGACATTCACATTTTTAAGCACATGCATGACAAAAACGTATAAAGATGCGATACAATTAAACGAAATTCCCCGCTTCTCCTATATTTATTCTCCCTCTCGCATCGGTTTTGCATCAGATAATGATGTATTACGTTGCGATTAGGGGTGTTCAAATATACCGAAATCCGAAAAACGGTAACCTGATTTGTATTCGAAACCGAAAAATTTAATCCGAAACCTTAGTCGGATCACATCCGAATCCGAATTTCTTATTCGGATTTCAGATATCATAAATTTTTTATTCAATATCTGATTAAACTAAATAAGAATCTCATTATGTTTTTAATCCAATACTCAAAAGATTTAACACATTCTAGTTCAATAATCATTAGTCATTCGTGTTCTAACCAAAATATAATAATCTTTCGTTCCTATACGACTATCCATTATGTTTGAATTTTGAATATCTGTTTAAGAAAAAAAATGTTTTTTTGTGGTTTTACATGTTTTATTGTGATTTTAAACTAGTAAAATGTTAAAAACAAAAAAAAAAACTAGCCTAAAAATGGAAACAAAAATATAAGGAAAATTATTATTTGATTTATTAAGTTTTCAGATTCATCAGAATTCGATACGAATTGAATTCAGATCTAGATATCCCTTATTTGGATCAGTTCTAATTTTGGATATGGCTATGAATTTTTCAAATCTAAATAATCCTATTCAAATAATCCATTATCCAATCCAATGAACACTCCTAGTTATGACGATTTAACTTCCTGCGTCAAGTTTATGCCAACATGTAAACATGATATACATTAAAAACACAAAAGAAAAAAAAGGAAATTTAAAAACCTAGGGTGAAAATGAAAAGTTAGAAACTTATGAGAAACATTTATCATTGGACAAAATTTAGGGAAGAAAGGGCCAAACTGAAATGTTAAAATTTAAAGGGCTAGTTATGTTAGTGGAAAAACCTCACCAATGTTACTATTTAAAATAATATAAATTTTAGTAGTAACAACAACTTTTATATTGTTTAATTTGTGCATTTTGAATGTCACGTATGGCTTTGATAAGATTTTCATGATGTTACCGAATTAAAAAATCATAGTTTTTTCAACATAGGTGTAAGATAATATCAGAAGATTATAAGACTGATGCAACCAAAGAAGCCAAAACAACCAAGGGTCTTCATGTATGCATGCACTGAACGTACAAGGTAAAAGTGTTTCGGAAGTTTTACACTCTACATCAGAAAAGTACTCTAACTGTAAAATCTTCCGAAGCCAAAGTCCAAATCTTCCGAAGCCAAAGATGAAGTCTTTCGAAGCTTCAGAGACAAAGTCTTCCGAAGCCATTTTGCTGTGAAGATTGATTTCTTCCAAAGACAGAGAAGACATGCTTTCTCTGATCTACTTACAGAAGCTGACACACTTCCGCTACAACTCTGAAGACTCACCAATTTGTATGAGTTGGGTGAAAAGTCCATGCTTTTGTAAATAGTAGAATAAGGTCTTTGCCTGTAACTTCCTACTTTTGTACATGTAAACCTTTTTATATTAGAAAGGGATGTGAGCTATGGCATGTCATAGTCACTAGTCAAAAGGCAATCTGTCTTTTGACTCTACATTGATCTTGTTGTCTAGATTAGTGTTTCCAACTGTCTTTCTAAGTATTGACGGTTGTAGGATGTAGTATAAAGTGTTTCAGGTCCTTGTAATTCCAATATGCTTTGTAAACACTTGTAATAGAACTTGAGAGCAATATACAACATCCTTGAAAACCATACTTGTTTGTTCTTGTTCTTAGTTCTGTCTCACTAATTACTTGTGTTCTTAGTATCATCATACTCAAACCCAGTTCCACATTTGAACTGTTAAGTATTCTAAACCTCTCCATATTGTGAGACTGATTGTATTGACCATCCTTCACACGGTCTTGCAATTGGTATCAGAGCATTTTAGGCTCTTGATTGTAAGATCTCACCATCTTTAATCCTTTCACTCTTACAAAATACTTAACATATCAAATGGTAGCTATCACCAAGGCTGACATGGAAACTGGTACCATGACTAAGTCCCCACTGATCGCTCCTGAAAACTTTGACACTTGGTGTCAAAGAATGGAAGGCTTTATCAAGTCCCAGGACTCCAGGATGTGGGGGTCAGTAGTCTCTGAACCTCATGTACCATCCACCCCTTCAGTTGCTGCTGGTGGTGGTATGATACCCAAGGAAGTGGCCAACTATTTTGATGAAGACTGGAAGAAAATTGATATTGATCAGAAGGCCATGACTGCCCTCCAAACTGCTCTTCCAAACTCTATCTACATAGGCTTCAAGAAGTGCAAGACTGCAAAGTAACTGTGGGATGCACTGAAGCTGATGTATGAGGGGTCCAATGAAGCTAAAGAGAACAAGAAGGACCTCTTGAAGCAGCAGTTTGAGAACTTCACCTTCAAAGCATGTGAAACCATGACTCAACAGTACTTCAGGTATGTTGAGATTGTGGATACTCTTGTTGATGTTGGAGTAACTTTGGAGAACAGGGATATTGCTAAGAAGTTCATGTCCTCTCTTCCCAGACAATAGATACACTATTGTGTGGTCATTAAGAGGATTGAAAACCTCAAGACCATTACTCTCAGTGAGTTGTATGGCATACTCAGTGGTTACCAGATGGAGATGAATATGCAATATTCATCTGGTAACTCCATCTACCAACAGAGTTCAGCACTTCATGTGGTAGAAAGTGATAGCAGAGAACCACAGCGCCACCTTATCTGCTACCCTAAAACCTCATAGAAGGGGCCTTTCATCACCTTCCAGGAGACACCAAGGGAGAGCTACATCCCTGGAAGCCCATTCCAGGAGACACGTTCTTCTTAAGTTTTTGTGTCTTCAGATGAAAGTACAGGCAACTTTCTCTTCACTCTTGAAGACCTGGACTGTATCCATCCAGAAGATCTGGAGTATATAGAAATAGTCCAGCAGATTGCTCTTCTCACTCACAGGGAAAAGAAGTTCTACAAGAGGACTAAGAGGAATTTTTCTAGCAATATGTCCAGTGGACAGTTTGGGCTAGACAAAGGCAAGGTGAAGTGTTACAATTGTAACCAAAAAAGGTCATTTTGCCAGAGAGTGCAAGGCATCTAAGTCAAATGGTGGCCAAGCACAAGCCAGGCCAAACTACACTAAGGAGCACACCAGAATGAGAAGCCCAGGCAACATGCTGCAGTTGCTGAAGAAGGAGGCTTTGACTGGAGCTTTCGGGTGGAGGATGCTACTCCAAACCAAGCACTTATGGCAAACCATGATGAAGCTAAGGTATTGGAACATCTCTGTACACCTGAATGTATTGCTAAAGTCAATAAGTATAGGTCCTATAACTTAGAGATGAGATCAAATCTTGAGTCCTTAAATATCTTAAAAGCTGATTTCAAAAGAGCTGAAAATGATTATAAACTGAAAATAGAAGATCTAGAGAAAACCATTTCAACTCTAAAGCATGAACACACCAACTACAGGACTCAGATCAAAGATCTCATCACTAAGTTAACTGAATGCCAGGCTGAGCTTGTGCTCAGCAAAACTGGGGCAGAAAAACTTGTTCTTGAAGAAGAGACCTTCAAGAACATGATATCCTCATCCGTACATGCACAAGTTTGTTATCAAAATAAGCAGGGACTGGGATCTACTGAGATAGCTCCTCCATACACTCTCTTATCTGTAAGATCTCCAAGGTATGGAACTTGTGAAGATGAGCTTCCCCTCATAGACCCTATTGCTGAAGAGGATAAGAAGGAGATAGTGAAGGATGTGTCTGAGAAGAGTGAAGAGGACCATCCTAAGAAGGGACACTATTCTCCTGAGGAGAGAGATGAAGAAGCTGGGATGACCAAGTCTTAAAAAAGAACTTGATCAGGAGAGCCAAGATAAAGGCAAAGAAGGCTCAAGAAATCAAGGCCACTTTTAACTCTAAGCAGAAACAAGTGTTTATCTCTGCAGGGTTTGAAGTGGTGAAGGCTGAAGACCCAACCATGAACTCTAGTACCAGGAGTTCTAGTTCAGGTTCAAATCATCTCAGCAAGGAGAAGAAGACTGATCAGCTGTGTACCACTGCTACACAGCCTGAACCATCCAGCTCCAAAAGCAAGCCTCTTCCTAAGAAGCTTGTTTCATCATCTGTGAAGGTGAAGATGGAGAAGGAAAGTGATCAAGTTCAGTCTTTCTCTCAGAAGAAGACTCTCAGAAGGAAGCAAATGGATTGCATCATGTGTGGTAGTACTTCTCATTTGGCTAAGGATTGCATTTACAATCCTAAAAGTACCATCCATATGATCAAAGAGAAACTTCTGAGAAGAAGAAGGAGAAACAATCTTTAGAAGGAAAATCTGTTTCCTTCGGAAGCTCCAAAGTGAAGAAGAAGACAAGTGAAAACTTGCCTTCGGAAGAAATTTTGGTCTCGGAAGAAAGGAATGCTTTCGAAGTACTAAAGCATGCTGCAGTGAAAGCAAGATCTTCCGAAGGTCCAGTCTCCAAAACTTCAGAAGTTATTAAAACTTACGAGGTGTTGAAGGTCAAGTCCAATCTTCCGAAGATGGTGTGGAAGATGAAGAAAGACCTGGTGACTAAAAGTTCTTCATCAACAGCAACTAATGATCCTTAAAGCTTAAATATAGGATCTGTTACTGTTACATTATCTTCAGATCATATTGAAAAGCCCAAGACCAATGAGGCTTGGTTTCCAAGTGTAACTAACCACTTCTTCTTGTGCAGGAACAATTAAAAACCAAGGGAATGTTATGGATCATTGATAGTGGCTGTTCCAGGCACATGACTGGCAATGGTTCTTTGCTTCACAATTTTGAGAAAATTGATGGAGGACCAGTTGCTTTTGGAGGAGATGCTGGTGGTTACATCACTGGAAGGGGCATGGTCACAAATGGTAAGCTCACCATTGAGAAGGTAAATTTTGTTAAGGACTTGGATACAATCTACTAAGTGTATCCTAATTTTGTGATCAGAGACACAACATGCTCTTTACTGAGCATGAGTGCATTGTACTCAAGCCCGAGGTAATCATTTCTCAAGAGCATATCCTGCTCAGAGCCCCCAGGAAAGGGAACATGTACAAGATGGACTTGCAGGAAACATCTCCCTCAGGAGAAGTTTCTTGCTTTCTATCTAAAGCAAATAGTGACGAGTCTTTCCTCTGGCATAAAAGAATGTGCCATGTAAACTTTAAAAATATGAAAAAATTAATTAAGAATGATTTGGTAACTGGAATGCCAAAGAAAGAGTTTACAAGTGATGATCATTGTGTTGCATGCCTGAAAGGGAAGCAACACAAAGTGTCTCACAAGCCAAAGGAAAGAAACTCTATCACTACTCCCCTACACTTATTACACATGGATCTCTTTGGCCCTACTAGTGTAATGAGTCTAGGAAGGACCTCATACTGTTTAGTGATCACAGATGATTTCACAAGATTCACTTGGGTCTTTTTCCTTAGAACTAAGGATGAGACTGCTGAGATCTTGAAGAATTTCATTCTAAAGATTGAGAATCAATCTGATCACAAGGTCAAGACCATAAGATGTGATCAAGGAACAGAAGTTAAGAACCAAATCCTTGATGCATTTTGTGATGAAAAGGGTATTACAAGACAATATAGTGCTCCCAGGACTCCTCAGCAAAACGGTGTTGCTGAGAGGAGAAACAGAACACTTATTGAGGCTGCAAGAACCATGTTGTCTGACTCTAAACTGCCCATCACCTTCTGCGCAGAGGCTGTTAACACAGCCTGCTATATGCAGAACAGAGTTTTAGTAGTTAAGACTCATGGTAAAACTCCTTATGAGCTGTGACACCAAAGGGGACCATTCATTGGTTTCCTCAGGTCATTTGGATGTCCATGCACCATCTTGAATACCAAAGATCAGGTAGCCAAGTTTATTGAGAAATCAGATGATGGACATTTTATTGGATACTCTTCTCAAGTTAAGGCTTATAGAGTATACAATTTGAGAACTAGAGTAGTTGAAGAGTCAGCCAATGTGACTTTCAATGAGCACACTCCTAGTGTGAAAGGTTCTGGTCTGGATTGGCTATTTGATCTTGATTTAGTTACCAACTGTTTTAACAAGTCTTGTAAGGATGTTTCAGGATCTACAGGTAATATATCAACAGAAGATCCTGACCCAAACTTTAAGCTGAGAAGACCAAACAAGAATACTACTTCAGCTCCAGTGGTAACTAACCCTGAAAATGAAGATCCTATCAGTACAAACATGACAAATTCAGCTGATACATCTGAGATGCCTTCAAATTCTAGCTTAGAGGTTCAAAACTCAGGTGAAGAAGCTTCAAATGTAAAAGGAAATGGAGGTGGTGACAGTGATCAAGAATTTCTTGGTGCTGATAACCACTCCATAGAAGACAACATAAATGATGTCACACACTCATTGGATCAAGTCTCACTTGATAAGTATACTGATGTGGTGGGTGATACTCCATTGCCAGATCTTAATTTCTCTAATTTAGATCTCTCCAATCAACTTACTGTGATCCCTCAACTAAGGATCCACAAGTCACACCCCACCACAAACATCATTGGAAATATTGATTCAGGGGTGAGAACAAGAGGACAAACCCATGACAAAAATATTTGTCTACACTCTTGCTTCTTGTCCAAGTAGAGCCAAAGAAAGTTGATGAGGCTTTGAAAGATGGAAGCTGGGTTGAAGCAATGCAAGAGGAGCTGCTTCAATTCAAAAGACAGAAGGTTTGGAACCTATGTCCTCTTCCTCATGGAAGACTACCATAGGAACCAAGTGGGTTTTTAGGAACAAGAAAGATGATAGAGGACTTGTCATCAAGAACAAGCAAGACTAGTTGTTCAAGGGTACACACAAGAAGAGGGAATTGATTACACAGATGTTTTTGCTCCTGTGGCAAGACTTGAAGCTGTAAGAATATTCCTGGCTTTTGCTGCATCCAAGGATTTCAAGGTCTACCAACTTGATGTCAAGTGTGCTTTTCTGTATGGGGTGATTGATGAAGAGGTGTATGTCAAACAACCACCTGGCTTTGCAGACCCAGATCATCCTGATTATGTCTGCAAGCTTGATAAAGCTCTTTATGGGCTGCACCAAGCTCCAAGAAAGTGGTATGAGACACTATCTCAGTATCTCTGTCAACATGGTTACAAGAGGGGTACTATAGATGGAACTCTCTTCATCAAAGGAACAGGGAATGACTTAATGCTGGTTCAAGTATATATGGATGACATTATCTTCAGGTCAACTAATCCAAAGCTCTGCAAAGACTTTGAGAGGCTGATGAAGAATAGATTTGAAATGAGTGCCATGGGGGAACTCAATTTCTTTCTGGGAATTCAAGTGAAGCAAGTTGACAATGGCATCTTCATAAGTCAGTCAAAGTATGTACAAGACATACTTACAAGATTCAACATGACTGATTGTAAGGTTGCTAAGACACCCATAGCCAGAAACCACTCCCTTGGACCTGATCTTGAGGGGGAGTGTGTGGATGAACATCTTTACAGGGCTATGATTGGGTCTCTTATGTACCTCACAGCCAGCAGGCCTGATATCATGTTTGCCACATGCATCTGTGCAAGATATCAAGCAAACCCCAAGATGTCACACCTGGTTGCTGTCAAGAGGATTCTTAGATATCTCAAAGGTGCTCCCAAGCTTGGCCTTTGGTATCCAAAGAATTCTGACTTCAATTTGTATGCTTATACAGATAGTGACTATGGTGACTGCAACATGACTGCAAAGTCTACATCAGGAGGGTGTCAATTCCTTAGTGGAAGGATTGTCTCATGGCAATGCAAGAAATAATCCTGTGTCTCTACATCAACTGCTGAAGCTGAATACACTGCTGCTGCAAGCTACTGTGCTCAAGTGCTTTGGATTCAAAATCAGATGCTGGACTAAGGATTCAACTTCAAAGAGACTCCAATTCACTTAGACAACAACAGTGCTATCTCTATTACAGAGAATCCTGTGCAGCACTCCAGGACCAAACATATCAACATCAGGTATCATTTGATTAGAGATAACTTTAAGAATGGATTAATCAAACTAGTCAAAGTTAACACAAATAAACAATATGGTGATCTGTCCACTAAAGCCTTTGATGAACAGAGATTGAAATATCTTGTATCAGCTATTGGGATGATTAACTTTGAGTAAATTTTCTTAAAACTTAAATAAACTTTATTTCTAAAACCTATGTGTCCTAAGTTGTCTATTTTATCACCTTCATAAGCCTAGTTTATTTTGGAAGAAAATTTTTAATGATATTCCTTAGATTTTTGAAAATTTTTCAAAACATATTTTCCTTCGTAAGATTCCAAGTTGCCTTCAGAAGAAATTTATGCCTTCAAATCAAATAACTACTTATAAGAAATTTACATTCGGAAGAAATTCTGAGAATATCTTCTGAAGCTTAAATATGCTTCTATGTACTTGCATGTATTTGAAGGACAAATTTCTTCCGAAAGCAATTAAGCCTAGGAAGATTTATTCTCTTTAGAATAAAACTCCCAAGTTTTAATATCTTCCGAAACCAAATATGTGTCGGAAGAAAGATTTCTCAAGTATTTTTCTTTCGAAGCCAAATTTTCACAACTCTTAAGAATATCTTCCGAAGCCAAAGCTTTTTCTCAAACTTCCGAAGCAAATTTATCTTCGAAAGATTTTCAACTTCCAAGAAAACTACCTTTTTGGGCACTTTTTCAGAGGTGGGACCGACATCCGGATTTCAAAGTTTATCATTTTGCTTTAACTTTGTCTCAAATCCATCATATATATTCCCACAACGGTTCCCCCTCTTCTCACTCTCCTCTTCATCTGCAAATTCTCTAACCTAATTTCACCCACAAACCGCCTTCGTTCTTATCTTCCTTCATCACAAAACTACTTCAAATGGCCAACGTTGACCCAACCCGATTTTTCCTGCATCTTCACATGCAACATAATCAGGTTGCTCTGTTAGACTCTGAGAAAGATCCAGGTTTCTCAGAGGTTTTTTGTTATCTTTCTTTGACCAACTACTTCACCTCCCTCATCATTTAACCTCCTCTCTATGAGGATCACTTGTTGGAGTTCTGGTGGACCTGCGAAGAGGTCACCATGGATGGGGAGAAGGCACTGTCTGCCATAGTGCAGTGGAGGACAATCTTCATCACTCCAGCCATCATAAACACACAACTTTAGCTAGATGATGTAGAAGGTGACTTGTCCTTTCCCAAAGCTGCAGTCAACCACTCCTTTGCGCAGATGGGCTATGAGGGTGACTTCTCAATCAAACCTTTCAGGAAGGGGAAGGTCTCATCTCAATGGAAGTACCTCCTCCATGTTGTCATACACAGCTTGTCCAACAAGCATGGAGGATGGGACCAGATTCTAGAAGACCTCTCCTTCATAGTCCATAGAATGGTTCAGGGGGTCAAGTTTAGGTATTCTCAATTTGTATATACCAATTTGCTTGCTAACTTGGACTCCCTAGAATATTACATGTTCCCTAGATATGTCCAGCACATTCTCAACCGTGAACTGGGCACACAGTTGAGGGGAACAAGTAATATTCTAAAACTGGGACAGATGAAGCCCAACATCTTTAAAATAATGGGGAAGCTAACTGTTTGCTTCTCCGGGGTAGAAACAACCCTAGTCCCAAAAATGTTTGAGCTTATTGCTCAAGGTGGCAATGCAGCACCAGTTAGTGTTGAACCCATACCTTCCACCTCCTAACCAAAAATACAGCCCACAATAACCATCACCTACTAGAGAAAAACCAAACGAACCCCTGCACATGCTATTCAGCTTATGCAGGCCCCCATATCACCAACCATGTAGAAAGAAGTGGACACTCGAGCTCCCACTTCCCCTGAGGAGCAAACCACTCACATCTCTCAAATGATCAGTGCTGAGGTTCCTCATGCTCAGCCTGATGAGCTCATAACCCAACCAGCCTTAAGCCTTCACTCAGAGTCTCAACACTCTAGTGAACAGCCTTTCGGGGATAGTTACCATCCCCAACGGCTATATCTCAACCAACCAAAATTCCCACCTTGACTTCTATGATGATGAAGACATGTGCTTCAGTGAGTACCATGAGTCTCTCTTCTCCACCCTTACTCAAGGAGAGATGAGTACCCCTGTCTCACCCATGTCTAGCCCATATCATCCACCCCCTACTAAGGTGGATCTTCCTGAACCTGTTCAGGAGATCCATATAAAAGAGGCTCTCACTTTAGAAAGTGATTACATCTGTCAGACCTCGACCATGGCAACCCAGCCTCTTGACACTTCTCTTGAAGTTGTCATGATGCAGGGGAAATCCAGCCGCCAAGAACACTATGCTGGTGATGAGGAAGAAGACATTAGTCCTATTCTCTCATCCCCCCATGATTCTTCTGATGAAGATGAGGGGAGTCTAAAACTAAAGGTGCACACATTGACTAAAACTTGCACCTATTTAGTCTCCAAGATTAGTCACCTGGAATCTCAGGTGACTATCTTACAAAAGAGGGTCAATGATCAGCAACTTGAGATCACCGATCTCAAGGGCAAGCTAGCTGAGAGACCACAAAGAACAACTCAACCAGTTCCACAAGAACCTGAGAATATGATAGACTCAACCCCCAGCTCACTTATGCAAGAAAGTGATGCTACCAAAAAGGAGGAGAAAGTCAGAACAGTCACAAAACCTGGGAGTTCTTATCAAAGTATAGACTTAGAGGATTCACCACCCTCACTTGCAATAGTCCATACTCAGCAACCTCCTCAAGTCCACATTGATGTGGACTGACTAATATACAGCCTATTTAAGGAGGGGTATACCCAGAGCCATGTCTACCCTATCTTTTCACTTTGTGAACAAAATCTTGGGATGGAGGTATGACATATAAAGAAGGGCTCTTCTCATCTTTAAAGCTCAGGGTCAACAAGAGATCTTCAATTTTACAAACCTGAGTTTCTATAAGTGCATCCATCTGGTTGATCTCCCACTTGTCAACCCAAGCCAAAACAGACAAGCTGAGAGATTAACATATTAGATTTAAGGAAGGGTGCTTGAAGAGTTCAAGATGAGATCAAAATTATATAGACAGAGGCTAGCAGGTGAAATTTTTGGTCAACTGGATGTTGAGGTAGACCCTGAGATTGGCTTCGAAGGGAAAGCTTTGACTGAAGGCCCAGAAGTTGAGCCTGTGAACCTTGAGTCAGTATCTCCTTCAGCACCCAATACCCTCAGTGAGGCACCAGCTGGTGAAGGTGCTTCACGGCCAGAGCTTGACTGCTAAACCAAGCAATGAAGGCCAAAGCTCTCTCCACCCTGAGTCACCAAGGCCGGTGCATGATAAAGGGAAGAGGAAAATGACCTTTGAGGAGTTAGAGGAGGAGAAAAGAGAGAGGAAGAGGAAGCTAAGGGAAGAGAGTTCAGGAGGGTCCTCAGGCTTCATGCAAGATGCTATCTGGGCTGCCCCCAGGCCAAACACTCAAGATGATGAGTTGAGGGCAACCAGTCTAAACTACCTGGATACCAGGAACTATAACGTTGATGAACTCATATCTCTCCCCTTCGAAGAGTTGAATGAGCTGGCTGACACTGAGTTGTCAAAGGAGAGGAAGGAGGTAGAGGATGCAGCATTGCTCCTCAAGATCAAGGAAGAAAGGAGACTAAAAAGGCTCTACAAACATGCTCCTATCCTCTCCCCAGTTCAAGAAAGTCCTGAGACAGAGACTGTGGCAACTGCACAACCTCAGGTAGATAGGGAAGCTGAAATAATGAATATGATCAACTACCTGAGTGCCATAGGACTCTATCAGGCAGCTGCACTTCTTCCCTTATCCTTTGATTACATTAAGTTTGAATATCTAAAGCAGCTGGAGGAACAAGCTACAAAAGAAAGAAAAGCTGCTAAAAAAAGTTAAGGGAAGAAGCTGCAAGGTCAAGGGCCATCATCCACAAAAGCCAAAAGAAGTCTGAAGATAGACAAAGGATGATGAGCTTCTTGAAGCTGTACGGATTCTCAAGAAAGAGGCTTGGTCCTATGTCTTCATCCACCATGGATAAGCATATAAGAGTGGTCAAGAAGAAGATCAAAAAGGGAGAGCTTTTAGACTTGCATTCTCCACCAAGTCCAGCTCAACCTGAAGTTAAGGTAAAGATTGAACCCCTTGAGATAACATAACCTGATCCTAGAGCTACATCTCAGCCAACTTCATCTTCTGATCCACAGTAGGGTTCTCTTCTCTCTCCATCTGAACCTGTGAGAGAAAAGATCCCAACTGAGAGGGACATAACAGAACAATCTGGTGCTGAAGACCACTCCTCTCAGTTGAAAATTTCAAAAAGGAGGAAAAGGATGGCCAGGAAAAGTGTTTCAAAGAAGAAGAAGACAAAGGCATCCACCTCCACACCTCAGGATGAGTCAGAGCATCCTGAGGAAGTGCATGAAGAGGTTGCTCAACCAACTCCTATTCAAGTAGAGCCCCTTGCCATTGGAAGACCCATCTTGTCCTGGAGTTTTGCTGCTAATCCGGACAGATGGTACGTCATCAGAGATCAAGGAAGTCAAGATGTCTACTTCTGGAAAGACATGTTTGATCTTCCTTTACATGATCTCTATGATATGAGAAGATACAATGAGAGTTTAAGGGATCCTGACCAAATGATGAAGAGAGGCTTGGTCTTGATCCTGATGAGGACTATTAACATTTGAAGAACTTCTCTGTTTTGGTAGTATCAGTCTAGGGAGAGTTTGAAAGATAATATCAGAAGATTATAAGTCTAATACAACCAAAGAAGCCAAAACAACCAAGGGACTTCCTGCATGCATGCACTGAACGTACAAGGTAGAAGTGATTCGGAAGTTTTACACTCTACATCAGAAAAATACTCTAAGTGTAAAATCTTCCGAAGCCAAAGTCCAAATCTTCCGAAGCCATTTTGCTGTGAAGACTGATTTATTCCGAAGACAGAGAAGACATGCTTTCTCTGATCTACTTTACAAAAGCTGACACACTTTTCGCTGCAACTCTAAAGACTCACCAACTTGTATGAGTTGGTGAAAAGTCCATGCTTTTGTAAATAGTAGAATAAGGTCTTTGTCTATAACTTCCTACTTTTGTACCTGTAAACCTTTTTATATTCAAAAGGAATGTGAGCTATGGCATGTCATAGTCACTAGTCAAAAAGCAATCTGTCTTTTGACTCTACATTGATCTTGTTGTCTAGATTAGTGTTTCCAACTGTCTTTCTAAGTATTGACGGTTGTAGGATGTAGTATAAAGTGTCTCAGGTACTTGTAATTCCAATATGCTTTGTAAACACTTGTAATAGAACTTGAGAGCAATATACAGCATCCTTGAAAACCATACTTGTTTGCTCTTGTTCTTAGTTTTGTCTCACTAATTACTTGTGTTCTTAGTATCATCATACTCAAACCCAGTTCCCCATTTGAACTATTAAGTATTCTAAACCTCTTCTCATTGTGAGACTGATTGTATTGACCACCCTTCACACAGTTCTGCAATAGGACAGGAGTTACATATTTGTATGGTGTACTTATTCAAAGTTAAATGTAGAGATGAACTAAAACTATTAATCTTAGAAATTATTTCAATTTGTGGGGCTAACCCATTTGGTAGCGGTTTTGAGTCGTAAAGAGAAGGACTTGGGTTCAACCCAAATTTAAAATTTTCAAATTTTGGTATCGCTTATTCGGATCGATTCTAATTTCGGATAAGGCCATGAATTTTTCAAATCTAAATAATCCGATTCGAATAATCCATCATCAATCCGATGAACACGCCTAGTTATGACGAATTAGCTACATGCGTCAAGTTTATGCCAACATGTAAACATGATATACATTAAAAGCACAAAAGAAAAAAAAAAGGAAATTTAAAAACCTAGGGGTGAAAGTGAAAAGTTAGAAACTTATGAGAAACATGTATCATTGTACAAAGTTTAAGGGAAAAAAGGGTCAAACTGAAACATTAAAATTTGAAGGGCTAGTTATGGTGGTGGAAAAACCTCACCCACATTACTATTTGAAACAATATAAATTTTAATGGTATTAACAACTTTTATATTGTTTAATTTGTACATTTTGAATGTCACGTATGGCTTTGATAAGATTTTCATAATGTTAACTAAACAAATCATAGTTTTTTCATCATAGGACAGGAGTTACATATTTGTATGTTGTACTTATTCAAAGTTAAAAGTAGGGATGAACTAAAACTATTAATCTTAGAAATTATTTCAATTTGTGGGGCTAACCCACTTGGTAGCGGTTTTGACTCGTAAAGAGAAGGACTTGGGTTCAACCCAAATATAAATACATAATGTAAGGGTGGGAGGGGCACGCCCGCCATGAGGGCATGAAGCATGACATACTCACACCTGGTGACCGTTGAAAATAGTTGTTATCTCCCCCCACCCTCGATGGCTACTTTTAAAAAAAATTCCAATGAAAACGCATACCATCCCCCCCCCCCCCCCCAACTCCGACGGGGCCAAGCATAAAGGCAATAAAGCGGAGGAGTCTTCAAGAAAAACAACGTTGAACGAGTCCATTAACAACTAAAAAGTCAAGAGGGAGAAAGAAATGGATCAAAAAAGGGTACGAGTAGTGTTTCGTATGAAAGTATCCAATCGAAATTGACCTTTCTAGACTTACAACGAGAGATGTTGTTTCACGAAACGCTAGACCAAGACATGAAGATTTTTTTTAAAGCGCACGACGAAGTTCCTGAGTTAATATACAATAACGTCCTAGAACGCAAACAACATATTATCCACCTACCTTGGTTGGGAGTTTGATTTATAGATTTTTAGTTTTAGTATTCGGAATATAATTAGTAGGTATATGATGTAGTATGATGTAGTGTGATGTGGTGAGAGTACACCCTCCACTTTAAATTAGTTTGAAGTAATTTGAAAATTAATTAATGATAGATTTGTTGTTATAAAATAGATAAAGAAGAAAAACTTTTGAATAAAACATCAAATGGTATATACAAAGAAACTTTTAAAGATTTATGAATTATAACTATAACTTTTCATTTTACGTCATTATATTATATTAAATACATATTTTAGTTATAAGAAATATTACGGATTTATGAATTTATCGTTTTCTTTTATAGAACTTTTGTATTACACGAGTTTATAGCGTAGGTTTTTATATTTGCTTTCTTATTTTGAAGTAGAGATGACGTCACAAAAAATCATTAACATAAAACTAATGTTTTGAATTGAATAATTAAGGATTCATCAATTTAATCTTTGGTATTCAAAGTCGAGAAAGCAAACACTAAAAATTTTACTTCACTTTTACTGATCCGATTCAATCTGTTTTAAATTGTTCCATTATTTACCATAATCTATTAACCCATATCTTGATTTATTTACCCTAATTCATTAATCCTGAAGCGGATAATTTTTCAATCTACCAAACACTAATAACAGCAAGTCCAGTTTTCAAAAATGAAAACACAAGACAAAAAAAAGAGGTATAAATAAAATTTATAATTTACTATGAAAATTGAATAATACATGCCAAATGCATAACAAATTGTAAATAATGACACTATTATGATCAACTTCAACACTTGAAAATTTTAACATATCTTAATCAAAACATGCAATTTTGATCAACTTAATTAAACATAATAGACCCCATTCGAACCATTCTTCTATTCATCATTCACCATCTCACCCTCCATAGCCTTCCCGCCAAAATGAGCACTAATAACCTCCTTATTACCCTTATTATTATCCCCTTTACCCGTAACGGCGTTAGCCCCAGATTTAACGGCAGAAAACTCACTCCTCAAGGCATCCATAGCCTTCCTTAATCTCCCGTTTTCAGCTTGTACAATCTCCATCTGTTTTTTAACACCCAAAATAACATCTGCCACGTCACCAGACACCGGCCCCACCTTGCTCGAGGCCCTACAATCAACACGCGCCACGTGTTCGATCCCGATCTTGTTGATGAGCAGCACCGGAAGCTTCTGGATCGAAATCCCAGCCGTTGATTTGTAGTTATTCTTCATCAGCATCGCCGCCGTATCCTCCGTCGCCGGAAGTCGGAGCCCCCACCGGAAATTCAACGTAGCGTTTTTCCTCAGCGGAACGGCCGTCTTGGCTGTCAAATCGACGTCGGAGAAGACGGCCTTAACAACGCCGGCGGCCGGAGATACCACCGGCGAATCGGAAAACTTCTTGCCGGAGTCAAACAAGTCAACCACCACAGGCGCATCTTCATCTGCACCACCACCACCACCGCCGCCGCCATTGATTTGCTTTCGAAACACCGACGATTGAGTTTTTTTAATCGAGAAGTCGCCGAATTGGGGTTTGAAGCGGACAAAAAAGCTAGGGTTTTGAGCGCCTCCTACGAGGTTAAACTCAGCGCTCATGTTCAAAGAGCTCGAAATCGGAGAGCCGAAATGACCGATTCCTGTTTTGAAGACGAGACTGAACGGATTGGAAGAATCGTTGGGGCGATAAGCGATCTTGACCGAGGGGCCTGATTCGAAGAATGTGGTGAGATTCAACGAGAGCTCCTTCGATTCACCGGCTACAATGCCCGATTGGAATGGTAATCCGAGGATGTTGAGAGGCACTTTTGCTCGAAACAGAGGCTTTTGTTCCTCTCTGAACTTCATTGAAGCTTTCATGGCTGCTGTATGTGTGTTCGCCGGTGAGGAGGTGGTGGTTCGGTGAGTTTTCCGGCAAACATTACGCTTGATATAAAGATGGGGGTGTAGGTTTTTGTCAATATTGTAAATGTTTTTTGTCGACGAGTGCCCTTGTGTTTCTGTTATTTTTGAGGAATATTCATGACGATTTGGGGGTTACAATTGTAATTATGACTGTGGTGGCACTTTAAATTTTTTGAATTTTGGATTTTGTGAAGTTTTAGAATTTAATATGTTGGAAGTTTGAATTTGCCGAAATTTTGGTTGGTTTTAGTTTGAATACTAGATTTATGAAAGTCCAAATTTGGAATTAGGCGTTTTCTCTCAAAATTCAAATTTTTTAAACATATTTTGTTGAAATTCAAAATTCAAATATTGTTGTGAATAAAAAACATCAAGGTTATCTGGTGTGGTAAGTGAGAGTAAACAAATATGTTGTTTGTGTTTTTATGCAGCAAAATATTTGTAGTTTGCGAACCATATCTGCAGACATCTGCAGAAGAAGAGGTGAATCAAACCTTTGCAGTCTGCAACAAGAAGAGTTCTGTTTTTAACGTCTATAGACTGCTAAAGTTAATTGTTGGTGGTATACGGCGGTGCTGGACGGTGGTGGTGATGGTAGATGGTCGGTGGTGGTGGACGGTGGGTGGTGGTGGTGGGGAGGCGGACGGTGGGTGGAGGCGGACGACGGTGGTGGCGGACGACGGTGGTGGCGGAGGACGGTGGTGGCGGAGGACGGTGGTGACGGACGACGGTGGTGGCGGACGACGGTGGTGGAGGACGGTGGTGGTGGTGGTGCTAGGGGACGGTGGTGGTGGACATGGGTGGTGGTGGGGGTAGTGTTTAGTCCTTTACAGACTTTAGAAGACTTTAGAAGTGGTTATGCCAAGTCTGCACCATGCAGACCTTGCGTAGACCTTTTTTAATGAAAAGTCTTCCAAAAAACAAACACTCTGCAGACCTCAATTTATGCGCGTGGTTTGCGCGGCGAAATCAAAAGAGGTCCGGAAGATCTTTTCTGACAAAACAAACACCCCCAAAAAGTGTATGTCATCAGGTTCACTTGAGGTAAGGGTTAGATGTCGTATTATACGTAAAAGTTAAAATGATTTTTTAGTCTCAACTAAATACTTATGCGCCTAATAACTTAGTGTAAAATTCATTCTCATGCGCACAAACAGTGCTCATGCGCCTGAAAAACATTTGTGATTCTTTCATTCATTCACTCATTCACAAACTCAAACACTCTGATTCACAAACTTGAACACTTGATACACTCATTAATTAAACACTTGATTCACAAACAGTGTTAATCTTTTTGATATATAGGTACAAGAGAATTTAATTGCCGAGGAGTCTTCACTCAACTAAAGATTGTTGTTTTGAGTTTTGTACATGATTATTTATCATTATTCAGGTGGTGTTGTTCAAAATGAAAATAAAATAGACGTCATCTCATTCACTTTTTTTACTTAACCGCCTACTCACTTGTGAAGGGGTATCGTTAGTGAGTTTACGTGGGGTTTTTGTTTTTTAACTTAATAATACACATTTTATTTTATTTAATCACTAAAATAAATAAATAAAAAATTATGTTAAATGTTTAAAAGATTACAACATTAAAATTAAAGTAAATTACTATTTGTATCTCTGATGTTTATTTATTTTAATCATTTGCATCCCTGCGGTTTTATTTTTATAATCATTTGTATTTGTGACCTTTCGTACTTTTGTTATATATATGATACTTCCGTTACCTCTTCTATGTGTTGTTATGTTATTTAAACAAATATGAGGGTTTATTTTTATGCTTTTCGACTAGTCTTAAATTATAATGTTAGTTGTGAAATCCACAACTAATTTAATTATGACAATAAATAAATTAATAAACTGCTAAATGTAAACTTATAAATGTGTCCTAAATTTAAATATATATATATATATATATATATATATATATATATATATATATATATATCATACATGAATAAATGGATATTTATTAAAATGTAATTTTAGAAATGTGATCTTAGGCACTAAAATTAAGACAAATATAAAAATGTTGAGTTTTTATAAAAACCATAAGAATTATAAAATACATAATTATTATTAGTAAAAGTTTTAAAAGTTATAAAGTTGTAATTTAAAGGTTTTGGGCATAAAATAATAAGTTTTAAACTACAGGGACCAAATCTGTAAATATTTTAAAACTAACCCCGCCCCCTTTTAACCCCCGTTTTTTTGGCAACCGCCGGCCACCCTTCGGCCAAACTCTGGCCAAGCTCCGACGAAGCCTCCAACCACCCCAAAACTTAACTTTTAAAACCCCAAATTGTTTCAATTGAACCGTGGAACCATTTCGAACTCAAGTACGCACATTAATTGAATGATAATTGCGGCTTTGTTAATCAATTGAACAGAAACCGAACCTCATCAAAACCAAGTTCGGTTTTGCACTTAAATTGTATTATTAATGAAATTCATTGAGTATATACGATCGTATAATCAATTGGAAATCAATGAAATGATCAAATTCACCTGAAACGTCAAATTATACCCCTTTAATCGATGGTAACGGTCGAGACTAATCTTAGAGCCGTTGGGCACTTAATCGACCAAATGGGAATTATAAATTTGAGGGCTAATGCTCAAAACAGTTCCTTTAAGCTTTCTGAAACTTCGATTTGATACAAAACACACCCACACATCGAATTGCTCATCGAGACACCGTCGGCACATTCATCCCACTGTTCTCTTCAATTCCATTGAAATCAAGTAAATTAAATACATGTTTATACTCGATTTCTTGTGGGGAACAAAAGCCCTAATGTTAATTTCATTATCGAATGTGTTCGTGGTTCAATTGAGATGGAATTGAAATTAGAGTTTATGCGAATTGGGGGATCTTTTCAGATATAGTTTTTATTAATTGTTTTACGTTTTAAGACAACAATTGGGGCTTTGGCCCACTGGTTAAAGCGAAAGAGTCATGGGCAGGAGGTCCCGAGTTCGAACCTGGGCACCTGCAATTGTTTTTAAACAATGATTTTTATTACTAATTAATTTCAGAAAATTTTTGAAATATTATTGAGTTGATAAAAAATTTATTTTAATAACTTATACTAAATCAAAATTTAGTTAGAAATATTTTTAAATACTTAGAAATAATAAATTAATAAATCCTTCATTTTTTATTTTAAAAAGTTATAATTTTTTTACAAAAATCTCTGATTTGTTTATTCAATTATTCTAAAACAAATATATATACTAATTATTACTATTGACTATACGAATAATATGTGTTCAAATAAAAATCATTATCATATCATTTATAATATTTAATAATTCATTTTTATACAAGTTTATTATTATAAATTAATGGCTTAGTATTAAGCTACACATCATTAGTTTCTCAAAAAGTGATTCCAATGATTTCTTTAATTATAAAATATTCAACTTTTTATTAATGAGATTATTCCAAGATTTCTTATTGTTTATTCAATCATTCTAAGACAATTATTTATTTTAGTTACCTTATAATTTATTGGCTATACGACCTATATGTATTCAAATAAAGTCGTCATACTATCATTTTGATATCTAAAACCCCCCAAATTCCAATAGAAACCGTAGATTCCCATGTAGACTTTAAGACTATAATAATTATGGGTTAATTTTAAACGTCGTTCTCTAGGTTGAATCTTAACGAACCTTCGGCGTTTAGTTCAAGTCTTCATCTTTGCTCATCATCATCATTCATGTGAGTTTCCATACCCCGTTTTATTTTATTTCACACATTTTAGGGTGAAACATGTTAATCGTAATAAAATCACACTTGTAAAGACGTTTGTATCCTTGTAACACACATGCAATTCATCTTATATTTTGTCATGGTTATTTGGGACCTTGTAAATATTATGTGATAGACACTTGTAAACACAATCATTAACTATTGCTAGCCTAGCAACGTCATAGATCTATGGGCTTGACAAGCCTATTTGGTGCTAATGCCCAGGTTATTGCCGGCTCCTGATGACGTATTCTTGATCATCATGGGAACCAAGTACACTTAGCTAATCGTATAATTTCGTTGTGGCCATATTATGTCAAGGTTTGATTGTTTCATTTGCTATCCATTTATATATGCATTATCCTTTAACTTATGACATGAATTGCCATCTTAAAAGATTCTATATATGTATGTACAACCTATGAGAACTCACCAACATTATATGATGACCGTATTTTTTTAACATGTTTCAGGAAATGCTCAAGCTTAGTATAGCTCTTGAAGATATGAAATCATCTAGGATTGGACCTAGAGAAAATAAAAATCATGCTTTGAAACTGGATGTTTAAATTTTTACTTATGTTATGTTTGTTTGATTGGAGACTTATGTTATGACAATGTTTGACATGAAATGGATATTTAATAATATTTACACTTTGGAGTAGCATTGTGTGGCATGAACAATCTTAACCCTCACATCTCAACGTTTCAGTCGTTAAGGGTGGGGTGTGACAGATTGGTATCAAAGCCCATAACTATAGGGATTTATGTTATTAGCAATGGTGACCTAGACTATGGCTAAAATAGGGACCTTTTACATGAGCATTCTTTATGATCTTGTAAGCTTACTTATATGCATATCATATGATGTTACATGCTACATGATGAATCTCTTATGTGCTATTTGACTTTACTTAGTGAAATTATGCCTTAGCAGGTTAACCCTATGACGAAACCTTTAACCTTGTACATCTCCAACTTCTTAACCCTCTTCACCCGACACTAGTTTCAACGTGCCCTTGTCTTTTTCTTATACTTATTCACTACTACATATGGAGTTATACGCATTATATCGATTGGATAAATCCTTTAGACAATATGTCTAAATATTGAAAATCTTATCAAGGTTTTTATTCTAATAGCTTATAGGAAAAGTGTGTGACACATAAACACCTTTATTCTGGATTTCCTGGCAAAAAGCCCTCGGGCTAAGGTAAGCATTTCGTATAAATCCCAATCAACTGCGGGACCAGTTATGCTTACCTGGGGATTTCTGGGATGAGTGATAAATTATGGTCAAAATACACACCTTCCCCTAGGTAAATTGAAATTAAGTCACCTTGACGTGTCAATGTTCCTATTGGTTGTGTGTTACCCAATGGAACCAACCTGTATATGTTTGTAAATTCCAAAGATTTATGTCTATATGAACTGATCTATCTCCAAAACTCTAATATCTACTCTATATTTGTATTTAGAATATCTCGTCATCATGGAAAGCGTGGTAGCTTCTACCGAAAACTCGCCGCTATGATCGCCCGACAAATGGCTGTTGTCCTTCCTACCATTTTCGCTGAACTAAGCAGCACTTTAATGGCCAATACTAGTAACAATGTCAATGGGAATAATGGGGGTGATGGTAACAATGGTCAATGGGAAAACAGCAACAACCAAGGAGGGAATAACCGAACTAGCACCTTCAAACATTTCAACTCTTGTAAACCAACTAGTTTTAGTGGGAAGGAGGGAGCCACTGGACTTCTCGAGTGGTTCGAGAGTATGGAGAACACTTTCATCAATAGTGAGTGTCCTGAAGAACTCAAAGTTCGTTATGCCGCGAGTGTTCTTCAACAACGGGCACTTACCTGGTGGAATAGTGAGAAGAGGAACCGGGGTGCGGAAGTTGCATTGGCACTTACTTGGGAAGAGTTCAAGAACATTATGATCCAAAACTTCTGCCCGAGGAGTGAACTGCAAAAGTTGGAGGAAGAGTTTTGCAATCTCAAACAGGATAGTGGCAACCATTTGGCATACTCCACTTGACATCATGAATTGAGCATGCTCTTACCGCACATGGTGGATACTGTACCCCGTAGCATTGAAAAGTTTATCAAAGGGTACCACCACAAATTCAAGATGCTGTTGTGGGGAGTAGGCCCACGACCCTGGAAGAAGCAATCAACATTACTGCACAGCTCATCGAAAATCACATTAAGGCTGGTACCTTGACGGTGAAGGGTGCCAAACCAACTGGAAAGGTGACTCCCGAGGCAATTAAAGAGGTGAAGGCTGAATCATCATTCAAGGGCAAGAAGCGTAAGTTTACACCTACTCGAAATTTTGCTATGACAGCACCCAATGCCCCACAAAAACAAGCCGCCATTGCAAATCAAGCACCTATTGCAAGAGTTTATAAGGGCCCACACCCGATGTGTAACATTTGCAAGTATCATCACGCGGGAAACAACCCATGCCGTATTTTCTCACTTTGCGGGAAATATGGGTATTTGGTTGGTACATGTCACCGTGCACCAAACAATGCTGCTATAGTCGCCAATCGAGCTTGTTACAATTGTGGCAAAACCAGCCATTTTCGCCCACAATGCCCCCGTCTTGCGGGAAATGTTCCACCAGCTCGAGGACGTGCCTTCAATATTAACGCAAACCAAGCGCAAGCAAATAACGACATGGTGAACGGTACGTCATTCTTTACTGCTACTCGAACTCTTATTGAATAAAATTTTACTCTGCTTTCCATGTACCGACAATAGCCCTATCTCTGAACAGGTATGTATCTTGTAAATAATTGATATGCTTCTGTATTGTTTGATTCGGGAGCGGATAAGAGTTTTGTGTCCTTAGAATTTGAACCCGTACTTGCTAAGCCGAGCTCTAAGCTAGAAAAATCCTATAAGGTCGAAGTCGCTGATGGTAAATATATCATTATTGACGTCATCATTCATGATTGCACCTTGAGTCTTAACGAGCATGAGTTCCCTGTTGACCTTATTCCTATGCAACTCGGGAGTTTTGACGTCATCATTGGCATGGATTGGTTAGCCAAACACTATGCGGAAATTATCTGCTTCGAGAAGTGTATTCGCATTCCTCTACCTTCGGGTGATACCCTAAAAGTTTTTGGAGAGAGATCGTCTAAAGGACTCAAGCTTATGTCGTGTACTAAGGCTCGAAAGTGCCTAAGTAAGAATTACATAGCCTTTTTGGATTATGTAGTCAACACGAAAGCCAAAGGGAAGGAGCTTAAGGATATTCCTGTTGTATGGAACTTACCAGATGTGTTTCCCGAGGATCTTAGTGGATTACCTCCCATTAGTGAGGTTGAGTTTAAGATTGACTTGATTCCTGGTGCAAACCCAGTGGCTAAGTCACCTTATCGTCTTGCACCTTCAAGAACTGTCTAATAAGGGCTTTATTCATCCCAGCTCTTCACCATGGGGTGCACCTGTGCTATTTGTGAAGAAGAAAGATGGTTCATTTCGCATGTGCATCGACTATCGAGAACTCAACAAACTCACCATCAAAAACCGATACCCTCTCCCTCGAATTGATGATCTTTTTTATCAACTCCAAGGAGCCACTCAATTCTCAAAAATCGATTTTTGTTCTGGATATCATCAACTACGAGTCCATGACAATGACATTCCAAAAACCGCCTTTCGTACTCTATATGGACATTATGAATTCATGGTTATTTTTGGTTTGACTAATGCTCCTGCTGTCTTTATGGATCTCATGAATCGGGTATGTAAACCGTACCTAGACAAATTCATGATTGTGTTCATCGACGACATTCTTATTTACTCCAAGACGAAAACCGATCACGAGTTGCACTTACGACAAGTTCTTGAGCTCTTGAAGAAAGAACAGCTGTACGCAAAGTTTTCTAAATGTGAATTTTGGCTTGAGGAAGTTCAATTTTTAGGCCATGTGGTGAATAGCCAAGGAATTCGCGTTGATCCTGCTAAAATAGAAGCCGTGAAAAATTGGTGTGTTCCCAAAACTCCAACCGAAGTTCATTCTTTCCTTGGATTAGCGGGTTACTACCGGAGATTTATTGCCAATTTCTCGAAGATTGCGAAACCGCTTATGGCCTTAACCTAAAAGAATAAACTTTTCGAGTGGGGACCTGATCAAGAGGAGGCTTTTGAGACTCTAAAACACAAGTTGTGTAATGCTTTTATTTTAACTCTTCCTGACGGGAATGACGATTTTACCGTGTATTGTGACGCATCTAGTCAAGGCCTTGGTTGTGTTCTCATGCAACGAGGAAAGGTCATAGCGTACGCGTCAAGACAATTGAAGGTTCATGAAGTGAATTACACAACCCATGATCTTGAACTTGGTGCCGTGGTTTTTGCCTTAAAAATCTGGAGGCATTACCTTTATAAAACACAATGTATAGTCTACACTGATCACAAGAGCCTTCAACACGTTTTCAGCCAAAAGGATCTTAATATGAGGCAACATCGTTGGGTTGAGTTGATTAACGACTACGACTGTGACATTCGTTACCATCCTGGAAAGGTGAATGTCGTAGCGGATGCGCTATGTCGCAAGGCCCATAACAAGATCGTCTTACTCCAAGAAATTTGAGATCGACGACAATGGTTTGACACACTGGGAGAATTCGACACTGAGATTCACGTGGATGTCAACGAGGCTACTATTATGCTTTAAAATATAAGGGTTGATAGTGACCTCGAGTTTTGCATCCATGAAGCTCAACAAACAACCTTAGCTGAAGGAAAGGAGGATGAAGAATTGGCGTATAATGTCCAGTCACAGCTGGAAACAAAACCGCATGGTATGTTGTACTTCTTGAATCAACTTTGGATTCCGAATCGTGACAACCTTCGTAATTTCATCATGAACGAAGCTCATCAAACGCGTTATTCTATTCACCTTGGGTCCGATAAGATGTATATGGATCTGCGTTGATAATGTTGGTGGCCAGGAATGAAGAAGGACATCGCTTCATACGTAGCCAAATGTCTTACATGTGCAAAGGTCAAGGCGGAGCACCAACGACCTAGTGGATTACTTGAACAACCCGAAATCCCTATGTGGAAATGGGAGCACATATCCATGGATTTCATAACCAAGTTACCTTGTACTTCTCGTGGTCATGATAGTATATGGGTAATCGTCGACTGTTTGACCAAAACAACGCATTTCATACCTATACGAGACACTTACGAAGTTTCAAAGTTGGCTCGTATTTACATTGATGAGATTGTGAGTCGTCACGGTGTGCCCTGACACATCATATCCGATCGAGATGCTCGTTTCACTTCACACTTTTGGTCGTCCATGCAAGAACTCTTGGGTACTCTACTGGATTTAAGCACGGCTTACCATCCGCAAACGGACGGTCAAACCGAGCGAACCATTCAAACTCTTGAGGATTTTCTACGTCTTTGTGTTCTTGACTTTGGTGGTGACTGGGATATGCATTTACCGTTAGCAGAATTTTCGTATAATAACAGTTACCACTCAAGTATCAAAATGGCACCATTCGAAGCTCTATACGGTCGTAAATGCCGTTCACCTATTTGTTGGACTGACATTGGTGAAAACTTCATTACCGGTCCTGAACTCATTCAAGAAACGATCTATAAAGTTTCTAAGATCCGTAACAACCTTGAGGTGGCTAGAAGTCGACAAAAGAGCTACGCTGATAAAAGACGCAAGCCGTTAGAATTTCAAGTCGACGATATGGTTCTTCTTAAAGTCTCACCATAGAAGGGCGTCGTTCGCTTTGGGAAGAAGGGGAAGTTAGCTCCACGGTTTGTGGCACCTTTCAAGATTCTAAAAAGAATTGGGAAAGTGGCCTATAAACTAGAGCTACCCTCTGAACTTAATCGGGTTCATCCCGTTTTCCATGTCTCAAACTTGAGAAAATGCTTGGCCGATGAAAGTTTGCATGTTCCTTTGGAGGAGATCCAAATAGACGAGTCCTTACATTTTGTTGAGAAACCGGTCGAGATCATGGATCGAACAATGAAGAATACCCGAACAACTACCACGCCAATCGTCAAAGTTCGTTGGGAAAATAAACGTGGGGTCGAGTTCACTTGGGAACGCGAGGATTACATGAAGAAGAAACATCATCATCTGTTTGTCTAGTTTCATCTTTAATTTCGGAAAGAAATTTCTTAAAGTTGGGAGACTGTGATCTTTCGTACTTTTGTTATCTATATGATACTTCTGTTACCTCTTTTATGTGCTGTTATGTTATTTAAACAAATATGAGGGTTCATTTTTGTGCTTTTTGAATAGTCTTAAATTATAATGTTAGTTGTGAAATCCACAACTTATTTAATTATTACAATAAATAAATTAATAAAGTGCTAAATGTAAACTTATAAATATGTATATATATATATATATATATATATATATATATATATATATATATATATATATATATATATATATATATATATATATATACATGAATAAATGGATATTTATTAAAATGTAATTTTTAGAAATGTGATCTTAGGCACTAAAGTTAAGACAAATATAAAAATGTTGAGTTTTTATAAAAACCATAAGAATTATAAAATACATAATTATTATTAGTAAAAGTTTTAAAAGTTATAAAGTTGTAATTTAAAGGTTTTGGGCATAAAATAATAAGTTTTAAACTACAGGGACCAAATCTGTAAATATTTTAAAACTAACCCCCCCCTTTTAACCCCCGTTTTTTTGGCAACCACCGGCCACCCTTCGGCCAAACTCCGGCCAAGCTCCGACGAAGCCTCCAACCACCCCAAAACTTAACTTTTAAAACCCCAAATCGTTTCAATTGAACCGTGGAACCATTTCGAACTCAAGTACGCACATTAATTGAATAATAATTGAGGCTTTGTTAATCAATTGAACCGAAACCGAACCTCATCAAAACCAAGTTCGGTTTTGCACTTAAATTGTATTATTAATGAAATTCATTGAGTATATACATTCGTATAATCAATTGGAAATCAATGAAATGATCAAATTCACCTGAAACATCAAATTATACCCCTTTAATCGATGGTAATGGCCGAGACTAATCTTAGAGCCGTTGGGCACTTAATCGACCAAATGGGAACTATAAATTTGAGGGCTAATGCTCAAAACAGTTCCTTTAAGCTTTCTGAAACTTCGATTTGATACAAAACACACCCACACATCGAATTGCTCATCGAGACACCGTCGGCACATTCATCCCACTGTTCTCTTCAATTCCATTGAAATCAGGTAAATTAAATACATGTTTATACTCGATTTCATGTGGGAACAAAAGTCCTAATGTTAATTTCATTATCGAATGTGTTCGTGGTTCAATTGGGATGGAATTGAAATTAGGGTTTATGCGAATTGGGGGATCTTTTCAGATATAGTTTTTATTAATTGTTTTGCGTTTTAAGACAGCAATTGGGGCTTTGGCCCACTGGAAGTGAAAGAGTCATGGTCAGGAGGTCCTGGGTTTGAACCCGGGCACCTGCAATTCTTTTTAAACAATGATTTTTATTACTAATTAATTTTAGAAAAATTTAGAAATATTATTAAGTTGATAAAAAATTTATTTTAATAACTTATACTAAATCAAAATTTAGTTAGAAATATTTTTAAATCCTTAGAAATAATAAATTAATAAATCCTTCATTTTTTATTTTAAAAAGTTATAATTTTTTATAAAAATCTCTGATTTGTTTATTCAATTATTCTAAAACAAATATATATACTAATTATTACTATTGACTATACGAATAATATGTGTTCAAATAAAAATCGTTATTATATCATTTATAATATTTAATAATTCATTTTTATACAAGTTTATTATTATAAATTAATGGCTTAGTATTAAGCTACACATCATTAGTTTCTCAAAAAGTGATTCCAATGATTTCTTTAATTATAAAATGTTCAACTTTTTATTAATGAGACTATTCCAAGATTTCTTATTGTTTATTCAATCATTCTGAGATAATTATTTATTTTAGTTACCTTATAATTTATTGGCTATACGACCTATATGTATTCAAATAAAGCCGCCATACTATCATTTTGATATCTAAAACCCCCAAATTCCAAAAGAAACCGTAGATTCCTGTGTAGACTTTAAGACTATAATAATTATGGGTTAATTTTAAACGTTGTTCTCTAGGTTGAATCTTAACGAATCTTAAGCGTTTAGTTCAAGTCTTCATCTTTGCTCATCATCATCATTATATGATAGACACTTGTAAACACAATCATTAACTATTGCTAGCCAAACGACATCATAGATATATGGGCTTGACAAGCCTATTTGGTGCTAAGGCCGAGGTTATTGCCGGCTCCTGATGACGTATTCTTGATCATCATGGGAACCAAGTACACTTAGCTAATCGTATAATTTCATTGTGATCATATTATGTCAAGGTTTGATTGTTTCATTTGCTATCCATTTATATATGCATTATCCTTTAACTTATGACATGAATTGCCATCTTAAAAGATTCTATATATGTATGTACAACCTATAGGAACTCACCAACATTATATGTTGACCGTATTTTTTTAACATGTTTCAGGAAATGCTCAAGCTTAGTATAGCTCTTGAAGATATGAAATCATCTAGGATTGGACCTAGAGAAAATAAAAATCATGCTTTGAAACTGGATGTTTAAATTTTTACTTATGCTATGTTTGTTTGATTGGAGACTTATGTTATGACAATGTTTGACATGAAATGGATATTTAATAATATTTACACTTTGGAGTAGCGTTGTGTGGCATGAACAATCTTAACCCTCACATCTCAACGTTTCCGTCGTTAAGGTTGGGGTGTGACAGTATCCAAAACCCTAACACCCCCGTTAATTCATTTATAAAATAACTAAAATGCCCCTTAGAATTAAAAATAAAAATAAAAAAATTATGGGACCAACCATATCTTTTTCTTCTTCTTTAACTACCATAAGCACACCCACTCTTTCCATCTCTCAAACATAAACACACAACCCACTCCACCGAATAACACCACTACCCACATTTTCTTCTTCTTTACATCCACAGTCCACCACCACCCATTGACACCACCACCCACCACCCATTGACACCACCACCCACACCTTCTTCTTCTTATTTTTTTTACATCCACCACCACCCATCGACACCAGCACCCACCACCCATCGACGCCACCACCCACACCTTCTTCTTCCACTTTTCTCTACCATCCACCACCACCCACCGACACCACCACCCACCACTCATCGATGCCACCAACCATCAAAGCCTTGAACAACACAACCCACTCCACTATCGACCTGTAAACATCACCACAACCCACTTCACCACAACTGCTCTTCACCACCGCAATAGCCGTCACCCACCACCAACCAGATATACTAAATCCCTAATTACAATTGTTCTCAGCCATCCCTTCCTTTTCAGATCTATTGTGGTGGCGATCGGGTGGTTATGGCGGTGGTGCTGGGGCTGTTGTGGTGGTGACGGGCTGTAGTGGTGGAGACCAGGTGGTTGTGGCGGTGGTGATGGGGCTGTTATGGTGGTGACCAGGTGGTTGTGGCGGTGGTGATGGGTCTTTTGTGGTGGTGACCGGGTGGTTGTGGCGGTGGTGATGGGATTGTTGTAGTGGCGACCGGGTGGTTGTGGCGGTGGTGATTGGGCTGTTGCGGTGGCAACTGGGTGGTTGTGGTGGTAACGAGGCATTTGTGGTGGCAACGAGGCATTTGTGGTGGTGGTGATGGGGGTGGTTGTGCTAGTGGTGATTTGAAGAAGAAAAACAAGATGTTGATGGATGGTGTCACACCCTCAAAATCCGCGTGCGGAGTTTTACCGCGAGGCGCGTGACATACCAGGATCTCAGTCATTAGTTACCAAGAACGACTCTATATGATTAATAAACAAAACCAGAGTCAACGTTTAAAATACTGCGGAAGCGTTTTTAAAACTGGAAAACCCAAAACAAGTAATATGTAACGAGAATGCGCAAAACAAACGCGCCCCAAACACAAATGTATAAAATGAAAATAATCCCAATTTGTAAACAATGCAAATGTAGACAACTCAACGATGCTGGTGTGCGTGCTCCTAGGCAACTGGCAACCTTAACCTGAGAATAGCATACTAAACAAGTCAACACATGGTTGGTGAGTTCAAGAGTTTGCGTTAAAATATAAACCAATCAATAGTTTTCAGAGCATAAGTAGTGTATTGCAATAGATAGCTAGTCTATTAACATAAAAATATTAATCATAGTGATCTCGCGATTGAAGCTGACTGTGATACGTTTGTTGCCTCCCGTCACGACTTACCAGGTCGTGACGAATATGTGATAGGACAAAATTGCACCCGTTTGACCTCGAGTCGCACAGGTGGGGCTCGTCAGACCCAGTAGTACTACCCAAAATTTCCCCGCTAGTCAATATTAACAATCCGAAAGTGTGAGGACTTTCCATGGTAAACAACACTATATCAATATTATACACACTCATAAATAAAAGCGTTTGTAAACAGTATGCCATCTCCCCCAAAATAGATTTATGTAAAAAGAGTGGGGCAAGAACTCACCTGGTATGCGCAAGAATTAACTTAGAGTTTAACTTGAAAGAAAGAAGGAAAGACAACCTTCAAAGGTCACCTAGAATACAAGAGTACATAAGTACGTGTGCACAAAAACAACACGAAACCCTAAGTGCTCTACAAACCAAGGAACTCAAGGTTTAAGAATACAAGACACATTTGACCCAGTTGACCCGTTGGACCCGTTGGTGACATTATAGGTGATAATTCATTAAACTAACACAACAGCATATCATACATGATCAACATACCACTTGATTACATATAGCACATCACCACCACATGTACCACCTAGATCATCATATAACTAGATATCATACAAATCATGCAAATCACAACAGGCCAAAACAGATAACAACCCAAATCAACATTCATACAACATAAACAACACATTTAGTCACCTTAGAACCCATCCATGAACACACTAGCATGATCCTAATATCCCAAACATGCTCAAATCATCCAATTCAAGGATTTGCACAATTAAAGTTTCCCTTTTGGGAAAGTTCATCCCAAATTCATCAAACTCACACAACATTCATGAATTCATCAATTATATACTATTTCAAGTCCATGACAACATCTAAACATGATCAACAACACCTAATCATCATGATTCATCAACATTCAACACCAAAAGTTACTATTTTTAGCAATGTATGAACTATAACACATCTTCTTGATTTTCAATTGTTCATATCATCAACCTAGCATCTAATCATCATCACAAACACATCCATAACATTCATACATCATCCAATCATCAATTCATGCAAAATAAAGTTACTATTATTAGTAACCTATGAACAATGCACCCAAATCATGGCTTTCTTGTAAAATCGACGTTAACTAATATATATACAATACAACTAACATAATCACAACATCAAACAACCATTATTCAACATCCAATTTGATCCAAAATTGCCTCAAACTCACGGCCAAGATAACCCTATGAACAAACAACCAAAATCCAAACTTTCTTGCATAATCAACGTTAACTAGCATCAACACAACCTAACTAACATCATAACATCACCAAACGAACAAGAATTAACATCCAATTGCAGATTTTCGAACTAGGGTTCGGCCACCATGAAAAACCATCAAAAACATGCAAAAATCTAACCTTTAAACGTGTAATGGCTTGCAATTGATGATTCTAACTTGTTGTATGCCTTGAAATCGATCAAATTCGAATGTGATTGCTTGTTCTTGGGCTGAAATCGCAGGTTTGTGGGTGTGGGGAGGTCGATCGCGGCCGAGGGTGGGATTAGGGTTGGAGTTTTTTTGTTTTATTAATTCAATTTTGCATAAATACCCTTTAACCCTTGCATTTTGTATTTTATAAAAATTAAGCTTTTTGAATAGATTTTAAATAGTTTTTAACTACTAAACACAATTATTATTAATCACAAATAACAATCATGCATAATTCCCATTTATCACAAAACACACGAATAAATATGCACGTTTTCACGTTACGCGATAACATTACAGTTAACATTCAAATCACGTAAGCATAACTTAATAATCACATTGTTAACCTAATTATCATCAATTTAACATTACTGATTATTGTTAAGTCACCAACGTTCAACGACAACCAGTGTGTGCTCCCAACACGTGTATGCAAGACTTAACGGAAACTTACGGAGTTTGGTAACGGAAAGTTACCAGATGTCACATTATCCCCATGTTAAAAGAATTTTCGTCCCGAAAATTGCGTTACATGGTGAGTGATCCATCACTGGTCTACTGCATTGGCACAAGGAAATCGAAATCGTGTGAGTTTTGGATGAGTTGTCACATCATCCCCATGTTGAAAGAAATTTCGTCCCGAAATTTAATCAATACCTTCACCAGTTGGCATCGTTCTTTCGAATAGCTGAGGATACTTAAGCTTCATTTGGTCTTCACGTTCCCACGTGAATTCTGGTCCACGTCTTGAGTTCCATCGAACTTTGACAATGGGTATCTTGCTTTGCTTAAGCGTTTTCACCTCACGATCCATCACTTCGACAGGTTCCTCAATGAAACGTAATTGTTCGTCTACTTGAACTTCTTCCAGCGGTACGACCATCGTTTCATCCGTTAAACATTTCTTTAGATTTGAAACATGGAATACATCATGGATTCCACTCAATGAATCAGGTAAGGCTAGTCGATAAGCCACTGGACCAATTCTTTCCACTATCTCAAATGGTCCAACGTATCTCGGATTTAGCTTTCCTCGCTTACCAAACCGAACTACGCCTTTCCATGGTGAGACTTTCAATAAAACTTTGTCACCAAGTTGAAATTCCAAGGGTTTTCGTCGCTTGTCAGCATAGCTTTTCTGTCTGTCTCGCGCTGCTGCCATGCGGTTTCTTATCTGAACAATCTTCTCAGTTGTCTCGTGTACTAACTCAGGACCCGTTAATTGACTATCACCAATTTCAGCCCAGCAAACTGGTGATCTACACTTTCTCCCATACAAAGCTTCAAAAGGTGCTGCCTTTATACTAGTGTGATAACTGTTGTTGTAAGAAAATTCCACCAACGGTAGGTGAACTTCCCAGTTATTCCCGAAATCAATCACACAAGCACGTAACATGTCCTCCAAAGTCTGTATAGTACGCTCGCTTTGACCATCAGTCTGTGGATGATAAGCAGTACTCATATCCAATCGTGTACCTAAAGCTTTCTGCAACGACTGCCAGAAGTGTGATGTGAAACGAGAATCGCGATCAGAAATAATTGAGATTGGTACTCCATGCCTCGAAACGATCTCCTTCAGATAAAGTCGGGTTAACTTCTCCATCTTATCTGTTTCCTTTATCGCTAGGAAATGAGCAGATTTTGTCAATCGATCCACGATAACCCATATTGTATCGCAACCCGTAGAAGTACGAGGTAACTTAGTAATAAAATCCATTGATATTTGATCCCACTTCCACATAGGGATCTCGGGTTGTTGTAATAATCCAGATGGTTTCTGATACTCCACTTTTACCTTTGAGCAGGTCAGACACTTGCTCACATAAGTAGCTACATCTGCTTTCATGTTAGGCCACCAATAGTGCGCCTTCAAATCGTGGTACATCTTGTCAGATCCAGGATGTATAGAATACTTGGACTTGTGAGCCTCACTCATCACCAAGTCTCTCAGGTCTCCGTGGAGAGGTACCCATAGTCTATCCATGAAATAACGAATCCCATCCGGCTTTACTTCTAATTGCTTTTCCATTCCTCGTAACCCTTCTAAACTCATATTTTCTACTTTCAGAGCTTTAGTTTGAGCATCACGGATTTGTTCGGGTAATTGCGTACTAATCGTTAGTTGCAGAGCTCGCACTCGTCGAGGTTTAGCAGTCTCTTTTCTACTCAACGCATCAGCAACTACATTTGCTTTCCCCGGGTGGTACTTAATAGCACAATCATAGTCGTTTAACAATTCCACCCAACGTCTCTGTCTCATGTTCAACTCTTTTTGCTCAAAGATGTGCTGAAGACTCTTGTGATCGGTGTAGATGGTGCATTTGGTACCGTACAAGTAATGTCTCTAGATCTTCAAGGCAAACACTACCGCACCCAGTTCCAAATCATGGGTGGTATAGTTCTTCTCATGAATCTTCAACTGTCTAGAGGCGTATGCTATCACTTTATCCCGCTGCATCAGGACGCATCCAAGTCCTTGAATAGAAGCGTCACAATAGACTACGAAATCATCACTACCATCCGGTAACGCTAATATTGGTGCGCTACACAATTTATGTTTCAGCAACTGAAAAGCAGATTCCTGACTCTCACCCCATTTGTACGTCGTTCCTTTGTGAGCCAAAGCTGTGAGAGGTTGTGCAATCTTAGAGAATCCTTCAATGAATCGTCGATAATATCCCGCTAATCCAAGGAATTGTCGTATCTCACTCGGTGTCTTAGGAACAGACCAATTCTTTATCGCTTCAATCTTAGCAGGATCAACATGTATTCCCTTCTCGTTGACAATATGACCCAAGAATTGTACCTCACGTATCCAGAAATCACACTTAGAAAACTTTGCATACAGTTGTTCCTTTCTAAGTAATTCCAAGATTAAACGTAAGTGCTTCTCATGTTCTTCCTCGGTCTTTGAGTATATCAGTATGTCATCAATAAAGACGATAACAAACTGATCAAGATAGGGTTTGCACACGCGATTCATGAGGTCCATGAATACTGCTGGTGCATTCGTCAACCCAAATGGCATGACCAAAAATTCATAGTGACCATATCGTGTACGGAAAGCAGTCTTCGAGATGTCCTCTTCTCGTACTCTCAGCTGATGATACCCAGACCTCAGATCAATCTTAGAGTAATAGCTTGATCCTTGCAGTTGATCAAACAAATCATCGATACGAGGTAACGGATATCTATTCTTGATAGTAACCTTGTTCAGTTCCCTATAGTCGATACACATTCTAAATGTACCATCCTTCTTCTTCACAAATAGAACTGGCGCTCCCCAGGGTGACGAACTCGGTCGGATGAACCCTTTATCCAACAACTCTTGTAGTTGAGCGGATAATTCCTGCAGTTCGTTTGGAGCTAACCGGTACGGTGCTCTCGCAATTGGAGCGGCTCCTGGAGTCAACTCAATCTGGAATTCAACTTGACGATGAGGCGGTAATCCAGGCAGATCTTCCGGAAACACCTCAGAAAACTCACGAACTACGGGAATATCCTCTATCTTCTTTTCCTCAGTCTGTTTATCCGTGACTAGTGCCAATATGGCCAGTCGACCCTTTCGTAACAACTTCTGCGCCTTCATGAATGAGATGATGCCTATCACCGCACCACTCCTATCACCTCTGACCGTAAGGACTTCTCCACCAATGGGAATCCTTATGATTTTCTCGTGGCATATGACTTCCGCTTGTTTATCGGAAAGCCAATCCATGCCTACTACCACATCAAAGCTTCCTAACGTAACAGGCATGAGATCTATGGTGAACGTATGACCAGCAAGCTCTATCTTGCAGTCTCTAAGAATATGCGTTACGTGAATCTGTGTACCGTCAGCTAACTCTACGGTGTATTTAGATTCTAAGGTTGAGGGCATATCACTTAAAAGACTACAGAACCTAGTGGACACGAAACTTCTATCGGCTCCGGTATCGAATAATATAGTAGCAAAACGACCATTAACCGAAAATTTACCATTTACTGTTGTAGGATCGTTTAGAGCCTCACCTGAGCCAATGACGAAGGCTCTTCCTTTGGCTCCATTGTTTTTATTGCCTCCATTGTTGTTGCCATTACCATTGTTGTTGTTATTGTTATTGCCATTGTTATTATTGTTGTTGTTCCCATTGTTGTTGTTACCATTACCATTCCTCTTAAGTTGGGGACAGTTGCGTCTGTAATGGTCTTCTTTTCCACACTCAAAACAACCTTTCGGAGTTTCTTGCGATTGTTGACGCTTCTTCATCAGTTCACCAAAGGTGCAGGGGCTTCAACAACCTGAAGTGCTGCTAGCTGTGCCTCTAAATCAGCAAACCTATCATCGATCACTATGTTATGGTGATGTTGTGCGTCCATGCGCCCACTAAGTGCTACCACGTTGCCTGCCAAGGTATGATGTCCACCAATGGCCATCGAGAGTCGCTCCTGAAGCGTCTCTACCTGGAAACGCAACTGACGCATCTCAGATCGTAATGCAGAGTTCTCATCAGTGAGTCCTCTAATCCGCTGTCGCTCTGTGTCCAGTGTGGCTACTAAGGCTGCAAATGCCTGCTCCAGAGGGATGCTCAAGGTAGGAAGTGTAGGCAAAGTAGAGGCGGTTGATGACCTAGTCCTAGGTCGTGTAGGTGCTACAGGTGGTACGCGTTCTCTATAAGCCATACGGTTTATGTAAGTGGGGTAGAAATCCCAGTTACGCGGAGGATCGAGCTCAGGAGGTATGAAAGGCTGATCCCAGTCTATCTCGCTAGGAGGATAAGGATGTCGTGGCCAGTTAAATCCCCTATCCGGTACGGGAGAAGTAGGAGGTGACTCAGATCGTGCAGGTCTCTTGCCTAAATTTCTGGACGACGATGCCATGCTGCGAAGTACGTGTTGCGTATGCCAATGAGTATACAGTAAGGAGAGTAAGCGATAAGTAACTAACAACTGTGCGGTTATAGTCTAGTGTGTGTATGCAACCTAGTTCCCTATAACCAATGGCTCTGATACCAATCTGTCACACCCTCAAAATCCGCGTGCGGGGTTTTACCGCGAGGCGCGTGACATACCAGGATCTCAGTCATTAGTTACCAAGAACGACTCTATATGATTAATAAACAAAACCAGAGTCAACGTTTAAAATACTGCGGAAGCGTTTTTAAAACTGGAAAACCCAAAACAAGTAATATGTAACGAGAATGCGCAAAACAAACGCGCCCCAAACACAAATGTATAAAATGAAAATAATCCCAATTTGTAAACAATGCAAATGTAGACAACTCAACGATGCTGGTGTGCGTGCTCCTAGGCAACTGGCAACCTTAACCTGAGAATAGCATACTAAACAAGTCAACACATGGTTGGTGAGTTCAAGAGTTTGCGTTAAAATATAAACCAATCAATAGTTTTCAGAGCATAAGTAGTGTATTGCAATAGATAGCTAGTCTATTAACATAAAAATATTAATCATAGTGATCTCGCGATTGAAGCTGACTGTGATACGTTTGTTGCCTCCCGTCACGACTTACCAGGTCGTGACGAATATGTGATAGGACAAAATTGCACCCGTTTGACCTCGAGTCGCACAGGTGGGGCTCGTCAGACCCAGTAGTACTACCCAAAATTTCCCCGCTAGTCAATATTAACAATCCGAAAGTGTGAGGACTTTCCATGGTAAACAACACTATATCAATATTATACACACTCATAAATAAAAGCGTTTGTAAACAGTATGCCATCTCCCCCAAAATAGATTTATGTAAAAAGAGTGGGGCAAGAACTCACCTGGTATGCGCAAGAATTAACTTAGAGTTTAACTTGAAAGAAAGAAGGAAAGACAACCTTCAAAGGTCACCTAGAATACAAGAGTACATAAGTACGTGTGCACAAAAACAACACGAAACCCTAAGTGCTCTACAAACCAAGGAACTCAAGGTTTAAGAATACAAGACACATTTGACCCAGTTGACCCGTTGGACCCGTTGGTGACATTATAGGTGATAATTCATTAAACTAACACAACAGCATATCATACATGATCAACATACCACTTGATTACATATAGCACATCACCACCACATGTACCACCTAGATCATCATATAACTAGATATCATACAAATCATGCAAATCACAACAGGCCAAAACAGATAACAACCCAAATCAACATTCATACAACATAAACAACACATTTAGTCACCTTAGAACCCATCCATGAACACACTAGCATGATCCTAATATCCCAAACATGCTCAAATCATCCAATTCAAGGATTTGCACAATTAAAGTTTCCCTTTTGGGAAAGTTCATCCCAAATTCATCAAACTCACACAACATTCATGAATTCATCAATTATATACTATTTCAAGTCCATGACAACATCTAAACATGATCAACAACACCTAATCATCATGATTCATCAACATTCAACACCAAAAGTTACTATTTTTAGCAATGTATGAACTATAACACATCTTCTTGATTTTCAATTGTTCATATCATCAACCTAGCATCTAATCATCATCACAAACACATCCATAACATTCATACATCATCCAATCATCAATTCATGCAAAATAAAGTTACTATTATTAGTAACCTATGAACAATGCACCCAAATCATGGCTTTCTTGTAAAATCGACGTTAACTAATATATATACAATACAACTAACATAATCACAACATCAAACAACCATTATTCAACATCCAATTTGATCCAAAATTGCCTCAAACTCACGGCCAAGATAACCCTATGAACAAACAACCAAAATCCAAACTTTCTTGCATAATCAACGTTAACTAGCATCAACACAACCTAACTAACATCATAACATCACCAAACGAACAAGAATTAACATCCAATTGCAGATTTTCGAACTAGGGTTCGGCCACCATGAAAAACCATCAAAACATGCAAAAATCTAACCTTTAAACGTGTAATGGCTTGCAATTGATGATTCTAACTTGTTGTATGCCTTGAAATCGATCAAATTCGAATGTGATTGCTTGTTCTTGGGCTGAAATCGCAGGTTTGTGGGTGTGGGGAGGTCGATCGCGGCCGAGGGTGGGATTAGGGTTGGAGTTTTTTTGTTTTATTAATTCAATTTTGCATAAATACCCTTTAACCCTTGCATTTTGTATTTTATAAAAATTAAGCTTTTTGAATAGATTTTAAATAGTTTTTAACTACTAAACACAATTATTATTAATCACAAATAACAATCATGCATAATTCCCATTTATCACAAAACACACGAATAAATATGCACGTTTTCACGTTACGCGATAACATTACAGTTAACATTCAAATCACGTAAGCATAACTTAATAATCACATTGTTAACCTAATTATCATCAATTTAACATTACTGATTATTGTTAAGTCACCAACGTTCAACGACAACCAGTGTGTGCTCCCAACACGTGTATGCAAGACTTAACGGAAACTTACGGAGTTTGGTAACGGAAAGTTACCAGATGTCACATTATCCCCATGTTAAAAGAATTTTCGTCCCGAAAATTGCGTTACATGGTGAGTGATCCATCACTGGTCTACTGCATTGGCACAAGGAAATCGAAATCGTGTGAGTTTTGGATGAGTTGTCACAGATGGGACCCACAAGATTTTTTATATTTTTAATATAATATTAAGGGTAGTTTAGTCTTTTCAATAATAATTTTAACAAAAAAACTAGCAGTGTTAGTCATTTGGACTCAAATGGAGATAAAATTAAAATGAAATAGACTCAAATGAAGATAACATAAAACGTTAGGGGCAGATGGCAATATTAAAACCGTAGGGATGCAAACGGTTAAAATGAAAAAACATCATGGATGCTAATAGTAATTTACTCTTAAAATTAACTTCATACAATAATGAGTATAAAAATAAAACAAAATTATAATATATAAAATTAAGAAACCCATATTTTTATCTATATTTCTCTCTACATTGAGGCAATTCACTTTCCTCTCCTGGTAGAAAATTGATGTTTTAAGCAAGAATTTTGAAGTCATAACACTTTTATTTATTTTTTGTTAAGTTGATGACACACCCTCGTTTAGATCATAGAAACGTCAAGCATCAGAATCCATTACACTATCATCCAAATAGTTGGATGATGTCATTTTTGTACTTCTTTAGTCGAGGCATAAGTGGTACAAGAAACCATTTTGGACAAAGTCTGTCCACTTTCTAGACTGCAGTCGAAGGTGCGCCACTATGTTCTTTTTAGAATTGAGCTGCAACATCCCGTAACATGTTAGCATCGTTTTTACCGCTTGGTGGAATACGTTTTTAATTAAGAGATATCGCGTTGAACTTCGATGATGTGCCCTCGTGTAGATCATGGAAGCGCGAGAAATGGAACTAGTCGAACTATCATCCAAGTAGTTTGATGATGTCGGTACTTCTTTAATCGAGGCATAACCGGTACGGGAAACTATTTTGGATAGTGTCACACGTAGGGGTGTTCACGGTTTGGTTTACAACTGTGTAACCATCCAAATTGGTCCTTGGTTTGATTTCACAAATGGTTTTTTAATAACTTGCGGTTGGTCGGTATATTCAAACCATGGTGAAAGGTTTGGTTTACGATTTCGAATTTTTCAAATAGTAGAAAACCGAACTAGACTATAAGATGAATAGATTTAAATTTTTTAATATTTTAATTTTTAAATTTAGATGATTTTTCAAGACATCTTATAGAAGTTGTAAACAATTGTGGTATTATTTTTTAGGAAAATATTTAAATACAAAGTCTTTTAAAACTAAAAATTATAACAATGATTAAGATGTTGACACGTGTCATTTTGATTAAAATTAGGTAGAGGGCAAAACTGGTAATATTCTCCCTTCTCAAGTTCCACCTTTGTTTTAAACATTATAACTTTTACATATGACATCATTTTTTAAAAAAATTACACCATAAAAACGAGCATTTTTTAATCTTTAAAACGCGTATATTGTTGATATAAAAAACAAAGTTTTTTCAACTCATTATGTAATTTCGTCAGGTCATTGTGTAATCTTCTGAATTGATAAGGATTACATAATTATCTGATGAGTAATACACAATAAACTTGAAACATAAAAAGTTTATATTTTTTTACTGTGTTTGAAAATCATCATTTTAAAAATACACAATGCATAAAACAATGGTCAACATCAGACTTAATGGGTAACATAATGACCAACATTAGACTCGATGATTAGCAATAGGTATAATGCGCTGCTTGAGCAGGATTACACAATGATATGATCAGGATTACATAATGAACTAAAAAATATAAAAAAAGAATATTTTCAGCTTTGTGTTATTTGAAAATCATCATTTTAAAAAACACAATGCATAACACAATAGTCAACATAGAGATAATAGGTAACACGATGACTAACACTACACACGATAATTAGGAACAGAAACAATGAGCTGCTTAATGAGTATTACACAATAACATGATCAGGATTACACAATGAACCGGAAAAAAACGTAAAAAAATTACATTTTCAGCATTATGTTATTTAAAAATCACCATTTTAAAAAACACAATGGTTAACACTAGACACAATGGGTAACATAATGAATAGCACTAGACTTGATGATTAGCAATCGACACATTGAGCTGCTTGATAAGTATTACACAATGACCTGATCAGGGTTACACTGTCACACCCCGATCGACAGGGGAATCATCGGGGCGGACGAATGTGCATCGATTGCTCATAGCAAATGGTAGTAATTTTGTTGAAATAATTCTAAACGTTACTTTCGTTGAATAATATTAATCAAATAATCCATTACAATAAACAATAATCCAAATAAATATAACAAAAACCCTTTATTAAACTAGGTCCAAGTCCCAAACGAGCATGAAGAAATCCACTAATCAGCATTCCTGAAATCATATGAAAAAGTAAGGAGTCAGCTAACGAATTAACCGGTGAGTAAACATAGGTTTGCATACATATATAGATTGGTTATAATGATTGAAAACAATTCAATTCACATGGCAATGTCAAGACTTATAAATGCAATAGTGTAACATAATATACAAACCAACACAATCAAACTTAATGACTGAATTGACTTGTATTATGAAGAATTTCCCTTTTGTCTAACCATTAGTCAAGATATTTGGATTAGTTTAATCATCTTGTTAATTAATAGGTAGAAATGTTCTCAAGGGCCTTTGTGAGGATCTTGTTGACCCTGCATCAACAGCTGCTTCTGGTAACTACTCGTTTGGGTTGTAAAACATAAGAGATATTTGGATACGATAGAGTAACTTGATTCTTTATTTACATTTTTATAAAATTTTCAGTTTAATTATTAATCTTTTCATACATACATACATATAGTTATATAGACACACACACATGTATATGTATTCGTGTTCGTGTGTGTGTTGTGTTGTGCTCTTGGCAATTGAATTCAAGTGCTGTTTTAGTGTGTGCCATTTTTATAAAAGTTTTCATAACTGGTTCAACTTAATAAAACAGACTGTTAGCAGACTCATGCATGATTAACTGCACTGTTTTACAAAGTGTTTTTGTTTGGACAATTAATTAAGATATTTGTGATCTTATCTTTTTTTAATAGATACGGACGTACAAAAGCTCAAGTGAAAAGGAAGCACCCTTGTGAGGATTTGGTGGAGAATCCAGGCTCCACATCAACAAGTGATGCATCTGATAACCACTCGTTTGTTTAGGTTGAATAAAGTGTTTTTGTTTAAGCATTAATCAAGAAATCTGCAATCTTATCAGCTTGTTAATAATTACGTACACAGGTCAAGTGAAAGGGAAGCACCTTTGTGTTGAGAATCCAAGCTCTGCTTCAGCAACTACTACTGGTAACTACTCGTTTCGTTGAGTTGTAAAATATATTAACATTTTTGGTCAACTGCAATCTTGATCTTTTATTTATTTTGTAGAATGCTATGGCTCTTATGGTTATGATAAGTAACTGTATACATTGCATTTCTATTTTTATCATGTTTTTGTTGAACAATTTATACATAATAAATAATAGGTACCAAAGCTGAAGTGAGAGGAGGATGCCGCCGCCCATCAGCCTATCCATCTGAATACACGTACATTTATAGAATATCCAGATGCAAATGCATATGGTGGAGGTAACAATGAAATCCCCTCGATGATTTGTGTTGTATAACTAATTAAGATGTCACCTCTTAAGCTTGAGTTTCATATTGTTGGCTTAAATGGAAATGTTGTGATATCTCTGTCCTTTTGTCATTAGATTTAGAGTTGAACAAATTTATCTTTTTGTTTTCCATTATAAAAGTGAAAAAGTAATGAACAAATCTCAGATATTCCGTACGAAACATTCTTGGAGGGAGGTCGCATAGTTAGAAAAATTGCAAGCTGCTGTTATATGGATCGGGATCCGCATGCTATCATCACTTCTGAACCCCCCCACCCGGGGACCCCAACTACTACTATAAAGGTGATCCATTTTAGGAAGCAGCAGTTGGTTCTGGTAATAATATACTTGACCTTTTATATGTTTTGAAAATGACTAAGTCTTTGCTATGGTTATGATAGGTAACTAACTTAACTATATTTCTTTCAATTCTGTCTGTTGTTTGTAAGGTGCCAAAGTTACAACGAATGAGCTAATAATGATGGTCAAGCCCAATAGATACCTCTGGTAATCACCCCTTTGGATTGCAACTTGTAAGTAGAATTTATTAGTAGTTCAAATGTCTTATCACTTTCTAGTTTCTACTTTTACTTTTAGTTCTTTGTGTATGGACTCTATGTACGGTTGCCTTCTCTTACTTTCACATAATTCAGTGTGTTAGCTTTAACTAAATCTCAGACTTCAGTCGGTGAAAGTGACGCTATTCGATGTTTCTTATTCAATCATCTTGCGTATTTTTCTCAACCAATCTTTGAGTTTTATACGGATACGTCTTACTCTGTGTTCCATTGTGCCCTTAATTTGGAAACCAAAGCAGGCTTGCTGCGATCGGTTGTCCTTGAATAAACTAATGTGAACACATCCTTGTAAAATGTGGTTGGGTTCGGTCATGTAGCTAACAGACCCGGTGCTTGATTTAACTCCTGTTTTGCATAGGGTCTGGGAGAGGGGCTAGCTTGCGAAGCGATCTGCACTTTTGTGCAAAAGGCTATTCCATGACTAGAACTTATGACCTCAAGGTCAAAGGAGCAACCTTACCAGTTGCTCCAAGGTCGTGGTTTTGACCACGTTTTTATTAATGGCCGTTAGTGTTAGGACAAATATGTGGTTTATATTTTTAAATGCATATTTTGTTATACCAAGAACATGCGAGTATGCGACTATAGTAATCTATATTCAGTTATTCATATACGTTAATGTTTAATATATAAATACATCAAATTCGATTGGATCTTTGTTTGTTTTATTGTCTAGGTTTAGCACGCTTGATGTATTGCTAAACTGTACTTGTTTGGATTGGGCCTGTTGCCGCTGTTTGTTTATCTTGCAAATAAGGAAAGTGACAACAAAAGCATAAAACGACATGTGGTGATGATTATAGTTTTTAAAACATAAATCAAAACAACGAAATATGGTTAATACGCTTCATTGAAACTATACCATATGTTGAATATGAAAATATCTTCTGAAAGTGACTAACTTAATAGGTGGGGTAAGAGCCGTGTGAATACTGATTACACCAGATGTATTCTGTGTTACTTGAACGTTTAATCTCATATATAGGACATCATATTAAACACTTTGTTTTGATTGGACTACAAGCCTTTGGTAAAACCATAGATTTGTAATTATTGATTCTCCATAGCAAGTGTTAGAAAAAAACTAAATGAGTAAATAATATAATTAATTTGTTTGATTAAATTTTTTAGGGTGGTTGGATTTTAGTATTCTCAATTTTTATTTATTTGCTGGGATTAATCCAACTCCAGAAAATATTTATAAACACTCTCAGCTTTAAACTTATTTTCCTCCAACGATCATTTACTAATTGAAAGTTAACCCCCATTAGTTTTTTTGATGAAATGGGGCAAACTTTGAGCCATTTGTCAACTCCGCCGCCGCCCAGTCTCCATTAGGTCCGTTTTCTACTGTCTAGCCTCCATCGTCACCTGAAACCTACTTTTAACGAGTCAAGTGGTTCAAATCAAGATGTGAAAATTGACGGGTTTTAGGGTTCAAAAGTTTTAGATTGACGGACATGATGTTAGATTTAAACTTTCTGTTTATTGTTTTGGCCATATAAGCAGTCCGTGTCATCAAAAACCTAACGGTGTTAACTCTCGGTTAGTAAAGGATCGTTAGAGAAAAAGAAGCTCAAAGTTGGGATTGTTTGTAAATATTTCCTGAGTTGGGTTTAATCCGCTCAATAAAATAAAATTTAGATTATTAAAATCCAATAACCCAATTTTTTATAGAATTATGACCAAAAGTAACTAATAATTTTAGTCTCTAGTTAATACTAAAGATGTTTACAAGCCAAAGTGAGTCTAACATAAGAATTTTTAAATTATCTTTTTTAGTATAAACTCGGTCCATGTCAAATAAAACTCGACTAAGCTTTCATAATATCATTTGAGCTTAAATTGTATCATTTATTCAAGCTCGGGTTTAATTTTCTTTTGTTTACTTTTGATATATTTATTTACTATAAATAAATTGGATTTTGAGCTCGATGTGACTGTTTACGAGCTTAAACTCAATTTTGTTTATTCACTCGTGTATAGTTAAGAAAATATGTTTTGGAGTTCGACTAAACCTAACAAGCAAAAATGTATGATAACAGTGCCACATTGTGTCTTAAGTCCGAGTAACGTATGAAATACAAATACATTTGTTACAATTTACACTTAATTCTATTTTTCTATTTTTTTTTAATTTACTTCTTAAGCACAACTAGTAGATAATACCCGTGCTTCGCGACCGAGTTTTTTCCTGTTTGTAGGGCTGCAAATGAACTTAACGAACATGAACAAGGCCTTGTTCGTGTTCGTTCATTAAGAAATAAACATGTTCATGAACTGTTCACGAACACTTACCGAACGGGTTTCCTTATTCATGTTCGTTCATTAAGGAAATGAACATGTTCATGAACTGTTCACAAACACTGACCGGAAGCAAACGAACACAAACAAAATCAAACGAAAACAGACAAATGTTCATGAACATGACGAACACAAAAAAAATCCAAGAACACAAACGAATACAAATGATAACATATTTATTTAAGAAATAAAATCAGCATATTCATGACAAAATTTACAAAAAATAAATAAACATGTAACATAAATATCTAAAAACACTTGACATACTTGTCATAAAAATAACTAACACAAAAATTAAAAACATAATCGAACATAAATGAACACATTATCGAACGTTCACGAACAGACATTAACGAACATAAACAAACACATTATCGAACGTTCACGAACATAAACGAACGAACACGACTTGTGTTCGTGTTCGTTCGTTTAACTAAACGAACGAAATTTTCTTGTTCGTGTTCGTACATTTACTAAACGAACGAACATAAATGAACTTCCTGCCGAACAGTTCACGAACTGTTCGCTGAACGTCCAGTTCGTTTGTAGCCCTACCTGTTTGCAAATTAGATCAAAGAGTAAATCTCCAATAATCACATTTACAAATATTACTTCTAAACATTTAATTTCAACAACAAACACCACAGTTAAGTGCAACATCAAACACCATATGAAGCATTTTTGGAATGTCAGGAGCGCTCCCAACAATAAAAGTGGAACTTGTAAAAACCAACCTCGTGCAAAATTCAATCTAAAACTATAGCAACAAGATGAATTATGTCTCACATAAGCTTAACATACTTACTGGCAGCATTTAACATCTATTTTTGTAAGTTAATCTCATGTGAGGCAGTGAAGATCCACTTTTGTGGAAACCTCTTTAGACATGTATTAAAGTATTAAGCATACATCCATTAGCAAGGGGCGGCTTAATAATTCGTGAACCTAAACAAAGTAAAAAATAATAGGCGTTTTTACAAACTGATTAACATTTTCAATAGCAATTGATATATTCTAAAAAACCCTAGCACAGAAGCTTAACAACTTTGTCTATACATCAAACAAAATACAGTAACATCTAATACTAAGTTACTAACTTATACAATTTTGGTTTACATATAACGTTGCTATTAGCTAAAGTGAACAACTAACCTTTTATTTCACAATAGATATGTGTGTCTACAATTATACGATCCAAATCGAACCCACACAAATTCAAAATAAACTGTTTTGTGCAGGGCCAACTCAATCTTTTTGGGCGCCCATATCGGATTCTAAAACCAGGGTTCTTTTCATAAAAAAATATATTTTAGTTGCTTAAGATCTTAACACATGAAAATATTATAAAAGACACATAACGTAAATGATTTTTAGTCACACACAATCACACGTATTAGAGTTGGAGTAAGTTTAGTGAAAGAAAATATATATTTTTAAATATACTGATTATTTGCTCTCGTTGTGATCATAACTGAAAGTTTAACGAAAACTCCGAATAACTTATTGAGTTTCTATTTAAGATATGTAAAGTCATGACGATAATGACAAAATCCTTATCCCAGCTTGTCTCATATGTTGACCAGACAAATAATTTTAATACCTTATTCAAACAATCAAAAAATGTTGTATGATATAGTAATAATTAAAAAAATTAGGGGCCTCTAAAATTTGAGGGTTCTAAACGAGGGCTTATTTATTTTATACATTCAAGCCACACCAAACAACTAAAGAATTTCAAACTGAAATTTAAAGTAGTAAAATGAATAATTGCATCATTGTTATTAAGCAAATATAAGACAACACACTCTTGATTTCTAAGTCCTTTAAACCATTGACGATTATGTTTGTTATATAAAACCAGATAGTGACATTGCAATTTATTAAGAATAACAACATTGAATATCTATGATGAATCATCAATGACTCATAAGCATGTGTTTAAAGCTTTGGATAGAACTTTAGAAGACATTAACTTGTCAAAGAGAATCAAGCTCTAAATTAACATTTAGACAAGTTTTATTCCCAATGAAGGCAAATAAAACACTACTAAATCTTCGTTAGATAAAGATGATAAAGTTACAAATGAAACATCCAATGTTCTTTTCAAATTAGTATTTATTGATTAGAAATCATAACTGTAAATTCTTATTTTTTAATGATAGTAAAATGTAATTGAAGTAATTAAAACGATGTAAAGATTTATAGATTATATCATTTCGTTATTCAATTCGTATGATACACTTGTTTCTAATTAAGGCTGTGAATATGCCGAGCCGAGCCCGAGCTCGCTAAGGTTTGAGGTCGGCTCATTTTAACTTTAAAAAGCTTAAGCCCGGCTCGTTAGAAATATTTCATGCTCGAGCTTGGCTCGGGCAAGGCTTATTTATCATTAAATTATTTTTTTTGTAATTGTTTTTGTTTTTATTTTTAACCATCCTTATTATATATAACATATAACATCATATATATTAATTAATTATATTTATCATAATGTTATATATAATAATATTATTTATATAAATATATATTTAATATTTTTAAAAGTTATATAAACAAAAAGCTCGTTTAGACTCGTAAGCCGGCTTGCGCTTGATATCTAAAGCTCAGACTTGAGTTCATTTATTAAACGAGTCATAATATGAGCTCAAGCTCGGGCTCGTTAAAATCGACGCGATTCGAGTTTTTTTCGAGTCGATCCCGAGTAGCTGGCAAGCTGGCTTACTTTTTTACACCCATATTTTTAATCTAGTTATTATTACCTATATGTGTATATTTAAATTATTTATATATTGTTTTAAAAGTAAAAGATATATAGGTAATTTCAAAAATTTAACTTTAAAACTTAATGGTCATTCATATTAGACCACTCAGCGTTACCAAAAGTAAACCATTGTGAGTCAAGCTTGTAATTAAATCACACTACATTACATACTATTGAAAAAGAAACGAAATAAACAATAGTTTACAACTACTGTTGCATAGTTTACAAGTTTTTGGCTTTTTATCACAGCCTCGCCTCTTTATCTATGGTTTTTATCACCGCTTCTTTACATGGTCGATGTCCCTCCGCCATATAGCCATGGTTTTCTAAGTCACGGTGGACCGGCTGCAAGTCCGTCAGTGAAGCTTTTTACTACACATGAAGACGATGATCTTCACTTTTACCCAATCAATTTCAGTTTTGTATGTGATTAGCATGACATGAATAATCAAAATCATGATAAGTTGACTAAGAGTAGAGAATTGTATAAATGAGGTAATCAAAATCAATTTCAGTTTTGTTGTGATTAGTATTTATTTAATTTTTTAACTTCTTCATATTCCTTCATTTTGATTTGATTTCCAAACTTATTCGTTTTCGTTCTCTACAAGTGAAAATCTCGTGGCAAAGACAACCTTCACCATCGCTGACAACTACGACACGCAGAGCGTTCATGCTTCTTCTAAACGCCACCGGTTCATCGCCTTCATCGAAGAGGTAATCGCTTTCAAGCTATGTGACTATAAATACTAAAAGTAGTGTTTTTTGTTCCTTACTTTTAATTGTACTATTGATATTCTTAGCCACGTTGAGCTGAGATGCTAAAACTCATATGACAGGTTAAAATCATGTCAACATGCATTATGGCCTTATGGGTTTATTTGGCTTCATTCAAGCTAGAACCAAATGAACTCCAATTACATTTCTTGAATGGTAAATTTTACGGGTATATGGTAAAAATTGTTTCTTTGATTACATGAAAATTTTTGCTCCAACTATATCTGTTACTATGAGCATTGAAAACTCAATTGTACAGATACATCTGCAATCACAAAGGTATATATGAGAATGAAATATTTAACTTCATTGTTGAGCATATTATTATACAATTACAAAGGTTTATACATCTGCAACAACTTTTTTCAACCCCTATTTCTTCCATTGTTATGGTGTTCTTGGTTATCATATCTGTAGCTTATTCATGGTGATGCTACGTTTGATTAGTATTTTAGGGTATCCATTTCGTTCTACATGTACAATGGATGGGTTACTGCTAGAAGATTTTCTTGGTGAAGATATGTTTTGATACATTTTTGCTATTGACTAAATATTAATCATTTAGCAGCAGGTTTAGAAGGCTTAGGTTACTCAATGAATAGAAAAAGTTAAAATCAAAGTATATTAAGATAAACATTTGATTGGTAATATTGTTTAAATGCTTTGTGTTTTTTTTTTTTTTTTTTACTTTTAAGAGGTGATGTGGCTGTGGTGACACCGTGGTGCGGGTGTCTGGCTGTGGTGACACCGTGGTGCGGGTGGTGGCAGCACCGTGGTAGCCACGGCCAGTGGTGGTGGTGGTTGTACATTTTTGAGTGAAATCGTTGATGAGGTTTTGATCATACATCAGATCAGTTTCTTTTTTGATTATACATTAGATCGGTTTTGATTATAAGAGCAAGACATTTTTTATTTTGATGGATACAGACCATGGCTGGAAACCTTAGTCTCAAGGCCAACACAGCTGTTGCAGTTAATGGTTACAAATGTTGCAGAGAATTCCCAAAACATCCTAACCTTTCTTTATTACTAGGTAAATTTCAATTAGTCCTAAAATTTTAATATTTCTTCTCAATTTTGGTTTCAGTCCCGGTTGTCTTCATTTGCAATCACTAAAGGCCAAAAGGGGAATAAAGAGGTTCATTGACTATAAATATGGTTCAATGGATCATCAAATGTAATATGGTTCAATGGTTCATTGGTAAATCTTGAATTAATATGATCTCATATGTAGCAGGTCATCCATGGATTGAAAATGATGCTAATGAAGTGAAAGTTCCTCTTGATATTTCAACATTGAGACTCATGAAGGGTTTTATAGTTATATGTGTTCTTCTACTCTATGGGTCTGTGTTTTTTTTTTTATTTGACGCGTGTCAAGAATTATTATTCGTGTTTAATGTAATTAATTTCCGCCTCAATTTGCAGCTTTATCGAAGACAATGACCGTAGATGAGTTCTATTTAAATTTTAAATGATCAATTTTTTCTCTTGGAACCAAGCAAAAACAGATCTATAAACATGGAAATTTCAAGGCAGTGACTAGCAGATGCATTTATCATAAAAGGTAAGCAAGTACTCTGGACTATAAAAAGTTATAGGCTCTTAATTTCTTATGAACCTTCCCAGGACTTGATGAAACATGCGATGGATGCCATGAGGGAATTGCGAGTCCAAGATTTCCATAGCATCGGTAAGTTGTTAATAGGATCTTTTTATGATAAATGCGTCATATTATGTAATACACTTACATACGTTTATCTGTATCCTTTCTCTTTGTGGTTGATTCTGATCTTATTTTGTTAAAATATAGCATAATTTAAGCACAAAGATAGTATGCAAGTTCATCTACAAATGAACTTCTTGCTTTTGTGTTAACCCAGAACGAGTTACCCAATTTCGATAAATTTTTCAAGTCTTGAAATTCAATTTTGTGTTGATATTTGTTTTTAATTTGACTGCGAAAGATCATAGTATATGTTAGAAGTGTGAAATAATAAAAACGCATGTTTACTGACTGTGACTACCCTGATTAAGATATAAGACATGAAAACATAGTCTTCTAAACTAACTATTAACTTGTGATTACCCTCTTACAAGATGCACTCAATACATCTCTTAGTTTTTTACAATCCATTAAACCGATTTATGAATGACATATAAGCAAAAAGTGATTAGTTGAAGGTCACATGGAGTGCATACATTTAAGGTTACAAGCTCAATAATTGTTTATGCAGATAGTGAGTTTTTGCACTTGAAATATTCATTTATCATTATGGGCTTATGTTATGTTATATGTATATCAACAGGTTGTAGATTTTATGCGGAAAAAACAATAGCGTTAGGAGACCATCCAAAAATCTATATTCGGGATGGTGAAGGTAATATCAGTTTATCAATAATATTTATGAAGTATTCTCTTGAAAGTGAATTCTAAATGTTGCATGTTCTAATAGATTTCTGTTGGCACTGCTTTATCTGAATGGATTAACTAATAGATTTAGTTAAAAGGAATAATTTAATTAGGTAACTTTCAACTAGAACAATGTATATAACACATTCTCTCTTTAGCTAAATTTCATAATTCGAACGGCTTGAAATAAAACATAATCCAAATAGTCCCATTTACAAATAAATTGTAAAAATACAATATTGCATATCCTTAATTTATTCTCCATCACATACATATGGAACCATATTATATTCCTAGAATAATGCTTTCTATTATTATGTAATCATGATGCCTATTTAGGCTTTTCTAATTGAGATCGTATATGCATGTTTTGTCAAAAACAAACTCTGTGTACCAAAGTGTATATGGTATCAGAGCAGTCATGCTCGATCCAAAATAGCAAACTAACAAAACCCTAAATCATCATTCATAGACCTTCAATGGCCGGCGACGATGTTAGTCAAGAAAACCACAAGACCGATGGCGGGGCTTTTGATCATACCTCTCCGTTCTATCTACACCCATCTGACTACCCACGGCAGATGCACGTGAACGAAACTATCTCGATTGGGTTCAAGAGATGGAAAATTGCTTGTTTGCATAAAACAAGATAGGTGTCGTTGACGGAACCATCAAGAAACCAAACAAAACAGATGCAAATCACATGGGTTGGTTACGATGTGATGCAATGATCAAGGGGTGGCTCACTACGGCCATGGAAAAGGAGATCCGAGGTAGTGTAAACTACGCCAATTCCATTGCAGAAATCTGGTTGGATCTTCGGGAACGGTTTGGGAAAGAAAGTGCCCCCCGTGCATATGAACTAAAGCAATCCATCTCCAACACAAGACAAGACGGAATGACCGTCTCAACCTATTACACAAAGTTACGAGGGGTGTGGGATGAAATTCAATTTTTTCTTCCCACTCCTAAGTGCACGTGTAATAATTGTACCTGTCGCCTCGGAAAATCTCTCAATGAACTCCGTGAGAAGGAACGACTCTATGAGTTCCTCATGGATTTGGATAAGAATTCTCGATCATTAGAACTCAATTTTTTTCGCGATGAAACCAACACCATCTTTGGGAAGTGCCTACCATCTAGTCGCCGAAGATGAGCAGCAAAGGTCTATAACTAGCGAGAAGAGATCCATTATTGAAGCAACCGCTAGAGATCCATTATTGGGGCATGTTGAGAAGAGAAATTATCAAGTGTTAATCACAAATAAGTTTTCTTAGTAATTTTTCTTTCAAAGAAAATAATGGTTTTTGTGATTCTTGTATCAAGTCTAAAATGACGAGACAACCTTTTCTGATTAACACTTAAAAAACAAATGTTTATTTTGATTGTTACATTGTGATATTTGGAGAAAATATCGAATGCCCTCCTTTTCAAATGCAAACTATTTTTTAACAATAGTTGACGATTATAGTAGGACGGTTTGGGTTTTTCTTCTCAAACACAAGCATGAAGCGAGTACATGTTTAATCAATTTTCACAAAATGGTTAAAACGCAATTTGAAAGAAATATTAAGAGAATAAGATGCGATAATGGCGGAGAATTTACCTCAAATCAAATGTTGAATTTTTATGCCAAAGAAGGGATCCTCTTGGAAACAACGTGTCCACACACTCTGCAACAAAACATAGTAGTGGAACGAAAGCACCGACACTTACTTGAAATGGATCGAACACTCAAAGTTGAAGCAAATCTTCCATTAAGATTTTGGGGTGAATGCATCCTGACCGCGACGTATATCATCAACATGTTGCCATCCAAAGTGATTGACAACACGACCCCATATGAATTATTGTATGATCAAAAACCAAATTATGATCATATGATAATTCTTGGTTGCATGGTCTACTGTTGTAACACCGAAACTAAAGGTGACAAATTTGTAATAAGAGGAAGATCGGGTGTGTTCATGGGCTATCCAAGTGGCATAAAGGAATATAAGATTTATGATCCCAAGCATAACAAACTTATTGTGTCTAAAGACGTCAAATTTGCCGAGAACGTGTTCCCATTTGCAACAAAAATTAAAGAAAAGGAAGATATAGAAGAAGACGTTTTTCAATATCCATTTATTGAAGAAGAATGGACAAATGGGAATGGGCCTAACAAAGTAAATGAAGAACAAAAGGAAATAGAAGAATTAGGCCTAAGTGACGTTTATGACTACCTAGATAATCTTGAAGAAATTGACTTGGAAGACTTGGGCCTTAACAACCCAATCCATCCTTTGGAAAACCCAACAGAGAACAACACCAATAATGAACCAGAGGAGCCAAACGAAGTTGAAAATTCTGAAGCTCAAAACAACAATGTTGGGCCGACTAGAGAGAAACGAAACAGATCCAGGCCCACTCATCTTAATGACTATGACGTCCAACTTCCCCCTTCCATAGACCATGCATGTCCCGCCTTCAATCAACAACCTTCGACGGTATATCCCCTTGCAAATTTTGTTTCTTATGAAAATTTTTCAAGTTCACATAAAGCTTTTTTGGCAGCCATCACCAACAATGATGATCTGAAAAATTTCCAACATGCCATGCAGGATGCAAAATAGAGAGATGCCATGTAAAGGGAAATAAAAGCAGTTGAAGAAAATGGGACTTGGACCATAGAAGATTTGCCCGATGGAAAACGAGCTATAGACTCAAAACGGGTTTATAAAATAAAATACAAACCGAATGGTGAAATAGAGAGGTACAAAGCAAGGCTCGTGGCAAAGGGGTTCACATAACTGGAAGGTGTTGATTATTATGACACGTTTGCACCGGTGGCTAATCTGGTCACGGTTCAAAGTCTTCTCGCCATCGTCGGTTAAAAAGAATGGACCATTCATCAACTGGACGTGAATAATGTCTTTTTGCATGAAGATCTAGACGAAGAAGTTTATATGAAAATCCCACACGGTTATGATAAAGAGGGAGAAACAAAAGTGTGCAGGCTACAGAAGTCGTTATACGGTTTGAAACAAGCTTTGAGAAACTTGTATAAAAAATTTACGTCGGTTTTACTCGAACTTGGGTTTAAACAATCCTTCGCAGACCACTCCCTTTTTACTTACAAGAAAGGGAAGTTGTTCATTGGTGCTCTCATATACGTTGATGATGTTATAATAGTGGGAAACGACCAAGAGAAAATACAACAAACAAAAACTCATCTTGATGCTTGGTTTAGCATCAAGGACCTTGGCCCCCTTAAGTTCTTTATTAGAATCGATGTTGCTCGCACAAAGGATGGGTTAGTTCTAAGCCAACGAAAGTACACTCTAGATATTTTGAAGGATAGTGGGATGCTAGGATGCCAACCATGCATGTTCCCCAGGGAACAAAACCTAAAACTCAAAAAAGACAGTGAAGATGCTGGCGTGGATGCGAACATGTATAGACAATTGGTAGTCCAGTTGCTCTAACTCCAAGCCACGAGACCTAACATCACGTATTTGGTAAATGTCCTAAGCCAATTTGTGTCAGATCCACACCAAAGTCACTTGGATGCTATCATGCGAGTTCTACGGTCACTAAAGGCAACACCAGGACAAGGAATATTCTTCCCTAAAGGCGGGGGAACAAACTTAGTCACCTATTGTGATGCCGATTGGCTAGGTTGTCCTTTTACAAGAAGATCAAGAACTGGATACCTTCTCCTGTTGGGAGGGGCTCCCGTCTCTTGGAAGTCGAAGAAACAATCTGTCGTTTGCCGCTCTTCGGCCGAAGCAGAATATCAAGCCATGGCAACGACAACTAGTGAGATTTTATGGATGAGATGGCTCTTAACGGGTCTTGAAACCAAACAAAATGGAGCCATACCACTTTATTGTGACAATCAGGCGGCTCGACACATTGCCAATAACCTGGTTTTCCATGAAAGGACGGACCACGTGGAGATGGACTGTTATTTCGTCAAAGAACGAGTTGAATCTTAAGAAATTGAGCCGCTCTGAATTGACACAAAGATGCAAATAGCCGACCTCTTCACTAAACCATTGGGCTCACGACAACTTGAACCTTTACTCACCAATATGGGCATACGAAATCTACACGCTCCATCTTGAGGGGGAGTATATAAATACAATATTGCATATCCTTAATTTATTCTCCATCATATATATATGAAACCATATTATATTCCTAGAATAATGCTTTATATTATTATGTAATCATGATGCTATTTAGGCTTTTCTAATTGAGGTTGTATAGGCATGTTTTGTCAAAAACAAACTCTCTGTACCAAAGTGTATTTAAATGGGTAAAACATGTCACCTCCTATGTTTATATAATGAAGTCACACCTACTTGGTTTTGTAACAACTGCTACAAATGTTGCAGGTTGTGAGTGATATCATACTGATGAAGTCATGGATGCAATCACACATTCATAATGTAGATAGATACCTTGGAATGCCAATGATCTACATTTCACATTAGGGATAATTTTTTAGAATTCTTCACATTCATGTGATACGTAGGTAACTTCCCTTTAAGTGTAAGAAACTAAAAATTGAATATATGTATTTGGCTGTAAGGAATACACTTAGAGGCCATTTGCTGTGGACTTGGTTTGTTCAACATCCGCTGTGTACTGTTGTGTTTTGAACATCCGCTTTGGACTAGTGTATGTCTGCTGTGAGGTGTTTTGAACGTCCACTTTGGACCAGTGTATGTCCGTTGTGGACAGAATGATTCAAGTCCGCTGTATGGTGATGCTGTCCGTTATGGTGTGCGCTATGGGTGTGATGTTAGTCAGCAGTGTGTGATTGTAATCATCCACTGTGCACAGAATGTTCTCCTTCAACACGTCCATTGTAGGTGTTAACACATCCACTGCGAGTGTTAACACATCAGCTGTGGATGTGTTTGTTCATTAGTTGTGAACACTTGGACAAAATGACTTAGACAAAATGGATGTTTGTCGGCTGTGAACCTTGTGTATCAGCTGTGGGAGTAACACATCAGCTGTGAAGATGGTAGAACACTTGTCAAAAATCAAATTCAAGTGTAATTTGTATACTTTGTAAAATTCGATTATGAATGGGATTCACTCGCAAATACACAAATTGATATTTGAATGACTGTTTAATGATTGTTGAATGATTGTATGATGAACAAATGAATCAATATTTGAATCCAATCATAGATTTGGCTGATTTTGATATTTCAAAGCAGTTTGACTTTAAAAAAGTCAAACTTCATGTTCTTGAATGAACAAATTTTTGATTCTTGTGTTTCTGATGGAATTTGATAAAATCAAAGGTTATAATAGCTGTAGATAAGTGATTCTAAGCTAAAACAACAATTAATTTCATATAATCATCATCTAAACTCGGATTTAGATGATGAACACATGAAGAACACAATGAAGAACAAAAACCCATATATAAGAAACAATGTTCAAAAATGTATGATTTGGATGTTGAAAATGATAAATGAACCTTAGATTTGATGTTTCTTAGCTAAAACCACTATCAATTTCAGCTAAACAACATCAGATTCATGATTTTGATGATTTTTCCTTAAAAACAGTGAACTTTTCTCAAAAACACAAAATTTTCAAAAATCTTCAAATTCAAGAGTTGTGGATGTTCAATTGATATGAAACTTTGCAGATGTGTTAGTTATCACAAACTAAAGCTATTAGAAGCTTAAATTCAATCAAAACAACAAAATCAAAATTTCATGTTCATGAGCATTTGAAGACTTGAAGAACAAGTTTGCTTAAATATTCAAATTAGTGGCTCAAATGAACTTCAATTGATGTGAAACCTTGAAGATCTTCATGAAATAACAAATCTAAGCTAATAGTTGCTTGGTTTCATCAAAAACAACAACAATTTGTAGATCAAACTTGTTGTTCAAATTTTTGAGAAAAATTTGAATAACAAGGAGCCATGGCTCTGATACCAACTGTGAAAATTCGATTATGATGGATCGAATATTGCAATCGTATTGTTGCCGTTTATCAGATCTCTGATGTGAAATCTCACAGACCCGTTGATGATTTCAAGTGAAGATCTATACAAGATTTTGTGTATTTTGATGAATGAATGATGAACAATCAAGAGCACATATTCATAAATATTCACTCATTCATATGGATGATGATGCTAGGAGATCACAAAGGGAGTTTGTAAGAAAATTCTCTCTCACACACACTCAACCAAATTGTTTCTTCCACTAGCCTAATTCTCTCTTGACTAATGCTTAGGAATGCTTACTTACTTAGTAATGGTTAGAGTATAAAATGACTACACTTAGTCTATTTATACTGTTTACATAAATGAACAAAATTACATTTAAGCCCTAATGATTACACAAATATTCTTTACGTCTGATAAATTCTCTGTTGCTGATGCGTAACTGCCGGGTGCTGACGTCACTCGGGACGTCCGCTGATGTTGACTATTGACCATGGTTGACCAAGTTTGACTTTGGTCAATTTTCTTCATTTTGATCATATTTTCAGCATAGCTTCACCATGTCGGTTTTGGTAATCATCATGAGATTCGGAACTTAGGTTTTGGTAAGTATCATCTTCAAATAGTCTAACAAATGTGCTTGGTGCGAGTATGATGAATTAGATTTTTGGCAATTCCAACGGCCGCTTCATTGTTGCAGAAGAGTGGCGTGTGAAGAAAATTAATCCCGTAATCTATCATTTGATGTTGAATCCACAACACTTGACAGCAACAACTTGAAGCAACAATATACTCAGCCTCGCTTATGGACAGAGAAACTGTTGTCTGCTTCTTACTTTGCCATGAAACCAGGCAATCCCCGAGATATTGGCATCCGCCTGTAACCGACTTTCTATCAAGCTTACAACCTCCATAATCGCTATCAGAGTACACATGAAGATCAAAGTTTCCTCCTTTCGGGTACCAGAGACTCAGATGGGGAGATCCCTTTAAGTAGCATAAGATACATTTAATAGCTTTCTCATGGGATTCTTTGGGATTGGCTTAATATTGAGCACAGTAACACACAGCAAATGTAATATCTGGATGACTCGCGATGAGATACATTAGGGATCCGATAATAGAATGATATCGGTGAGCATCAACTAGCTTTCCATTTTCATCAGGGGTAAGGCAGGTTTGTGCAGAAAAAGGAGTAAGCTCGGGAGAAGCATCATTCATGTTGTACTTCGATAGAATTTCCAGAATGTATTTCTCTTGATGAATGAGAATTCCATCTAGTGTTTGTTCAACCTATAATCCTAAGAAGAAGTACATCTCCCCCATCATGCTTATTTCAAAGCGCTCTTTCATCACTTCTTCAAACTCTCTACATAACTTCTCATTCGTTGAGCCGAAGATGTTGTCGTTGACATATACTTAAACAATAAGCACATTTCCATTAACGTTCTTTTTAAACAAAGTCATGTCTATAGTTCCACGAGTGAAGCCTTTTCCGAGGAGATATTGTGTTAGGGTTTCGTACCAGATTCTAGGAGCTTGATGTAACCCATACAAGGATTTATCCAGTTTGTACACTTTCTCAGGAAAATATGGATCCTCGAAACCTGGTGGCTGGCAAGCATAGATCTCTTCGTCGATCACTCCATACAGGAATGCACACTTGACGTCCATCTGAAAAACTTCAAAGTTTTTATGAGCAACATGAGCTAGGAAAATCCGAATGGCTTCAATCTGGGTTACAGGGGCAAACACCTCAGTGTAATCAATACCCTCCTCCCGAGCAAAGCCTTGAACAACCAGCCTTGATTTGTTTCTAATCACAACTCCACGGTCATCTGGTTTGTTCTTGAATACCCACTTTGTACAAATTGGATACTTATTTAGAGGAAGATCGACTAATTGTCACACTTTCAATTTTCTAAATTGTTGAAGCTCTAATTGCATTGACTCCACCCATCTTAGGTCTTGAAGAGCCATGGCCACATTTTTTGGAACAATCTGAGATAGAAAGCAAGCAAAGAGACATTCATTGATTAGCCCTTGATGATCTACATAGGTTGGACTCACTATAGTTAATACGTTTATTTTGTTTTTGTAATAGGTTAATTGTTAGTGCTTCCTTGTAATTTCTTTCTATGTATTTTTGTATTGCAGCGAAACTACGGATAAAACTATAGTTTCGCCCGGAGTCAGCTGATTTAGATCACCCGGAGAATCTGTAGTTCGCTGCCGGGTGAATCTAGTAGTTAGACAGGCAGTTTCGCTAGTCAGCGAAACTACCAGCGAATTTAGGTTACTTATGTATTGTAATCTTTCTATATTTGTAAGAAAACCTTTGGCAAAACCCTAAAATAGAATATTTGCTGTTGCAATTATGTGTGGCTGGAAGTTTATTTTCAATATCATTGAGTCTTTGTTATTGTTATTATTGTTTAGATTCAATTGATATCATTATGTTATTGTGTCTATAAGTGTTAATTTGGTGGAATATCATTGTCAAGCATCAAGTGCACTGTTGAATCGATCAAGTGGACCAACAATATGGTATCAGAGCCATTGTGCTCTTGATTAGTTGGTTTTTGGTCATTTTTCGAAAAATAGTACTGTTCCATCGATTTTGCATATTGATTCGGGTGTTTTTGTTATGGAAATTGATTGAGCATTGTACATTTTTGAAGGGCAAAGCTATTGTAATCATCAGATTTCAAATTCATTGTGTTTTGGATGAGATTGGGTTGATTCTGTTATGAAAAGGCATTTCAGATTCATCGGGCGAATTTACAGTTCATCCAGCGAATTTACCAGCGAAACTAAGCGAATTTACCAGCGAAACTAGGATTTGGTGATTTCAAATTCACGTGTTATTGTCAGCGAAAGTAGCCCACTTTTGAACGAAAGTTCAACCCTCTGCTAGTCACTACAAGCGAAAGTGCTGGCGAACTTATTTTAGAACGAAAGTTCTACTAGTCTCAGCGAAACTATCGCCGAAACTAGAGTTGTCGATCATTGGTTCGAGCGAAACTGCTGCTTTATTCCCGCGAATCTAGCAGCGAATTTGCCAGCGAATTTGCCAGCGAATTTACCTGTTTGTCAGCGAAACTATCCTCTTTTAGCTAATGATTTCCACCAATATTACCATATCTGATTTGGAGAGTGTTGCTCCAAATAGGCCGCCTAGGCTTATAAATGGTGATAACTCTGAGGACTAGAAAAGATGTTTGAAAGCCTTCTTTTACTACACCGATCATAATCAATAGGAATCAATTGTAAATGGTCCTCACACTCCAACTGTCACTGTCGGTCAAGTCACTTCTCCAAACACCGATCCATCTACCTTCACTGAAAGAGATTTGAAGTTAATTGATCGTGATCAGAAAGCTTTTAGAGCTTTAACTCTCTGCTTATCTCAAGACATCTATAACAAATTTGTTGAACACAAGGATGCAAAATCTTTGTATAACTCCTTGTGTGAATTCTATGATGGAAATGAGGATCTGAGGAAAGACAGGAAAGCTCAAGCTGAAAAGGAGTTTAATTCTTTTGTAGGACACAAAAATGAAAGCCTTACTGATATAACAAATCGATTTTTGTCTATCTTAAGCACATTAAAGAAATATGATGAGCAGTTGGGAAATCATGAACAAGTCTCTAAACTTTTTAGACTCTCTTCCACCTCAATGGAGCCTGCAAGTTAGGATGTTGAAGCAGGAAAGAAACTTTGCTGATTACAAACTTATGAATATAATCAACAAATTGAAATCTTTTGATTTGGATTTAAAGAGGAGAGAATACAATCAATCCATGATGCCAGCCACTGTATATCCATAAAATGCTGCATTAATGTCATCCGCTGTAAACTCGTCTTTGTATGGTTCAGTTTATGGTGGTTCTACAGGATTTGGTGCTTCAAATATGTCTAGTGGGGGATCTACAGGTGTTGGTTCAAGCTCAAAGCCTTCTATCACTGCTCAGATTCCATCAGATACTATGGCATTATTTGGGATGTTCGTGCACAGTTTTGAAGCTTTAGTTGCTGGGGAGTTAAAGGGAAAAGGAATGATTGTTGAAGACATGTATCAAGTTGATCCAGATGACTTAGAAGAAATAGACATCCAATGGCAAATGGCCATGCTCACACTACGTGCAAGAAGATTCATGGAACGAACTGGTAGAAGGAGCTTTGGAAATCAGAATCAGAATTCTAAGCTTGGTTTTGATAAGTCAAAATTAAGATGCTTGAATTGCAAACAACTGGGGCACTTTAAAAGAGAATGTACGAATCTTATCATTTCTGAACCAGGAACTTCTGGAACTTCTAAAGTTATCCCAATTACTGACAAAGAAGAAGTCAAGTCAAAGAAGGAAACGGCTCTCATCTCAAACTTTGATTGGAGCGCAGAAATTAAGGAAACTGAAGAAGAAATCAATCATGCACTAGTGGCTGAGTTAGTGAATAGTGAAGTGGAATCTATTAATGACTTTGATCCTTTTAGAGAGTTCAAGATTGAGACTCAAGAGGTTGTTGGTGAAAGCAGCAAGGAAAGGGTTCAGGATGAAGAGAAAAAGGTTGAGAAAGCTGAAGTTGAAGAGGGTGGATGTGAGAAAGTAGGTATTGAAGATGAAAAGAAGATTGGTGAGTCAAAAGAAAATTTGAAAGAGGATAGTAAAGCTGAGAAGGATAGCAGGAAAGCAGTGGAGGATGAAGAAGACAAGAAGAATACTCCGGTCTGTTAGTGTGACAGGGCCCTGGCTGCTGAAAAGGTAGTTATGGGTCTCCCTTATGAGGTAATTCAAGACATGTGCTCTCCTCCTTGCAAAATTCGTTTATTTGGGGTTTACAAGGCAAGCAGATTGTTATTGGATAATGAAAAGGAATTGAAACAAATTAATAAGGAACTTAAAGGCTACATATTTTGTTAAGTTAAATGAAGCATTAAAAGAAAATGAGCATTTAAAAATAAATCTTTTGGAAAGAAACGTTAAAATAAATGCTTTAACTGAACGTGTAGCACTTGCTGAATTTGAAACAAGCAAATTAAAAACCAAACTTGAAAAATGGACAATTTCTGGGTGAGGAGCTTTGCATGAATCAAAGGGGGGCTAGAATTAAGACTGGTTTGGGAAGCAAAGAAACCACTCATGTTTATCCTCCACCTAGTACTTATTGTTATTCTCCTATGCCTACACCTCATCCAACTAATGAATTAATTCAAAAAGATACTGACAGTTTGTATGCAGGTTTAGAAGGAGTAAATCATAAGGAGATTCGAGAGGAATATGATTATGGTGCTAGTAGTGGCCTGGGCAGCTCTAGTTTTAACGTTTCAGATTCCAAAAAGTCTTCTATAGATAGTAGTTTAAGTAGATTTGTTTCACAAACGTCTGTCACAGACAGTAGTTCATGTAGCCCTAGTTCTTGTTCATCTTGTTTATCCTCAAATGTTGATGAATCTAATGATGATGTTTCAAATTCTCTTGTTAATAGTTATGATAAATGTTTACCTAATGCTTCAAACAGACGTACTTACCCAAATTATTTTGAAAAGTTTCTTTCTCACCCTATCCCATCTTTCACACCAAGTCAGATTTCTAATCTTAAAGATATTGAGACAACTTCCTCAAACATTAACGAAAATGAATCCGGATTTGGTAAAATGAAAGTCACAAAGGAAATATTAAAAGAATCACATGACTCATGTAGCAATTCAAATTCTTACACGTCTGAAGGTGAGGAAGAAATCTTAACTAATCAAGCATCTGTTTTAAGATGTAACAAGAAAGGATTGTAGTCCTGATGTTTTAGATGTGAAAAGGATGATCATGTTCTTAAAATTTGTCCTGCATTTGTTAATAGAAATATAAATCATAGTTTCTTAGGAAGTATATTAAATTATTTTATAAATAATTTCTTTTGTAAAAAGTCTTCCGTTCCAAGGCCTAAATCAGTCAAGACTTGGGTCCCAATTTCCAAGTCTTAACAAATTTTTTGTTTTTTTTTGCCAGGAACATTCCAGAAGAGCTATCAATAGTTTTTGGCACGTTGACAGTGGATGTTCAAGGCATATGACCGGGTTGAAGGACTTACTCACAAATTATCGAATAATTAATGGGGGATATGTTGCTTTTGCTTAAAACCTCTTTCTTATCTTAATGTGCATTGTTCTGTATATAACTCTTTTTGTTTATAAACTTTTATTGATAAACTTCTGAGTCCCATATGTCTTCATATCTTTATTTTTTTGTTTCAGCCTTCATTAAAAAAAAAATTAAAATAGGAGAAGAAAATTTATTTTTGTTTCCCGTCTGCTAAAAAAAAATTTCGGGGGAGAATAAAAATATTTTTTTGTCTTTTCAGGAACTTCATGGAAAAAAAGTTTGAAGGAGAATCAATAGCATTGTTTGAGATATGCATGGTAGGCTCAGCCCGATATCAAAGTAAAAAGTGATCGTGTAGCTTAATTAAAGTCTAAGAACTCGACGACAAGGATTATCATCATGATATCTCAGCCTGCACAAAGCTACAAGGCCTTGTCTAAATGGGCTGAGAGTTTCAAATCTTTGATTTGATAAAAATATTAAAATAAAATGGGTTACATATCTCGTGCTTATCTCCTCTGCTATGTGTGAACATTGATATGGAGTGATGATCTCCTCTGTTATACAAAAGTATAGACCTGGAGCTCTCATCAGCACATTCTGATGATCTTCTCAGTTATACGTAAGTATAGACCTGAAGCTCTCATCAGCGAGATAAAATGATTATCTCCTCTGTTATACGCTAGTATAGACCTGGAGTTCTTATCATCTGTCCTCAAAATAAAGACACAACGATTCTTAAAAATTAAGAATCATTGTTGAAATATTTAAGAATTCAAGCAAAGTGAATTATATTGCTCAATAAACCATGAAGAACAGGAGTAGTACTCTACTAAATATCTGCAGGATCCAAGTCATCTGAGTTTTTCAAATGAATCCAAAACATGATAAAATAGCTGCAGATTACTTGTTGAAAAGAGGAAGACTTGAGTTTAAAAGGACAAACATATCAACAATCCCGCAAATCTTTGACTCTCCGGATCAATTTCTTGAAAAAGAAGTCTCTATATCCTTTTATTTTTTTTTCTTATTTGTTTTATATTTTGTTTTTGTTTTGTGCTGACGTTATGGGACGAAGAATGTTTTTCATAAAGGCTTTATAAATAAAAATTATTATTATTATTTTTTGTTTAATTTTAATTTTAATTTTTGTTTAATTTTTTTTAGTTTTTAGGTTCCATCGAAACTACAGTTTCGCTGGTAGTTTCGCCAAGCGAATCTATAGATTCACCCGGCAGTATCGCTGTTCTCTGAACACATGATTTCATTTGTGATGCCGAGCGAAACTATAGTTTTGCTGTCAGCGAAACTAGGTCATATATATTGCACAGTGTGAAACTCGTTTCACATAATGTTGTGCGAAACTAAACCCTAGTTTCTCTGTGGCCGAAACTAATTGATTCCATTTGCATCATTTCCGTCGAGTTTGTTGGTTTCTAAGCGATCTGGTAGGCATTGCGACTCTGTTTCTATGGTTTAATCACGGATTTATTCATTAATCAGTGGTTTTGGGTTGGTTCGCTGGTTCGAAACTTCGCCTGTTTCATCCAGCGAATCTACCAAATTAACCAGCGAAACTGAAAGAAAGTTCTCTGTTGCGAGCGAATCTATCTGGTTATGCTGTCCAAGCATACCCGACAGTTTCGCTCGAACCATTCAAGCGAAACTATACTTTCGCTCAGCACATAATATGCTCTGTTGGGGTCAGCGAACTTACAACTTCGCTGTCGTCTGAATCATAAGCTAGACCTTAGCGAAAGTGTAGAATCGCTCAAACTCATGGTCTAGGGCTGAGTTACGGTGAATGTACACTTTCGTTTACCCAAATCTTGTGAAAAGACAAATCTTGTGGCATTATTAGACGACAGTAATCCGAAGACTGTCGGATTCAATGATTGTCTTAGATGGTTGAAGCAGTCTCCCATACTTTATGCCATATCTCATTTACCCACGATCTACGACATTCACATAAGAGATTTTTGGGTTAATGCTGAATGTGATCTGGGATCTACTCCACACAGGATTACTTCAAGAGTCCTTGGGGAAGACATAGTTGTCACTACTGAGACGGTAGCAAGGGTGTTGAGGTTAGAAGAAGATTGTGGAGATGAGGTTGGTATGACTAATGCTAAACTTCTTAATGCTTATCGAAGCATTGGGTATGAAAGACCATCTTTTGGGTCAAAGAAGGAAATTAAAAAGTCGTTTTTATCCAAGGAAAGGAGATACATTGCTCACGTATTCTTCATGTGCTTGGATCATAGAAAGGGAGGATAAGATGGATTAAATGCACAGTGGGCAAAGGCGATGATTATATTCTGTAAAGGACAAAAGGCCAATATTGCAAGACTAATATTCGACTGTATGACTGAGAATGTCATGGCTCTGAAGAAGGATAAATGGCTATTATATCCAAGGTTTGTCCAGATGATCATTAATCACGAGAAACCAAATTTGCCAAGACACGGGGAAGTTGAGAGGCTGATGCAGATGAATACAAGAATATTTGCAGATTGCTCAGCAGTTAGACATGACTTCAATGGTAAAATAACTTATTTGCTAGAAAACATGTATCCAGCCGAGAGATGGAACTATATAAAAAGGCTGATCGAGAACGAAAACAAAAGTGCTGAAGAAAACCGGGATAAACAGACAGAGGAAATAAAGAAGAGGAAGAGATATGCAAAGGAGAAAGAATATGATTTAGATGCTGAGATTGATGAGGTTGAAGAGGAGCTGCGGGCTCAGCGAGAGAGAAGGTCCAAAAGAAAGTCTGATCAAGGGGAACCGGCTCACGAAACAGAAAGGAGAACTAAGCATAAACAGCCAGTGTTTGAAGAAAGAAGGGATTCCCGATCAGAATTGGACCAGGATGTCATTCAAAATGTAAATGCAACATTGGCCAATGAACTAAGCATGATAAAGACAAAGTTGGTCAATCAAGAATTGAGAGAACAGGAAAAGGATGAGCAAATTGAAAGTATGAAAGCAATGATGATGGATCAGCAGAATCTTATTAAAAGATTGCTGAAGGAGGTGAATGAGCTCAAAGGCAAAGTTGGTGTCACAAACCAACTATCACAAGAGGAGCTGGATGATCTGACAGACACATCAAAGTATGCATTCCTAAAAGTTGGAAAGTCATCAGGAATGGGAGGGGATACAAGTCCAGCTGGAGTTGGTGCAAGTGGCAGTGGTGTAGGAGCACAAAAGGTTGTTGAAACAGAAGCAGATAAGAGAGTTGAGGAAGGAGGAGATGTGAGAGAGGAGCCAGTGGTTGTTGAGGCTGAATTTGTTGATTTGGGATTGGATATAGAAACAGACTTGACGGGGGCTGAGGTGATTAGAGAAGAAACTATTAAAGGAAATAAGAAGGGTACAGAGAAGAGAATTATTGATGAAGAGGAAGAATATGAGGAACAACTGGTTGATTATGACTCAGAGCCTGAATATTATGAAGTGGAGGAGCGCCCAATGACATATGTGGCACAAAGGGGTTCAGAAGAAGGTGATGTATTTGAGATGAGCAAAGAAGATTGGTTTGTGAAAGAAAAGGAACCAGAAGAATTAACACCTCTATTCCAAAACATTAGTGAACAAGCAAGAAGAAAACTGATAAGAAAATAGTGAGCTGAAAGTATATTCTGAATTGAAGATGTTTGTGATCAAAAGAAGAGGCGGGGACATATCTTATATGCATAAAAGGAAGGCGTTCAAGACCTTGCCTAGGTGGAACTTGAGGAGATTAGCAGAAATTCCACTTTTGAATGCCCACTTGAGTGAACATGCTATGTTGTTGGAAAAGGAGATTATAGCAGGAATGAATGACAATTTTGAAGCTTTTGGGTATATGAGGATAGAAAGGAGAAGATCAAAGAAAGACCTGGATTGGGCCACCAGAAAAGGAAAGATTGTGTTAAAGCTGAAGCCAGTTAAAACCGTAAATAGAGTAGGGGTGCCCAATCCACTTCCCCCTAGACTACAAAATTTTGAAAAATGGTTTTATGATAACAATACTGGGGAAGCAGTCATTAGGTTGAAAGGTGGTGCTGAGATTAAGTTGTTTGATCCAATGGAAGTATTTTCTTTTTGTGATGAAGACTTGGTGACTCTATGTGAAAATCATATCAAGGCTGGAGCTGGAGATGAAACAAGAAGAGAAGCAAGTTTGTTCATGAATGTGGCAAATAAAGCTCGTGGAGTAAGGGCAGAGGTCGGGGAGCTCTTGAAGAAAGTATCAAAAGCTGACGAATTAAGATTGGACATGCAGGATCATACTAGACAGTTTGCAAGGGCAAGTGCAAGGGCTGAAGAGGAGAGTACAATAGGAGTTGATCAAGAAACATCTGATAAAGCTGAAGAAGGTGCAAGAGAAGAGCCAGAAGATTGAGTGTGAGATCCAACCTAGGGGAGAATTGATGATCTACATAGGTTGGACTCACTATAGTTAATAGGTTTATTTTGTTTTTGTAATAGGTTAATTGTCAGTTCTTCCTTGTAATTTGTCTTTCTATGTATTTTTGTATTTCCGCGAAACTACGGGAGAAACTATAGTTTCGCCCGGAGTCAGCTAATTTAGATCACCCGAAGAATCTGTAGTTCACTGCCGGGTGAATCTAGTAGTTAGACAGGCAGTCAGCGAAACTGCCAGCGAATTTAGGTTACTTATATATTGTAATCTTTCTATCTTTGTAAGAAAACCTTTGGCAAAACCCTAAAACAAAATATTTGCTATTGCAATTGTGTGTGGCTGGAAGTTTATTTTCAATATCATTGAGCCTTTGTTATTGTTATTATTGTTTAGATTCAATTGATATCATTATGTTATTATGTCTATAAGTGTTAATTTGGTGGAATATCATTGTCAAGCATCAAGTGCACTGTTGAATCGATCAAGTGGACCAACAACCCTGATTGGCTTCGAGTCCTGACCCCGTCAGATATTGAACCAAAGACATAATCATGTGGGTGATGTTTTATAGTTTTAAAGTTAGTGTTGAGGGTTGAGGAATTGGATGAAGTAGGTTGTGGGGAAGATGATTGTGAGGTGGATGATGGTATGGTGGATGGTTGATTGGAAGTAGGACTTTGTGGAATTTGTGATGGTGTTGAAGGGATTTGGTTTTTAGGTTTAGGTTGATGTTGAGGTGAGAATTTTAATTGAAGATGAGGTTCTAGTTCAGGTTGAGGTTGAGGTAGTGGTTCTGGTTGTGGTTGAACGGGAATGAAGGGTTGACCACTTGATGAAAGAATGTCATCGTCAGGGAAGGATGACAGATTGAATGAATTAAAAATGGTGTTTGAATCATAGAACCAATCTAGATCAGAACCAATGTTGGAAACATTGGACTCTGGCCAATCAACATAGAAAGATTCTTGCACTATTCGTGTCCGTTTGTTGTATACTCTATAAGCCTTTTGAGTTGAAGAGTATCCGAAAAAGTAACATTCAAACTTGGAATTTTGAGCTTGAGTATTTAACAATGTGTATGAGCATCCAAAAGGATGAAAGAAGTCAATCAACGGCTTACGCTTGTGAAACGGTTCATATGAAGTCTTCATCTTGTCTTTCACAATCAGAACTCTGTTTAGAACATAGGAAGCACAGTTGACTGCTTCTGCCCAAAAAATAATTGGAAATTTAGATTCTATGAGCATAGTTCGGGCTGCTTCAATAAGAGTGTGATTCTTCCTTTCAGCAACACCGTTCTGTTGAGGAGTTCGGACTGTGCTGAATTGTCTAAGAATTCCATTGCCTGCACAGAATGAATCAAAGATTTGATTTCTAAACTCTATCCCATTGTCACTTTGAATTGCCAAAACTTTCTTGTTGCTGATATTCTCAATGGTTAAAATCAGCTTCTGCAACACCTCTGCTGTCTCCCCATTTTGTGCTAGGAAATGAACCTAAGAATAACTGGAAAAATCATCTGTAACAACAAGAAAATAAGATTTCTTAGCAATACTCTCCACACTTATTGGACCGAACAGATCATAATGTAATATCTCAAGAGGATTAGAATAGAATTTTCTTGTTTAGGCTTGTGTGATTTCTTGTGCTGTTTACCTTTAGCACAAGATATACACTTTTCGATTACAGAAAAATCCTTTTGAGGTAAACCTCTGACAAGATTATTTTTAACGAATTTGTTAATGTTCTTAAAATTCACATGGAGTAAACGTCTATGCCAGAGAAATGACTCAGAGGGAGAAGCTTTTGACAAGAGACAGGCCATGGTGGAGGTTGATTCTTTGGAGTTCATATGAAGCAGATATGTGTCGTTTTTCCTTGGAGCTCGCATGATTATTAAATCAATCGAAAATTTAGGCTTAAGAAACAAAGATTCATTAGATTTAAAAAGCACAGGAATATTCTTGTCACAAATTTATGACACGCTCAGAAGATTGAATGCCAATTCAGGCATGAAATTTACCTTTTCCAAGGTTAAAGAACCATTGGATACCACACCTTGACCTATTATTTTACCTCCCTTTTTATCACCCACAAAAGCAACATATTCTCCATTGATTATTCGATAATTGGTAAGAAGGTCCTTCAAGCCGGTCATATGCCTGGAACATCCACTATCTACGTGCCACGTGCTGTTGATAGTCCTTCTTGAATGTTCCAGGCAAAAGAATTAAAGAAAAAATCATTTAGACACGGGGTCCCAAACCTTAACCGGCTTGGTTCTTGGAGAAGTTGAATTTGTACAAAAGAAACTATCAACAAAATATTTTATTCTATTTCCTAAAGAACGATTATCTACATTTCTATTTACAACCCTGGGCAATGCTTAATAATGTGATCATCTTTTCCACAGTTGAAACAAATAGATTTTAGGCCTTTTCTTTTATCTTTTTGAATAGGAATATTATCCATAATAATCTCTTTCTCACACTCAGACATAAGAGATTCACAATCACTGTAAGTGACGTGCACTTCCTGTGATTTGTTTTTAGAGTCAGATGATCTATCATGATTTGTGGATTCTCTTATCTCTAAAATTTTACAATCATGTGAGGATGTTGTTTCACTTGGATTAGTGATCTGAATGGGAGTGAAAGTGGGAATGGGAAGAGAAAAGAATTTTTCAAAACAGTTTGATTTTAAAGAATGTTTATCGTCTTTACTGAGAATGCCAACTTTTTCATTAACAGTTAAAACATCAACTTCATTTGATTCAAACATTGTGGAATGAGAACAACTGGAATATAAACTATCCAAACTACAATCTATGATATTAGAACTATTGTCTAAAAAAAACGTTTTGGAATCTGAAGAACTAGAACTACTACAGCCAAGACCTCTACTTCCTCCATAATCATAATCTTCCCGAACCTCTTTATGATTCACACCTTCTAAACCTGCAAACAAACTGTTAGTATTCTTTTTAATTAAATCATTTGTAAGGTGAGGAGTAGGCATTAAAGAATAGCAAAAGGTGCTAGGCGGTGAATAAACATGAGTGGTTTCACCATAACCCAACCCCGTCTTAATTTTAGCTCCTCTTTGTTTGCTATAAAGTTCCTCTAGCTTCATTCCAGAAATAGTCCATTTATCAAGTTTTGTTTTAAGTGAGTTACCCTTTCTGTTAAAGCATTTACTTTCACGTTTCTTTCAAAAAGAGTTCTTTTTAAATGATCATTTTCTTTTAAAGCTTCATTTAATTTTACAAAAAATTTTGCTTCATTCTTTTTAAGTTCCTCATTTACCCTTTTTAGATCCCCTCCATTTTCTTTTAATATGTTATTTACTTTATAAATTCCAAACAGATGAAATTTGCAAGCAAATGAACACATGTCTTGAACTACCTCATATGGAATCTCCATTATCTTCTTCTCTGCAGCTAGGGCTTTCTCACAATTACACACCCTTGATTCCACCTTCAATTCTTCTTCTTTTACAGTTTTCCATCTTCACTCTTCTCTTTCTTTTCACGAACATCCACCATACCCGCCTTCTCCTTTTCTCCACAAGCACTCTTCACACTTCCTTTTTCTTCACATTCCCTCTTTCTTTCTGCTTCATTCTTTACTGCCTCTGCAATCTCAGCTACTAGGGCATGATTGATTTCCTCTTCAGTTTAAGCTAACTCAGCAGTCCAATCAAAGTTAGTTAGCAGAGTTGTTTCCTTCTTCTTCTTGTTTTCTTCCTTGTCCTCAATTGAGATGACCCTATTAACTCCCGTTCCAGGTTCAGTCATGATGGGAGAAGGACATTCTCTCTTGAAATGCCCAAGCTGTTTGCAGTTGAAGTACCTCAGCTTTGATTTATCAAATCCAACCTTTGTATTCTGATTTTCGAAATTCTTCCTTCCTGTTCTCTCCATGAATCTTCTTGCCCTTAAAGTGATCATAGCCATTTGCCATTGCAATCAGCTTCCTCCAGATCATCAGGATCCGCCTGATACATATCTTCTGCAGTCATTCCTCTTTCCTTTAGTTCACCAGCCACCAAGGCTTCATAGCTATGTAAGAAGAGAACAAATAGAGCCATGCTTTCTGAAGGAACCTGTGGAGGACTTGATGTTTTTGATGTAGATCCACTACCTGTAGTCTTGTCAGAAGTGGCTGACATACCACCATAAGCTGCTACATGCTTTGATGAGTCTGAAGTAGATGAAATAAGAGCATCATTCTATGAGTAAGCTTGAGATGGAAGCATTGTCTGATTGTATTCTCTTCGTTTCAGGTCTAACTCAAAGGACTTCAACTTATTGATAATGTCCATCAGTTTATAATCCTGAAATCCTCTTTCTTGCCTCAACATCCTCACTTGCAGACTCCACTGTGGTGGAAGAGAATCTAGCAGCTTCGTGACTTGCTTATTGTTTGACAGTTCTCATCATACTTCTTCAATGTGCTTGTAACGGACAGAAAACGGTTTGTGAGATCTGTGAGTCTCTTGTTTTTGTGTCCAACAAAAGAGTTGAATTCCTTTTCAGTTTGGGTGGCTTTATCTTTGACCAATTCCTCATTGCCATCATAGAACTCACACAATGCATCATACAAGGCCTTTGCACTTTTATATTCACCAAATCTGTTGTAAATTTTTGCCGATAAAAACAAGGTCAGATCACCGAAAGCCTTTTGATCCTGATCAATCAGTTTGATGTCTCTCTCAGAGTATTTTGTCCGATCTGCAGTTTGAATGGTCACATTGTCTTCCACTAAAACAGGCACATGAGGTCCTTTCACAATCGACTCCCATTGAGTGTGATCGGTGTACAGGAAGAAAGCTTTTAAATATATTTTCCAATCATCAAAGTTGTCACCGTTGATTAGCTTAGGAGGTCTGTTAGGTGCCAAACTCTCAAGATCAGCAAGAGTAAGACTTGTTGCCATCAAAATTTTGTAAAAGAACCAGTAGTTTCCTACACAAGAGGCTAGTTTTGAATAGCAAACAATAGTTTCACAAGAGCTAATTTCGCACGCAGAACATAGTTTCACAACTAGTTTCGGCTGTAGTTTCCACAACAGTTTCAGCCGGAACTATTGAACTTTCGTTCAAAGAAGAATCAAGATAGTTTCGCAAGAAAACTGAGGACCAAAGAACTTTCATTCTAGATTCGCAAAGGAATCAAAACCCACAAAGATCTATAATTTCGCACCATAGTTTCGCACTATAGTTTCGCACAAAGAACACTAATTTCGCATGATAAATCGGAAAATCCTCTTTTTGTGAAAATGAACTAAAAATCACCAAATCTCACTCAAATCACTATCAATTTGAGATCTGATAATTCCAGAAGGTTCCCAAGCTTACACCACACTTTCCTTAATAAATTTCCCTGGAAAACACACGTAAAACAGCTTCAAAATGATTGAAAAGATGAATTTGTCAAAACTACCCAAAAACACAAACAATCAAGAGCACAAAGGCACTGATACCATATTGTTGGTCCAGATGATCGTTAGAACGTGCTTTTGGTGAAGATTTAACACTGACATCCACAAGATATCACTAAGACTAATAGCTTGTGGACCAAGTAATGATAGAATATAAACCCAAATCAAAAAAAGACCCATTTGTAAGATGATTTGTGAAGATAAAGAAGAATAGTGCTCAAATGTAAGAAATATAAGCTTCTAGCAATACAGAAACAAAGAATGAACTCAAATCTGTAATATCAATAAAGTTCCAAGAGTTACATAATGAAGAACAAAGATACATATATATACAGGACCTAGGTTCGCATATAGTTTCGCATACTGTGAAACTATAGGCACCATGGCATGAGAAACTACCAGGTGAAACTGCATTTTCGCATGCAGTTTCGCATGCCATAGAATACAAAAGAAGACAAAAGTAAACTAGATCCTATTATATTAATATCTAAGCTATCATAAACTATAACTAAACAACAAAAACAAATAGCAAGGTGAATACCACCCTATACTTGATCATCACTAACATTCGCTTAGGAAGAAGGTAGGAGGTGCCTTGGAAACAAAGCCCTCAGAAGATAGCACCCAAACCCAAACCACATCCAACAAAGCCACTTCCCACACCTTCACCCTTCCCCATCAAAATCGAACCAACCATTAAACCCTCAACTCCTAAACCCATACCATTAGCCATTCCCACACCTTTACCCCTATCTCTAAACAACCTCCACCTCCACCTGTCCTTAAACCCAAAACACAACCCAGAACCCAATCTCAACCCAAACCAACTTCTGAACCTTCAAAGCCCCTATCCTTAGAAGAATTTAAGGAGATCAAAACAAAGCTCATCAACTGCACCACCTTGAGCAACATCTCTTATGAGGAAGAGTCAATTAAACTGAAATACATTGATGTCTCTTCCTGTTCCCTCATAAGAGATGCATTCCTTGATTTGCCTAGGGGAACATTGGACCAAGCTCTCTAACTTCTAGCCGTCAACTATGATACTCTTGTAGAAAAAGAGAATAAGTTAAGGAGAAGGTTGGTGACTCTGCTGGACACTAGAAAAGGGAATATGCTGCCAACCAGCCCCTTCGCTCCCAGAAGCACAATTGTCCGGTGGAGGTTCAATGAATCTACTCAAAGCTTAATAATGCAAGGGAGAATGGTTAAATAACCAGACTTGACGCATCTGCTCTACTACACTCAAGCAGATTTGATATTGCTGAGTTAGTAGAGAGACCATTCTCCAACCCCTCCAGCTCTCAGATTGATAAGAAGTCATTTGAGTAGCATTCATTTCAATGAAATAAAAGTTAAAGCATAGGCTGAAGTGGAAAGAGTAACCATCAAGGAAAGAACATTCCTGTAAATGGTTGAGGGACCAACTTCAGAACCAATAGTCAAATAGGAATATGACTATGGTTCTCATCAACTAACTCTTTTCAGAGGGGCACAATAGAAGAGGCATGTCATCCAAAGTGACCGACTGGATCTACTATCCACGGATGACTTGTATAACATCCTCTCCACTGCATCAGGAAGGAAAATAGAGACAGGCAAATACCTTCTTTCCCTGGTGCTAAAGACTTTGAGGAGAAGAAACAAGTGAGGTTTTGGTAGCATCAGCCTAGGGGAGTACTGTTGGATCTAATGAGGATGGTGCAACCAAAACCACACTTAGATATATTTTGATGTGCTAAACAAATGGTCTTCCGAAGGAACAAGCTGCTCTTCTGAAGCTCAAGTGTGAAGAACTTCCGAAGGAAGAACTTAGTCTTCTGAGACTAAGTTATTATTCTTCTGAAGTATGCAACTTAGAAGATCCAAAGACAAAGTCTTCCGAAGAATAAAGTCCTGAAGACTTGCAGAAATTTGGAAGAAGTTTATTCTTCCGAAGTATAATGGCCTCAGAAGAATTTTTTCTTCCGAAGCCATTTAGCTTTGGAAGAACTAACTATAAACCATTGGACATAAGTAAGGTCTGTCTGACAGTCCGCTGCCACTCTGACAGACTGCATGGTGCTTTCCCACGCCCATGTAGTTGACCTTACTTTATCCACTATTAACCATTATCAGCTTAGTACAGTTGCCACTTTTAGTTGGTGACAAAAGGTAAGTCATGGATATATCATGACTACTTAACCTAAGATATTATTATTTTATATTAGATATCTTACTTCTAAACAATGTAGTATTTGTCTAGTTGTAATTTCCAGTTGGTTTTCCAAGTATAATCAGCTATAGATAGTAGTATATATAGTTTCTCTATGTAACTTAGTAACGATGCTTGAAGGAGTCTTGTAAAACTGAGTTGGGAAGTAATATATAAAAGTATCTTGAAAACCACTTGTGTGCTTTTATGTTTTTTGTTTGAACTTATTATATTACTTGTGAACTTGATTAAGATTCTGCTTCATCAACCTGAGTGATATTAAGTGAGTTTGTGTGATTATCTTTTGTTGTGAGACAAACACCGATCTCGTAAAGAAGGAAGTAGAGAGTGATCAGGTTCAACCTCCCTCTCAAAAGAAGATTCTCAAAACTATGCCAACTGAATGCATCATGTGTGGTAGTACTTCTCACTTTGCCAAGGATTGCATCTATAATCCCAAAAGTTCTATCCACATGAACAAGAAGAAAACTTCTGAGAAGAAGAAGAAAACAACTTCGGTAGGAAAATCTCTTTCTTTTAGAAGCTCCAAAGTGAAGAAGAAGATAAGTGAAAACTTACCTTCGGAAGAAATTTTGGTCTCAGAAGAAAGGAATGCTTCCAAAGTACTGAAGTCTGCTGCAGTGGATGCAAAAGCTTCTGAAGGTCCAGTCTCCAAAACTTCCAAAGTTATAAAGACTTCTAAAGTGTTGAAGGCTAATTTTGGTCTTCCAAAGATGGTGTGGAAGATAAAGGAAGACCATATGACTGAAAGTTCTTCATCAACAACAGCAAATGATCCTCAGAACTTGCATATAGGATCAATTACTGTTGCATCATCTTCTATCCACTTTGACAAGCCTAAGACCAATGAGGCTTAGGTTTCCAAATGTAACTAACCATCTCTTTTTGTGTACGAACAAATAAAGACTTATGGAAATGTATGGATCATTGATAGTGGCTGTTCCAAGTGCATGACATGAAATGACTCTTTGCTTCAAAACCTTGAAAGAATTGATGGAGGTCCAGTTTTTTTTGGAGGAGAATCTGGTGGCTACATTACTAGAAGGGGCAAGGTCATAAATGGTAAGCTCAGCATTGAAAAGGTAAACTTCGTCAAGGAGCTTGGGTATAATCTTTTGAGTGTATCCTAATTTTATGATTAGAGACACAACATGCTCTTCACTAAGCATGAGACCATTGTTCTCAAACCCGGGTGGTCATTCCTCAAGAGCATATCCTCCTCAAAGCCCCCAGGAAAGGGAACATGTATAAGATGGACTTGCAGGAAACATCCCCTTCAGGAGAAGTTTCTTGCTTTCTATCCAAGGCCAATAATGATGAGTTTTTCATTTGGCATAAAAGAATGTGACATGTAAACTTTAAAAACATGAATAAATTAATTAAGAATGATTTGGTAACTAGAATGCCAAAGAAAGAGTTTACAAGTGATAATCACTATGTTGCATGCTTGAAACAAAAGCAACACAAGGTATCTCACAAGCCAAAGGAAATAAACTCCATCACCACACCCGTACACTTAGTACATATAGATCTCTTTGGCCCCACCAGTGTAATGAGTTTAGGAAGGACCTCTTACTACTTGGTGATCACAGCTGACTTTACAAGATATACTTGGGTTTTCTTTCTTAGAACTAAGGATGAAACCCCTGAGATCTTGAAGACTTTCATTCTGAAAATTGAGAATCAATGTGATCGCTGGGTCAAGATCATAAGATGTGATCAAGGAACTCAATTTAAAACCAAATCCTTGATAAATTTTGTGATGAAATGAGTATTACAAGACAATATAGTGCTCCCAGGCTCCTCAACAAAATGATGTTATTGAGAGAAGAAACAGGACACTTATTGAAGCTGCAAGAACCATGTTGTCTGACTCTAAACTGCCTATCAACTTCTGGGCAGAGGTAGTCAACACTGCTTGCTATGTGTAAAATAGAGTTTTAGTAGTTAAGACTCATGGTAAGACCCCTTATGAACTATGGCACAAAAGGAGACCCTTCATTGGTTTCCTCAGATCATTTGGATGTCCTTGCACCATCTTGAATACCAAAGATCAAATAGCCAAATTTGCTGAGAAATCAGATGATGAATACTTTATTGGATAATCTTCCCAAGCCAAGGCTTATAGAGTATACAATCTCAGAACCAGAGTAGTTAAGGAGTCAGCCAATGTGACCTTCAATGAGCACACACCTAGTGTGAAAGGTTCTGGTCTTGATTGGTTGTTTGATCTTGTTTTAGTTACCAACTATTTTAACAAAACTTGTGAGAATGTTTTAGGATCTACAGATATCTTATCAACAGGAGATTCTAATCCAAGATTTGAGCTGTGAAGACCAAGTGTACAAACTACTTTAACTCCAGTGGTAAATAGTCCTGTAGTTGGAAATCCTGTCAGTACAACCATGACAAATTCTTCAGCTGACACATCTGAGGTGCCTATAAATTCTAGCACAGAGGCACAAAACTTAGAAGAAGGAATTTCTAATGTAGGAGAAGATAGAGGTGGTGATAATGATCAGAAGTTTCTTGATACTGATAACCACTCCATAAAAGACCACAACAATGATGTAACACACTCATTGGATCAAGTGTCACTTGATAAGTTTGTTAAGATGGTAGATGACTCTCAAGAACCAGATCTGAATTTCACCAATTTAGATCTGTCCAAACAACTTGTTGTGATTCCTCAACTGAGAATCCACAAGTCCCATCCTACCACAAACATCATTAGAGATGTTAAGACTGGGGTAAGAACAAGAGGACAAACCCATGACAAAAATGTTTATCTTCACTCTTGTTTCTTATCCCAAATAGAGATTAAGAAAATTAAAGAGGCTTTGAAAGATGGAAGTTGGGTTAAAGCAATACAGGAGGAGCTGCTTTAATTCAAGAGATAGAAGGTTTGGAATCTATGTCCTCTTCCTTAAGGGAAGACTATAATAGGTACCAAGTGGGTATTTAGAAACAAGAAGGATGATAGAGGACTTGTCATCAAGAACAAGGCAAGACTAGTTGTTCAAGGATACACACAAGAAGAAGGGATTGAATACATAGATGTTTTTGCTCCTGTAGCAAGACTTGAAGTTGTTAGGATATTCCTAGCTTTTACTGCATCCAAGGATTTCAAGGTCTACCAACTTGATGTCAAGTGTGCCTTCTTATATGGGGTAATTTATGAGGAGGTGTATGTCAAACAACCACCTGGCTTGCAGACTTAGATCATCCTAATTATGTCTGCAAGCTTGATAAAGCTCTCTATGGGCTGCATCAGGCTCCAAGGAAGTGGTATGAGACACTATCATAGTATCTCTGTAAGCACGGATACAAGAGATGTACTATTGATGAAACATTCTTCATTAAAGGAATAGGAAATGACTTGATGCTGGTTCAAGTTTTTGTAGATGACATTATCTTTGGGTCAACTAATCCGAAGCTCTGCAAAGACTTTGAGAAGCTGATAAAGAATAGATTTGAAATAAGTGCCATGGGGAACTCAATTTCTTTCTAGGAATTCAAGTGAAGCAGGTTGACAATGGCATCTTCATAAATCAGTCAAAGTATGTGCAAGACATTACCAGGTTTCACATGACCGAGTGCAAGGTTGCTAAGACACCCATAGCCAAAAACCACTCTCTTGGACCAGATCTTAAGGGGGAGTGTGTTGATGAACATCTATACAGGGCTATGATTGGGTCTCTTATGTACCTCACAGCCATCAGGCCTGATATCATGTTTGTCACATGTATTTATGCAAGATATCAAGCCAACCCTAGGATGTCACACCTGGTTGCTGTTAAGAGAATTCTCAGATATCTCAAGGGTGTTCCTAAATTAGGCCTTTGGTATTGAATTCTGACTTCAATCTGTATGCATATACAGATAGTAACTATGGTGGTTGCAATATGACTACAAAGTCAACATCTGGGGGATGTCAATTTCCTGGTGGAAGGATAGTCTCATGGCAATGCAAGAAACAATCCTGTTTATCTGCATCAACTGCTGAACCTAAATACATTGTTGCTGCAAGCTGCTATGCTCAAGTGCTTTGGATTCAGAATCAGATGCTAGATTATGGATTCAACTTCAAGGAGACTCCAATCCATATAGACAACAATAGTGCTATCTCTATTATAGAGAATCCTGTACAGCACTCAAATACAAAGCACATCAATATCAGGTATCATTTAATTAGAGATAATTTTGAAAAGGGATTGATAAAACTAGTCAAAGTTAACACAAATGAACAATTTGCTGATCTGTTCATAAAAGCTTTTGATGAGCAGAGATTTAAGTATCTTGTGTCAGCTATTAGGATGATTAACTTTGAGTAGATTCTGAAGATTATTTTCAATAATATGTGTGTCTAAAGTTGTCTATATCGTCACCATATAAGCCTAGTTTACTTTGAAAGAAACTTTTTAAAATAACATCCCTTAGAATTTTGAGAATTTTGGATATATTTTCCTTCTGAAGACATTAAGTTGACTTCAGAAGAAAATTATGTCTTCTAAACAAATAACTACTTCTGAAAAGTTAACCTTCAGAAGAAATTTGAATATATCTTCCGAAGCTTATATTTGTCACCAAGTACTTATATGTATTGAAGGACTATTTTCTTCCAAAAGCAATTAAGTCTCGAAAGCTTTATTCTCTTATTGAATAAGATTTTTGATCTTTGATATATTCAGTAGCAAAATCTATCTAGGAAGTTAAAATACTCCAAGTATTTTTTCTTCTGAAGCAAAATTCTTAGAAAACTAAGGAATATCTTCGGAAGCCAATTTGGCTTCGGAAATTTTTCTAAAACCTTCCAAAGACAAATTGCCTTCGAAGATTTAGACTTCCAAGAAAACAAACTTTTTGGGCACTTTTTCAAGGTTGGGACTGGCATTCGGATTTCAAAGTTTATCCGTTTGCATTAACTTTGTCTCAAATCCATATCATATATATATATATATATATATATATATATATATATATATATATATATATATTGTACAACGGTTCCCCCTCTTTTACTATTCTCCATCTACAAGATTCAAACCCTAAATTCACCCACAAATAGACCTTGTTTTTACCTCCCTTCATTAGAAAGCTACTCAAAATGGCCAACCATGATCCCCCGAAACCAACCGGATTTTGCCATGCACTTACACAGGCAACATAATCAAGTTGCTTTGTTGTCGACTAAGAAAGATCCTGGTTTCTCAGACGTTTGCTGCTTCTTATCTCTAACCAACTACCTCACTGCACTCACTATCGACCCTCCATTATATGAATATCAACTATTGAGTTCTGGAGGACCTGCCAAGAGGTCATCTTGGACAGTGGGAAGGCACTGTCTGCCACAGTGCAGGGGAGGATAGTTTTCATCACTCCAGCCACCATCAACACCCATCTAAGGCTGGATGATGAAGAGGGTGACTTGTCCTTTCCTAAATCTATTGTTAATGACTCATTCCGGCAGATGGGCTATGAAGGGGATTACTTCGTAAGAACCTTCAGAAAAAGAAAGGTCTATACAAGTGGAAGTACCTCCTCTATGTGGTCATCCACTCCCTTTCAAACAATCATGGAGGATGGGACCAAATTCCTGAAGACCTTTACTACATAGTCCATGGAATGGTTCAAGGGGTCAAGTTCAGGTATTCTCAATTTATATATACAAATCTGCTTGCAAACTTGGACTCCTTAGAATATTAAATGTTCCCTAGATATGTTCAGTACATTCTTAACTATGAACTGGGCTCATAGTTAAGTGGAAAAGGTAATGTGCTTAAATTGGGATAGATAAATCCTGGTATCTTCAAAACAATGAGAAAGCCAACTGTTGGCTTCTCAGGGGTAAAAACAGCCCTGTTCCCAAAAATGTTAGAGCTCATTGCTCAAGGTGACAACTTGGCAGCACCAGCCAATGTTGAACCCACACCTTCTACATTTGCAACCCCCACACAACATCAAATCACCATCACCTACCAAAGAAAATCCAACCGAACCCCTGCTTAGTCTACTTAGATTAAGCAGGCCCCCAAATTGCCAACCATGCAGGTAGAAGTGGACATTAGGGCTCCCACTTCTCCTGAGGAGAAAACCACTCCCATTCTTTTTATGATCAGTGCTGAGCTTCCTCATGCTCAGCCTGATGAGCTCATAACCCCAGCCTTAAGCCTTCATTCAGAGTCTCAAAACTCTAATGATCAACCTTCAGGGGAAAGTTAGCATCCCCAACCGTTTGATCTTAACCAACCAATTCCTAACCTTGAATTCTATGATAATGAAGATATAAGATTCAGTGAGTACCATGAATCTCTCTCTCCACCCCTGCTCAAGGAGAGATGAGTGCTCCTGCATCACCTATATCTAGCCTACATCATCCACCCACAACTGAGGTGGACCTTCCTAAATCTATTCAGGAGGCCCATATGGAAGAGGCTCTCATTTTTGCAAGTGATTACATCATTCAGACCACAACCATGGCAACCTAGCCCATTGACACTTCTTTTGAAGCTGTCAGTGTGCAGGGGAAAACCAGTAGCCAAGAAACTAAAGCTGGTGATGAGGAAGAAGACTTTGGTCCTATTTTCTCATCCCCCTGTGAGTGATGAAGATAAGGGGAGTATGCAACTAAAGGTGCACAAAATGACTAAACTCTACACCTATTTAGTTTAAAGGTCAGTCATCTGGAATCTCAAGTGACTATCTTATAGAGAAAGGTCAATGACCAGCAACTTGAGATCACCGATTTAAAGGTCAAGTTAGCTAAGAGACCCATCCAGAGGACTCAACTAGGCCTACAAGAACCTATGGATATGGTGGACCTAACTCCTAGCTCCCTTGTGCAAGAGGGTGATGCTACCAAAAAAAAGGAGAAAGTCCTACTTACAATCACAGAACCTAGGATTTCCTCTCAGAGTATGGACATGGAGGACTCACCACTCTCACTTGCAGTTATCCATACTCAACAACCTCCTCAAGTCCACATTGATGTGGACTCTCTCATTCAAAGTCTATTTAAGGAGGGTATACCAATGGCTATGTCTACTCCATCTCACCCTATTGAAAACCAATAGTGAGATGGAGGTATTATGATCAAAGGAGAGCCCTAGTAATCTCTAGGTCTCAGGGTCAATAAGAGATTTTCATCTTCTACGACCTGAGATACTATGACAGTACCTATCTAGTTGACCTTTCACTTGCCAACCTAAGTCAAAACAGGTAAGCTGCAAGGTTGGCTGATAGGATTCAACAAAGGGTGCTTGAAGAGTTCAAGCTGAGAACAAGATTATATAGAAAGAGGCTAGCAGGCAGGACTGTTGGTCAACTAGATGTTGAGGTGGACCCTAAGATTAGCTTCAAAGGGGAAACCTTGATTGAAGGCCAGCAGTTGAACCTGTGAACCTTGAGACAGGAGCTGCTTCAGCACCATCAGCACCTACTACCCTCAGTGAGGCACCAGCTGGTGAAGGTGTCTTATAGCCTCTCTCTGGCCAAAGCTTAAGTAAAGAACCAAGCAATGAAGGCCAAAGCTCTCTCTAACCTGTGTCACACAGGCCTGTGAGTGACAAAGGTAAAAGTAAGATGACTCCTGAGAAGATTGAGGAGGAGAAGAGAGAGAGAAAGAGGAAGGCAAGGGGAGAGAGTTCAAATGGAACCCCTGGCTTCATGGAAGCTGCAATCAAGGTTGCCCCCCGGCCAAGCACTCAAGATGATAAGTTAAGGGTAGCCAGATTAAACTATTTGGGATCCAGAAAATACAACATTGATGAACTCATCTCTCTCCCCTTGGAGCAATTAGATGAACTGGCTGACATGGAAGTGTCAAAGGAGAGGAAGGAAGCTAAAGATGCAGAATTGCTCCTTAAGATCAACAAAGAAAGAAGGAGAAAAAGACTTTACAAAACTCCTTCCTCTCCCTAGTTCAGGAAAGCCCCGAGACAAAGGCTGTGGCTACTAAACAACAAACTCAGGAAGGTAGGGAACAAGACAAACAAAATACGATCACCTACCTGAGTGCCACAGGCCTGTATCAGGAAGCAGACGTTCTTCCCTTACCATATGACTACATTGAGTTCGAATACCTCAAGCAGCTTGAGTAACAAGTGCAAAAAGAGCAAAAAGCTGCAAAAAGGAAGATGAGAGAAGAGGCTGCAAAGTCAAGAGCCACCATCAGAGAAAACTTGAAGAAATCTGCTGACAGACAGATGATGGTGAGCTTCTTGAAGCTGTATGGATTCTCCAAAAGGAGACTTGGTCCAATGTCTCTATCCACCATGGATGAGCATATTAGAGTGATCAAGCAGAAGATCAAAAGGGGTGAGCTGGTTGACTTGCATTCTCCACCAAGTCAGGCTGCACCTAAAGCTGAGGTCAAGGTTGAACCACCAGAGACAACACAACCAAAACCTAATGCTGCATCACAGCCAGCTTCATCTTCTAATCCATAGCAAGGTCCTGATCCTTCTCCTTCTGAACCTGTGAAGGACAAGGACCCAACTGAGGAAGACAAACAAGAGCAATCTGGTACTGTAGGCTAGTTTCCTAAGTTAAAATACAGAAAGAAGAAAAGGATGGCCATCAGAAGGGATAAGAAGAAGAAGTCCAAGGCATCCACCTCTACATCTCAGGATGAGTCAGAACATCCTAAGGGTGATCAAGAAGAGGCTGCTCATCCAACTCCAATTCAAATAGAGCCTCTTACTGCTGAGAGACCCATTATGTCTTGGATGTTTGCCACCAATCCAGACAGATGGTATGTCACTAAAGATCAAGGAGGTCAAGACCTATATTTCTGGAAAAACATACTTGACCTCCCTCTGCATGATCTTTATGACATGAGGAGATACTTTGAGAGTCTAAGGAATCCTAACCAGCTGTTGATCAAAGGAATGGTCTTGATTCTAATAAGGACTATCAATAGATGAAGATCAAGAATCAATGATCTATTCAGTTTTGGTAGCATCAGCCTAGGGGGATTTTATAAGAAATACACTTAGAGGCTGATGCAACCAAAGAATAACCAAGAGATCTCAGAATGCAGAAATGAAGTACAAGGAAGTTACTTCAGAAGATTTGATACAACTCAGTGAATTATGCTAAGTGTCAAATCTTCCGAAGCCAAAAGACCATATCTTCCGAAGCCAAAGATGAAGTCTTCGTAGCTTCAAGGACAAAGTCTTCCAAAGCCAAAGACTGATTTCTTCCGAAGACAGAGAAGACATGCTTTCTCTGAATCACCTTTTGAAAAAAGCTGAACCATTTTATGCTACCACTCTGAAGACTTACCAACTTATATGAGTTGGTGAAAAGTCCATGCTTTTATCAACTGTATATTAAGGTCTTTTGTCTGTAGCTTTCCAACTATGTTTTTATCCTTTTTGTAATAGACAAGGATGTGAGTTATGGTATGTCATAGTCACTAGTCAAAAGGCAATCTGCCTTTTACCTCTACATTGATCTTGTTGTCTAGATTAGTGTTTCTAGCTAGCTTTCAAAGTATGGCCGACTGTAGGATGTAGTATAAAGTGTCTCAAGTACTTGTATCTTTTATGTATGCTTTATAACACTTGTAAGAACTTAACAACAATATACATCATTCTTGAAAACCATATTTGATTGTTCTTGTTGTTTTACTTGTGTTTTTTGTATCATCACTAACCGGTTCCATATTTTATCTGCTAAGTGTTTCACATCTCTCCACCTTGTGAAACTGTTGCATTGACCACCCTTTACCGGTCCTGTATTGGCCAACTTGCTTCATTCTTAATCACTTAGTCATTCTTAATCATATTCCTGTATTTGTTTGCACTGGTGCTGAAAGTAAAGTACAAGAGATGATTATACTTACAAATGTCAAACTTGCTGTTAGAACTAGATCAAATGTATAGGTTTAGTTGACTTGTCAACTCTTGTAATTAATCCTTGTAATTTTCTTTTGATAATATAATGTACTGCATGAATTATATGGTAACCCATATTATTATGTGTGTTAGTTTATGTTATTACAGAAAACATCAGACTTGTCAATTTGGAAAAATTGACGTGTTAGAACAACCTACGGATGAATAAGTGTTCTTCCATAGATGTTCTCAGGAGCATAACCGAAGTTTGTGCTTCCGTATATCTCCTACGGAAGAACAACAACTGCTGAACAAGAACAAAGATCAAGTGGAGCTGCTGAAGGAGAGCTTGCTGCTGAAGAACAAGTACAAGAACTCCTGTGGAAACACAACCACTGAAGAACAAATGATGAAGACAAAGTGTTGCTGCGAAAGACTAATTACTGCGGAAGAAGAACTTCCTACGGAAGATCAATTCCTATGGAAGAACAAAACACATATGAATTCAAATCATCATGTACGTAACAAAAAGTCAACAAGTCAACATATCAAAGCAATATCATCAAATCAATGAAGGCGAAGGATAATTATGTCAACAGAATATTCCACGTCACCTCAACAATATTCTTTATGTAATTTACAATTTTCTATGTAAATTGTGAACTCCTATGCCGATAAACAAGGCAAGGATTCGCACATATAGAAACAGAATAGCAATATATTAGCTAGAAAATAGGAACAAAATAGGAAGATATCTATGCACAATTAGGTATATATATTGATCGATGAACATTGATCAACAAGCATATATTAACAATATATAGCAATATCAAGCATCAAGAACAGATAGCATTATAATCTATTGTAATCGATTGATTGTGAATGAAGAGCAATTGAAAACAATTTGTGTATTGCATTATTAGGTTTAGTTTTTCTAGTTGTTCTTCTTTGTTCATCAATTTCAACTTTTGATAAACAATCCATTAAACAGCAGGTATTGATAATTCTGCAATCAATACTTGTTTAAATCAAATTGATAATTCCTGCAACGATCCTTGGATTATCAGGTGGTATAAGAGCCACATGCTCATTGATCTAGATCAATTGATCTATCAGTTTGATTTGTTTGTTTGGTGTTTATTTAATCAATATAGTTAACATGAGCAATTCAGTGGTTGGCGCTTATCAACCTCCGAAGTTGGAAAATAAATCTGATTTTAAAACTTGGAAAATTAGATTTAGAAATCATGTTAATTACACAGATTCTGATTTAAGGGTGTCGATTACTGAAGGTTCTTATATTCCACCTGCTTTAGGACCGGACTATAAAGACAACAATCAACCCATAAGTTTAAAAAATCTGTCACCTGATGATGCCAAGAGAGTCAAAATTAACATCAAAGCATATAGTACGCTTACTATGGCTTTGCTTGAAGATCTCTTGATCAGGTGTGAATCATATAAAACAACAAACTCGTTATGGAAAATCCTGCACACTTTGTGTGAAGGAAGTGACGAGATAAGGAGCATAAAAAAGGATACACTTTGCTCATAATATAAGACTTTTTATCATATTGTGGGTGAGTCTGTTCCTCAACAGCTCCACAGGTTTATGACTTGTTACAGAGATGAATATCTTTGAACTGAATTACAGCAACGAGGAGTTAAAAAAGAAGATGCTTCATTCATTACCAGAAAGCTGGACACACACTGTGTCCATCTTCAAGACTACAATTGATCTAAAGGCAATGGGGTTGGACACTCTTGTTGCAAAGGTAGAAGCTTTGGAATTAGACGAGAAAACCAGAAACAAGAGTGTTAAAGCACCTATAGCACCGTACCAATTCAAAAAAACAAAGGGTGTTGGAAGTGCCTTCATCTCTAATGATGATGAAGATAACTCTTGTGTTGAAAGTGATACTGAAGAGGAAACTGGCTTCTATGCTGCCAAGCCCTCCAAGTTGAACTCTCAAAACAATAAAAACAGAAAAGCAAAAGGAAAGTCAGATGACTCCAAATCCAACAAAGCCAATAATCAAACAGAACCAATTACTGTGGTTCTGGAATCAGAAGAACAGAAGGCAGCCTTTGCAGCTTTCAGTTCAAGCTTTCAAGCTTACTTGGGAAGTACCTTGACTCCTGCCTACTTCTTTCAGCAAGACCTAGAAGAACTTCATCCAGATGAGGTAGAAGAGATGGATCTGCAATGGCAAATGGCCATGATTGCTTATAGAGCCAAAATATACATGAAGAGAAACAAGGGACTGTCAGTGGGAGGCAAAACAACAAAAATTGGTGTTGACAAATCCAAGGTGAGGTGTTACAAATGTAATCTGTATGGTCACTTCTCCAGGGAATGCAACAACAATCAACAATCAACAACAGATACAAGACAAGCAAATCAAAGGAGCTTCAAGCAACCACAGGTAACAAACTCATCCCCACCAGCCACAGGCTCTTCAATAGGTACCAATAATTCTAAAGAAACTGGTTTGATTATTTTGCAGGATGGTACTTATGACTGGAGCATGTACGAGAAGGAAGTACTAGAAGAAAATCAGGCTTTGATGGCTAATATGGAAAACAAAATTCCACCAATGGCCAGAGAGGTAAGAGAAAGGTTATGTTCTTCCTTATATGTTGATGAGGTTGAGAGATACAGGGCTCATGCTCAACAATTGGCTGATAAAGTCAAAGAAACTATGCTTTTAAATGAATCTCATGAAAGAGAACATAAACTTTATCAAGTCAAAATAAATTCACTACAAAAGGATTTAGACAAACTTCTGTCTGAAAATTATAATTTGAAAGCACAAGTTGAGCATTTGACCAACTCATTAACCAAGTCTATGTCAGATCATGCATCAACTGAAGTAAAACTACAGAATATCCAACTATCATCACAGCAGTATGAGAAACTGTTAAATTCTCATATTGAATCAAAGAACAAGTCTGGGTTGGGTTATCATAATGTTGCTCCACCAATTACTGATAATTACACCACCCTACCTGAGTCCATGACCAATAGTTTGACAAATCATTTTGTGTCTAACACCAAAACTGAGTCAAAAGTTGAAAATAATGAAGTGATAAATGACAAGGATTCTGAATACATTGAAACTAATCCATCTGAATCAAAATTCTCAAAGCAAAATGACTCAGAACTTGATCTTGATAACTATGATGATCTAGATGATAGTGATGAGCCTAATGAACAAGAAAGTGTTGGTTTGGGTAAGGGAAAATGTGTGCTAATTGATTCTATAACTCCCAAAATCCTTGATGAGATCAAGTTGCCCTATCCACCAAAACAAAGAAATCTACTGAAGATCATTTACATAAGGATTGGTTAGTTAAATGAAGGCATTCATGAACTCAACAAACAGCATAAAAGTCAGTCAGCAAAAAGAACTATGAAGGAAGAAGATAGTCTCACTTCAGCAGATCACCAGCAAAAGAAGAAGACAGGTTACCACAAATCCGTAGAAAAGCAAAGGAAAAATGTGTCAGCTGTAGAAGATTTACGGAAAAAGACAAAACAGTCTTTTGTAGAACATCCGCGGAAGAAGAAATCAACAGAACCTAAACATTCATCCGTAGAAGATCTACGGAAGAAGAAAATCCCTGAGGATTCAACTGTTAACCAAAAAGGTAAACCAAAGGATCTTTCAGATCCAAAGATTGAGAAAGAACTGAAGAAGCAAAAGAAGATACTAATGAAGAAACTGACAAAGATAGAAGCTGACTCTGACAGTGAAGCTGAAGAGAAGTATTGCAAATGGTATGATATGCACAATCACAGCACAGAAGAGTGTTACTTCAACAGCTATTGCTCCATCTGCAATATGAACAATCATATGACCTTATATTGTTACTTCAACAAGCATTGTGCTATCTGCAACAAGCACAATCATTCCACTTAAGAATGTTTATTCAACAAAAGAACAAATTAAAGGTCCCCAAGAAGCAAAAAACTAAGACTTCTGAATCAAATTCAGAATCTTCAGAGAATGATGAATCAAAAAACCAAAGCAAAAGAATCATCAACAAAAGCAAAAGAATGCAAAGACAACAAAAACATCTGCTGATAATTCATCAAAGAAAAAGGAGACACAACTATCTCAAAGTAAGACACCTCATAAAAAAGTAGTGTTACAAGAAGATGATACCTTGTTTGATCACTTTGAAAAAGGTAATCATGTACCACAGTCAAGGACAAAGGATACAGAAACCTTTTCAGAAAGAGCCTCAGCCTCTAGTTTAAAGAAAAAGTTAATGAAAGAAGAAGTGAAAGAGGAAGTGAGTGTGAATCAAGATGATAGTGCTTCATCTTCATCATCAAAAGAATCATCCTCACCCAAAACAAAACATAATGAATTAATGGAATCTAAAATCAATCTAGAGTCATCTAGGCTCATTTATGAGAAAATAACAATATTAGATAACAATGGCAAGCCTAAGACCATCAAGGCCTGGGCTCCACGGACTAACTGATTTCATTATTTTTGCAGGAACATCCAGGGAGGACTGACAACAAGTGGTATGTTGACAGTGGCTATTCCAGGCACATGACAGGAAACTGTTCCCTCCTCCATAACTTCAAACATAAAAATGCTTCCTATGCAGCATTTGGTGGGGATAAGAAGGGAGGCAAAATCATTGGTGAAGGAATGGTAACCAATGGTGTTCTAAAATTTTAAAACGTTAACTTTTGTGAAAATTTACAATTCTATTTATTAAGTGTTTCTCAAATTTGTGATCAAAACTATACTACTTTCTTTGATACCTGCTATTGTTATATTCTTAAGCCAGGTTTCAAAATTCCAGAAGACTAGATCCTTCTTTAAGCACCAAGAAAAGGCAACACATATGTTTTGGATATGAACAACACATCTATAATAAGCAATGAAACATGTCTGATTTCTAAGTCATCAGAAGATGAATCTCAACTATGGCATAGAAGAATGGTTCACTCTAACTTGAAGAACATGAATAAGTTAGTCAAAAATGACTTAGTCATTGGCCTTCCAAAGAAAGAATTTTATTGTTCTAATCACTGTTCATCATGTTTCAAAGGAAAAAACATAGAGTGTCTCATAAATCCAAAACAATTAACACAAACACAACACCACTCAAACTGTTGCACATGGATCTTTTTGGTCTAACCAATGTCATGAGCATTGGAAAAAGGCAAAACTGTCTGGTGATTGTTGATGATTTCACTAGATTCACATGGGTCTTTTTTTTTAAAACATAAAAGTGAAACATCAGAAACATTGATAGAAGTTTATCACTAAGATTGAAAATCAACTTGATCTAACAATCAAAATCTTAAGAAGTGATAATGGAACTGAATTTGTTAATCATATTTTAGATTCCTTTTGCAGGGACAAAGGCATATCAAGACAATTCAGTACACCAAGAACACCACAAACAGAATGAAGTTGCTGAAAGAAGAAATAGAACTCTTATTAAAGCAGTAAGAACAATGCTTGCAGATTCAGAGTTGCCAATCACATTCTGGGCAGAAGCTGTGAACACAGCATGCAATGTTCAAAACAGGACATTAATTGTCAAAGAACATAATAAAACACCATATGAGCTCTTGTTTAAAAGAAAACCTTTCATAGGATATTTTAGAGCTTTTGGGTGTCATGTGTCCATATTAAACACAAAAGATCAATTAGGAAAGTTTGCAGAAAAAGCCTATGATGGTTTCTTTGTTGGTTACTCATCAACATCTAAATCATACAGAGTCTATGTTCTACATGAAAACATTGTGGAAGAAACTCCTAATGTATCTTTTAATGAATCTTTGTTTCCAAAATCTGTAAAAGGATCATCTTGGTTGTTTGATATAGATGCATTAACAAACTCATTTAACACAGGTTATTTGAATGTGACAGGTCCTGCGGATTCATGTTATCCTTATGTTCCTCCAAACATGGGTGAAGTGCCATTGACAACTGATCCACCAAGAGTAGTCCAGTCACTTACTCAAAATGCTACTAATCCTGGTCCAATTCAAACAAGCAAAGATCATCCTGATGGAAACAATAGGTCTACATCCTTAGAATTTCCTTCTACATCCACAAAATTTCCTTCTACATCCACAGAAGTTCCTTCTACATCCGTAGATATTACTACTTCCGAAGATGAACCATTGCTTTTAGTTGTTCACAATTCAATAGAAAACATTCAACAACCACCACCCACACATGCAGTTCAACAAACTACATCATCTGTAGTTGTACCTGTAGCTAATGCGGATGCTACGCCTACATCTGCAGAAATACAAGCTGATACAGATGAAGATAATTCAGCATCAAAAGATCAGCCACATGAGAATTTCGACTACTTTGTGGATTTCCCATCCCAGCTGACTCCATCTCCATCAGCCAACATCACTAACTTGGATTCATCCATTCAAGTTGAATCTATACCAACATCTAGAATTCACAAGTATCATCCCATTGAAAACATGATAGGTGATCTTAATGATAGAACTACAAAAAGACAAGGGGGAGTAGCCAACATTTATCTGTTCTCTTGCTTTCTTTCACAAGTGGTCCCTCCCAACATCACCGTAGCATTAAAAGATAACAGCTGGATTGAAGCAATACAAGAAGAACTTCAGTAATTCAGAAAACAAAAAGTTTGGAATCTAGTTGATCTTCCTGAAGGCCATTATCCAATTGGCACAAGGTGGCTGTTCAAGAACAAACTAGATGATAGAGGCATTATTATGAGAAACCAAGCAATGTTGATAGCATAAGGTTATACTCAGGAAGAAGGAATAGACTATGATGAAGTCTTTGCTCTTGTTTCAAGGATTGAAGCCATTAGAGTCTTTCTACCCTATGAATCATATAAGAAGTTCACAGTTTACCAGATGGAAGTAAAATGTGCCTTCTTATATGGTAAAATTAATGAAGAAGTCTATGTTGCTCAGCCACCAGGCTTTGAAGATCCTGATTATCCACATAGGGTATACAAGCTTGACAAAGCTTTGTATGGACTTCATCAGGCCCCAAGAAAGTGGTATGATACATCGTCATCTTTCTTACTCAACCATGGTTACAAAAGAGGAACAGTTGATCAGACTCTCTTCCTGAAACATGAACATCAAGATCTCTTAGTTGTTCAAGTATATGTAGATGATATCATATTTGGATCAACAAATAAGAGATTATGTGAAGAGTTTGAATGTATGATGAAATCAGAGTTTCAAATGAGTTCCATGGGATAACTAACATTCTTTCTTGGCTTACAAGTTCATCAGAAACCAGATGGAATCTTCATCAATCAGGAGAAGTATGTGAATCAAATTTTGAAGAAGTACAACCTTGCTAATTCTTCTTTATAAAAAACACCAGCATCAACAATAGATAAGATTGTACCAGATCCTACAGGGAAGTCTGTTGATCAAAGATTATATAGATCTATGATAGGATCATTAATGTATTTAACTGCCAGCAGACATGATATAATGTTTGCTGTGTGTGTTTGTGCTAGGTACCAATCAGACCCTAAGGAGTCACACTTAAATGCAGTGAAGAGAATTTTCAGATACCTTAAAAGGAAACCAGCTCTTGGACTTTGGTATCCCAAAGAAGGAGACTTTAAACTCTACTCATATTCAAATAGTGACTTTGGAGGGTGCAACAACAACAGAGAATCAACAACTGGAGGTTGTCAATTCATAGGACCAAGACTTGTTTCTTGGCAGTGCAAAAAGCAAACAAATGTATCAGTATCCACAGTTGAGGCTGAGTACATAGCTGCTTCAGTTGGTTGCTCTCAAGTTTTATGGTTGCAAAACCAATTACTTGATTATGGTTACAACTTTATTCAAACATCAATACACATTGATAACTCAACTGCTATGTTCATCACTGCTAATCCAGTGCTAGTAAAACAAAACACATAGAAATTAGATATCATTTTTAAGAGATTGTTCAAAAAAAGGTTTAATCAAGTTGATCAAAGTGGATACAACAAATCAGCTTGCTGATTTATTCACTAAAGCCTTTGACTCAGTGAGATTTAATTTCTTAATTGAGTCTTTAGACATGATCAACTTAGATTAAATAATCAACATAAAGAAAAGCATGATCTGTCCTTAAATTTCTTAATATGAAAAAGGCAAAAACATTCATAAAACATATAAAATTCCTAAAAATATTGTCTTAGTTTCATGTTTTCTTGAATAAGCAGTTCATATCATGGGACATGATAGTACACTATACCTTTGCTTTATTTCCTGAATTTTATCACATAATAAAGACTAATCAGATATGATTTGATATGTGAGTAGGTTCAGCTTGAGTGGAAACTATACAAGTTCATGCATAACATAATGCCAAGGTAACTAATTATGGACAATTCCATTTTGAGGAATAAGCAAGTAAGTCTTATCCTGCTGTGATCAACTTATTCACCTAAGCACACTATGTTGTGACACTTTATAACCTCTATCTTTGCACATCATGGACCTTTGTTTTATGTAAACAAAGACCTGGGTTGTCAGGCACATCTGTTTTACGTAAGTAAAGACTTGGTGTCCTGTTGATGATGATCAAAAAGATTCCAAAAAGAAACAGCTCTAAAAGAATCCAATGTGATCAACTGTATATTAATTCAGAGCTTACAAATCATATCAGCATTAATAAGATTTCAAAGAAATCTTAAAAGAGAGCTTATAACTTAAAGAACATAGTTTTAAGTGTGAAAAAGTGATAAATTGACTCATAAACGGAGGACAAACTCTAATGTGAATTGAATGTGGACTCCATATTTGTCTATCTTTAATCAATACCAAAACATGATAAACAGCATGACAAGTTGAAACTACACTCTTGCTTGAATTTACGTGGATCATAATACTTGCAATCACCACTAGATCTATGTATACTATCATCAAACAAAACTGGTTCAGGAAGTTGCTTAGTGTCATAATATGATTCCATTGTATCATGCAAATCCTTGTAAATAGTTTTTGTTCTTTTCTTTGCCAATAAGTTGGACGGATAATTGCTTTTCATGCTATTCTCTTAATAGATTTTGGATAAATGCATAAGTTAATCATTAAACATAAATTTAGGGGGAGTAGTAATCAGCATGAAAATCTGAGTTTAATGTGTTTTATTTTTAAATGAAGAAAGTTGGATCTTGAGCACTAACTTGGCTGCAGGATATCGGAAGTTTTTAACTAAATATCTATTTTGCACATTTGACATGAAGCAGAGTTAACAAGGTCCAACAACAAATAAAAAAATGATTTAACAATATGTTAGTATCATACATCAAAAGCATTTGTGTAAGTCCCCGTTCCTGAGAACCCCACAGTTGGTCATTCATAGTATCATTCGTTATTAAAAACACCACAAGCCACATTATTTTAGGAAAACAATCGTAGCGGAATAACTTAACCCAAAACCATTCCTTGCATTAATGATTACTTTTGCCAAATAATACATGGTTGTTAAGTGTTACAAAAGAATATTTGTTGCATTACAAGACAAAAATATCATAAGTGCATAAATGGATGCCAGTCTCAATCCACCAAGTAGCTTCAGCCCCGTGCCATCCTCAGCAACATCCTTACCTACCAACTAATATGCATATAAAAAGTTAGCATTGCTGAGTGAGTTCTAGTTTAATAATATAATAAAAATACACTTTGTAAACTTCATTTGGTGATCATTCATCAATATACATAAAGAATCATTAAATGATTCATTATCTTTCTTTCTTTAACTTTCTCTTCATTAACTAGGATTGCATAAAGCAAGAGCCTACATTCTTGGTTGGCAACAGATGCCGAACCACTATCGGCAAACGTTTATCATGGTAGCTAACCCATCGACAGTTGATCCAAACTGCAAACACGAAGCCTGCTCATGAACTAGGATCCTATTTATTCATTGGTCAATCCCCAGGATTAGACCCCAGATGTGAATCCTCATGGGCTATACAGCCGCACATCAGTTGAGCTAACGCCAACAAGGTCGTGCACCTCCATTCATTATGCTTGCAAGGCTTTTCATTCATCATAAGGGCCCGGGGTAACATTCATTAAGTTTCACTGTCCTTCTTTTATTCCTTCAAGTCCACTTGTTATGGGTAATACTTATTAAGATGCACATTACTTAACCACATAACATGAAAATATTATTGACATAGCAAATGCAGCAAATAAGAAGGAACCAAGCATAATAATCCTTAAACAAGCATAATCTTCCCTTATTCAGGAGTTCTCCATACTTAAATTCTATTCCCCAAAATTTCACAATATCCCAAGTCTTTAGACAAACGCAGATGAACTTAGACAAATGTGGATGAACACTTTGACTGTACTAAAGGCAAATGCGGATGAACACAGCAAATGCGCATGAAGACTTAGCAAATGCGCATGAAGACTTGGCAAATGCGCATGAAGACTTATCAAATACGCATGAAGACTTAGCAAATGCGCATGAACAAAAGACAACTGTTAAATGCGGATGAACATAAAAAACTAACCTACAATGCAACTTATGCCATTACCTGTTGGGTCTGAAAAGGATAGTCTATATTATCAACACAATCAAAGTCAACAAATGTCAATGTCACTGTCAAAGTCATCGAAAAAGACAAACAGAAATGTCGAGATGAAGAACCGAGACGAGACATTGAAGATATAAATGACTAGGAGTTTATTTTTAATAAATATATTTTGTGTCAACAAAATATATTTATTTATGTTTAAGTCATTTTTATGTTTTAATGATAGTCTAGGGGGCAAATTGTCATTAAGTCTAATTGTCATTAGACTATATATAGCTAGAGTCTTTAGTGTGTTGGAAGAGCTTGAATGAGCTAGATTTGAGGGTTTTCATGTAAACAATATCTTATGCAAATCAATATAGATCAAACAAGGATTTTATTGAATGTTCTTGAGGTTTCATCTTGTTCATCCTTATTTTTTAGTGTTTGATCTATTTTGTACACAAATATCATTGATATTTGTGTTTTCAGTGAGATTTGTTTGTGTTTATTAATCAATTGCACTGCTATATCGATCGAGTGGACCAACAATTTGGTATCAGAGCCATTGTGCTCTTGATTATTTGAGTTTTGTTGGGTTTCAAGTTGTAAGTCACTGTTCCATTCATTTTCGATCTGATCTGGGTGTTTTGGATATGGAAATTGATTGAGGATTGCTCGATTTCAGTGTGGGAAGCTATAGGAGTCATCAGATCTCTAATCCATTGAGATTTGGATGAGTTTGAGCTGATTTCGTGCTGAAAAAGGATGTCTAGATACGTTGGGCGAATTTACAGATCGTCCAGCGAAACTACAGCATCATTCAGCGAAACTACACAGTTTCGCCAGGCGAAACTAGGGATCATTCAGTGAAATTACACAGTTCTTGGTTCTGGATCTGATTTCTTTGTCCTAGAGAATGTACATGCGTTGAGCGAAAGTTCATAGTGTTTATGTGCCAATCCCAGCGAAATTGCTTCCAATTTGTTCTCTAAACGAAAGTTCAACTAGTTTCGGGAGAAACTACCCTGCGAAACTAGCATCAGCGTGCCACTGCTGGGCGAAACTGCTGCCGAAATTACTAGCGAAACTACAAGCGAACTTGCCAGCGTAATTAGTGAAACTTCAGCGAATTTAGTGAAATTTTAGCGAAATTAGCCTCTGATCATTTCAAATAAAAATAAAAAAACAAAAAAGCCAGTTGCTTGACCCAGTTGCTTTGAAACCATTTAGTTGACATTAAAAGTAATTTTTTTTTGGGGGGAGAATATCATTCAACAATTTTTGGAAAAATAATTTTAGTTTTGGGTGTTAAAGTGAATTTTAATATTTTTAACTGAAAATGTTGTTTTCTGCCGATTTCGAATCAGACAACGCCAAAATGGCACAAAGTCGGTTTGATTCTTTTGCAGCCATGAAAGATGAAAAGATATCTGATTTTGTTGATCGATTTCTGATGGTGGCAAACAACCTTAAGAAGTACGATGATCAGTTGGGGAACCATGAACAAGTCACAAAACTTTTGGACTCTTTTAGAAAAGAATGTCGAGATTAATGAGTCCAAATATTTTATTAAAATAAGAGAAGCTTTAAAAGAAAATGATCTTTTAAAAAGAAATCTTTTAGAAAAGAATGTCGAGATTAATGTTTTGAGCGAACGAGTCACATTAGCAGAATTTGAGACTAGCAAGCTTAAACTAAACTTGATAAATGGACGATATCAGGGATGAAATAGGAAGAACTATTCTCTAAGCAAAGGGGAGCTAGAATCAAAACGGGTGTGGGATGTGGTGAAACTTCATATGTTTATCCTCCTCCTAGCACTTACTGTTACTCTCCTATGCCTCAACCTCATCCATCTAATGATTTAATTGAAGTTGCAGATACTAACAGTCTACATGCAGGTTTAAGCAGCGCTAATCACAAAGAGGTTCGAGATGAATATGATTTTCCTGCAGGTTTGGGGCTCATCAAGCAAGGATCTGATTTGCAAAATGATAATTCCACCTCTGATGCTTCAAAAACAGTATCAGTTGTTTCCCGTAACTTCGTTAACAAATTCAAGACAGGTAACATCCCTTCTTTTGTTCCTGTCAAGTTTGTCAAAGAAGGAACAGCTGTGGAATCGTCAAGCAATCAGAACTCAACAACACAAACCGACTCAACAAGAGTCATCAATCAAGATCCATTGGAAGCTGACTTGTGTATACAGGACTGGACTAGTTCTAATAATGAACCAGAGATCATCAAGTCACCTAAAGTTATCAAGTGTCAAAAGCTTCCAACAGTTGAATCAAGACCTATATAGATCTCATCTCCAACTACTAAGCAAATCAGCAGTTCCTCCAAAGCTCAGCAGAAGCACTCACCATCTTCATCTGCTATCCATAATGATCTTCACAAATCTACCTCCAAGTCTACCAATTCACCAGTCATATAAAAGTGTACTCAGAAGAATGTTCAGATCTCATCTCCTGGAACATCACACATCAAATCACATCCCAGTTCGAAATCCACATCGACAAAGCCTCAAAAAGTTCAATCTCCATCTATCCAAAAGAAGAAGCTTCAAGGTTGTCAACAAGCTGCAACAACCTCAAAGCAGGCTCCACCCTCTCCTATTCTCCACGGGACTACAAAGAACCAAAAGCCTTTAAAGGCTTGCTTTAGATGTGGAAAAGAAGGTCATGTGCTAAAGAAGTGCCCTCAGGTTCAAAGGAAAGCTTCGGGAGGTAAAGATAACACAGGTTGCTTCTCGGGTTCAAAAGGTAAAAAGCACATATCTTTGAATGGTTGGATGAAGAACAATCTATCCAATCCTTCTCATGTGAAGCCGGTTTCACATTATTCAAAGATGAAAAAGACCAATATTTCAAAATTAAAATCTCTTCCTCCGGGTCTTAAAAAGAAAATGATTTCCAAATTCAATTCTTTCAAATCAAAAGTAATTGAACAGAAACAAATTTTGGAAAGTAAAACAAAATGAAAAGGATAAAGAAATAAATGATTTTTCAAAAGAGTGTGTGCTTAAACAGGTTACATACACTGATGAAAAAGGAACTCCTAGGACCACGATGACTTGGGTCCCCCCCTCTAACTAATCTGTTCATGAGTGTAGGAACAATTCAGGAGGCCTATCAGTAATTCGGTTTACTGACTGAGATTGTTCTTAATTCTAATTTGAGGCAGAACAAACAGGTTATGGTTTTGGTATCTCATCCATTTTTTTTGGATACTTATCTGCACTATTACAGTTCACACTTCACAATCACTACATTTTTCTTGGTACTTCATTTCTCACTTTTTGCTACTATAATTTGGAAGACTTTCTTTGCTAGTAAAATTTCACGGGAACTAAGAACTTGATTTGGGATGACTGAGAAATGATAGTATGTGTTCTTGGTATGCTTATTTGCATGACTTGTACTTTGTGAGAAATGATAGTAACTGATGTAGATGTCTGTATCACTTAATATTTTAAACTCTGAAAAAGACAGTTTCATTATATGATACTTGGAAGGCTCAGCCTGAAAATGAAGTAAACAGTGATTCTGTAGCCTAACTAAAGCTTTAGAACTCGATGATAAAGATCATTTCCATGACATCTCTGCCTGCATAAAGTTACAAGTCCTGTCGAAAATGGGTTGAGAGTTTAAAACCTCTGCTTTGACATTTTCAAAATCTCCCTTTCCCCAAGTCCTGAATGTAGCTTCTCGTCAGCTCTTCAGATGTATATTTCATGCTTATCTCCTCTGCTATGCTGAAGCATTGACCTGGAGTGATGATCTTCTCTGTTATACGTGAGTATAGACCTGAAGCTTTCATCAGCACGCTCAGATGATCATCTCCTATGTTATACGTAAGTATAGACCTGGAGCTCTCATCATCTGTTCCCTAAAATAAAAGCACAGTGATTCTTAACTAAGATCATTGTTAAACCTCAAAAGGAAATCAAGCAGAGTTAATCATATTACTCAATAAGCCCTGATAATGAGATAAGTTCTTTACCGGATGTCTATGGGAACCAAATCACCTGAGCTTCTCTAATTAAATTTAAAACATGATAAAATCAGTTGCAGATCACTTGCTGAAAATGATAAGGCATGGGCTTAAATTGGACAAATATACCAACAATCATTTTTGAACTGTTTTGGCTTTTAAAAACTTAAAATTGTGACCAGACTCTGTATCAGGGTGATCTCACTAACTTGTTAATGTTTAAATACATCATTGTGCTTAAGTATATCTTGAGGATGTGATCTCATGATCAAATTAGTTTATGGTGTAAGGTGATTAAAAAATATATATATAACAAATAGGGTTTTTCATTTCAAATTATTTCAAGTCTTCCGCATTATGCTATTAAAATATTATTATTTTCACATACATTTCACGGGAAATTGCACACACAGATAAACACGGGTTTATTTGTTAACTGAAATGATCTGACAGGAAATTGAGAGATTGTGGTTGTGATTATGTTACAGATTTTTTGCTTCAAATGATGGCCGATCATCAGCTGAGCAAAGTACCTGACCAGAGAACCTATTCCTCAAGTTTGTAGAAGATACTGAGCTAGGATTCCTCCTCCTACATCTTCTGAAGCACTCAAGAATAGAGAGTTGGAGATGCTGTTCTTGATCATTCTCATGATGCACACAAAAGGAGGGAGCATTCAAAAAGGGGGAGCCTATAAGATGAAAGATTGTCGGTATCAGATCATCAATCTAGGGGGAGATTGAAGATCATTATATAGTTGACTTATCGGTGCTGACCATGATACAAGAAGTTGATAATGACAGACTAAGGGGGAGTATTGTTGGGTCTGAAAAGGATAGTCTATATTATCAACGCAGTCAAAGTCAACAAATGTCAACGTCACTGTCAAAGTCATCGGAAAAGACAAACAGAAGCGTTCGAGATGAAGAACCGAGACGAGACATTGAAGATATAAATCGCTAGGAGTTTATTGTTAATAAATATATTTTGTGTCAACAAAATATATTTATTTATGTTTAAGTCATTTTTATGTTTTAATGATAGTCTAGGGGGCTAATTATCATTAAGCCTAATTGTCATTAGACTATATATAGCTAGAGTCATTAGTGTGTTGGAAGAGCTTGAATGAGCTAGATTTGAGGGTTTCCATGTAAACATTATCTTATGCAAATCAATATAGATCAAACAAGGGTTTTATTGAATGTTCTTGAGGTGTTCATCTTGTTCATCCTTATTTTATAGTGTTTGATCTATTTTGTACACAAATATCATTGATATTTGTGTTTTCAGTGGGATTTGTTTGTGTTTATTAATCAATTGCACTGTTATATCGATCGAGCGGACCAACATTACCAGTTCCCAATCATCATTCTAACATGGATACAACTTAGATCTATCGGTTTAATACTTAGAATATCATAAACTTTAAACGATCATCAAGAGAATCACATAATATAACTATACCATCATAATTGTCCGCACCATACATGAAAAATCATAACTTGTTTTGAAAACAACAATTAAATATGCATACCAGCCCCAAATAAGCAGAAAACATTTAAAAGAGGGATCTAGAACTCACATATTGCAGCCTGCAATCAAAACTCCACCAAACTCGAGGGCACAAAGAGTTCAAAGGCCTAAACACACCAAAACACAAAACCAAACACAAAAGAACACATAAGAATCGGTCCTGAAGCTGAAAACTCAGCTAAACCGAACAAAACACACAAAAACTCACCTTCAAGCCGAATCTTCTTCTTCCTCTCTCTAGAACCGATGGAAATTCTGCTTTTCTTCTTTCTAGCAGTTGAAGCAGTTGGTGAAGCAGTGTAGTGGGCGGCCATGCCCACTTTAAACATAAAATAATAATGTTTGTCCTTTTGTACACTTTAGCCCCTCCACTTATGCAACTTCTCCTTTTGTCTTTATTCTTTTCTTAATAAATTTTCGGGTGTTACAAGTCCACCCTCCTTATAGGGGTTTCGTCCCTGAAACCTGTCACTCTTCGAACAGTCATGGGTAATGTTGTCTCATCTCCTCCTCAGTCTCCCACATAGACTCAGATCCCTTCCTGTGCCTCCACTGTACTCGCACCAGTGGAACCACTTTATTCCGTAATTTCTTCACCTTTCGGTCAATGATTGCCACTGGTTGCTCTACATAATTGAGCCGTTCATCTACTTCAATGTCTTCTAGTGGTATAATCATATCTTCATCAGCTAGGCATTTTCTCAGATGAGATACATGGAATGTTGGATGAATTCCACTTAACTCATCGGGTAGCTCTAACCTATAGGCCACCTCTCCTACCCGTGCAACGATTCGGAAAGGTCCTATATACCTCAGGCTCAGCTTACCCCTCTTTCTAAAATGAATGATCCCCTTCTAAGGTGAAACCTTCAGCATCACTTAATCACCCACCTGGAATTCAATCGGTCTACGCCTCTTGTCAGCATACGACTTTTGCCTATCTTTCGCCGCCTTCATAAAAAACTTTATATTTTCTAGCTTTTCAGTCGTAGCCTCCATCACTTCTACGCTCCCCAACTCCTTCTGTCCAATGTCTCCCCAACATACAAGCGTTCTACACTTCCTACCGTTTAGCATCTCATATGGTGGCATGCCAATACTGGCATGATAACTGTTGTTGTATGAGAATTCAGCTAACGGTAAGTGTTCGTCCTAGCTTCCTCCAAAATCAATGATGCAGGCTCGAAGCATATCCTCAAGCATCTCTATAGTCCTCTCCGACTGACCATCTGTCTGAGGATGGTAAGCTGTACAGATATACAACCTCGTACCTATTGTATCATGGAATCTCATCCAAAACTTAGATTTAAACTGAGTGTCACGGTCAGACACAATAGACACTGGTACACCGTGACGGGTCACAATCTCCTTGATGAACAGATCCGCCAATCTTTCAGATGTATGTCTCACGGATCGGTAGAAAGTGAGCACTCTTCGTCAGGCGGTCTATGATCACCCAAATGGTATCACATCCTCTCGCAATGCGAGGCAACTTTATGATGAAGTCCATGGTGATGTGTTCCCACTTCCATTTGAGCATATCCAAGGGTTGGATCTTCCCATATGGTTTTTGATGTTCCGCCTTCACTTGTCAACAGGTCAGGCACTTACTCACGTACTCCACCATGTCACACTTCATCCCTGGCGACCAATAATCCTTCTTCAGATCATGATACATTTTTGTAGCACCAGGATGGATGGAATATCATGTTTTGTGAGCCTCATCCATGATGCTTCCCCTCAGCTCCCCATAACTAGGAATCCACATCCGCCCGAAACGGGTTTTAACGCCAAGGGTGTTTTCCCCTAAATTCGTCGCCTGCCCTTCATTCGTTCAGAGTTGATCCTATCATCCTTTAATGCCTCATCTTGGAATTCATTGATTTGTAACTTCCGGCATCACAACCAGCTGGCAAGCCTTTACCCGAATCGGTTCCGGCCTCTCCTTTTGACTGAGGGCATCGGCTACCACATTTGCCTTACCTAGATGATAGTGGATTTCGTAGTCGTAATCCTTGATCAACTCTAACCATCTTCTTTGTCTCATGTTAAGATCCTTCTGCTTGAAGAAGTACTGCAAACTTTTGTGATCAGTGAAGATGGTGCACCTCTTCCTGTACAGGTAGTGCCTCCAAATCTTCAATGCAAAAACCACAGCCGCCAACTCCAGGTCATGAGTAGGATAGTTAGCCTCATGGATTTTCAATTTTCAGAATGAATAGGCTATAACCCTTCCCCGTTGCATCAGCATACAACCCAATCCTGAATAAGAAGCATTGGAATAGACCACCAAGTCTTCATTCCCTTTAGGTAACGTCAAGACAAGAGCTTGAGTCAACCTTGTCTTTAACTCTTCGAAAGCATTTTCCTGCACTTGACACCATACTAACTTCATATCCTTACGGGTCAATTTGGTCAATGGTGAAGCTATCTCGGAGAAGTCTCGGATGAACGCGCCTGTAGTAGCCCGACAAACCCAAGAAACTGCGGATCTCGGATGGCGTCTTTCGAGTCTTCCATTGGCATAACCGCCTCCACCTTTTCCGGGTCCACCATAATCCTTTCAGAATTAACCACATGACCCAAAAATGAACTTCCTGCAACCAGAACACGCATTTAGAGAACTTAGCATACAGTTTCTCTCTTCTAAGCGTCGTCTCCAAGACCTCGCGAATGTGACCGGCATGAACTCACGGTAGTCAATGCACATCCTCATGCTACCGTCCTTCTTCTTTACAACAAGACCGGAGCACCTAGGGAGAGATACTCGGTCGGATGAACCCCTTATCTAACAACTCTTGCACTGGTCATCAATTCCTTTATCTTGGAGGAGACGATACGACACCATTGCAATAGGTTGGGCACCAGGTATCAGATCAATCTGGAACTCGATCTCGCGGTCAGGTGGTACCCCTAGTAGGTCTTTGGGAAACACATCAGGGAAATTACATACTATCGCACGCCTGACAGTTGAGACACGGTAGCATCCATATCCTTCACATAGGCCAGGTAAGCACCACACCCTCGTCTCATAAACTTCTTTGTCGTGATCATCGAGATTACTCGCGGTGTAATGCACTCCTTGTCTCCATGTATCTTAACCAAACTGCCATCGGGCGTAGTCAGACAAATTGTCTTCTTTTGACATACGATGTTCACTTCATAGGCCACCAACCAATCCATCCCTAACACCACATTAAAACCTCCTAGGGCCATCACTTACAATCTAGCAGGAAACTTACGACTGTCCAACTCTACGAGGCAATCGTCTATCACATCAGTCATTTTGGTAGACTTTCCTATCACTGCCTCTACATAGAAAGGCACATCTATCTTCTTATTCTTACCATGCATTTCATGACAAAAGGTAGCAGATACAAAACTTCTACTAGCACTCGAATCGAAGAGCACAGAAGCATACAATTGGTTTACTAAAAACATACCTGAAACTACTTCAGGGTCCACTGTGGCTTCTTCTCGGGTCATGTTGAATGCCTTTGCCTTTTCTTTGTTGCTCTCACTCCTCCCTTTCTCGCCCATAGTCCGCGTCCCTGAACTCCCTGCTCCACCTTTCTTGCAATCCTGGCCCGAGTGGCCTACCTCCCCACACAGATAACATCGTGGCCCCGCACTCTTTAGCATAGTGGCCTTCGCCTCCACACTTAAAACACCGGTTCGTCCCCACTCTACACTCACCCATGTGAACCTTCCCACACTTCTTATATTCCCTCTTGTTACTCTCTTTATTTGATCCTGGGCGGCGATCATCAATCCTCATATTCTTTTCCCTGATCCCATAGTGGCCACCCCTGAATCTCTTCCCATTACCATTCTTGTTCCAACTCTTCTCAACCTTCCTCTGAATTAGCACCGGATCCCTCTCGTCATACAACCTTCCGGCCAAATCTACTACAGACCTAAAAGTGCTCAGTCTAGCAGCTATCATGTTTCTCCTGATATCCACGGGCAGACTCTGCATGTATCTCTTAATTTTCTTGGACTCTGGGGTACTAGATCCGGCACGAGTCTTGCAAGCTCACTGAACTTAGAGGTATACTCTTGATGAGTCATACTTCAGCCTCCAAATGCAAGACTCTTCTCAATTTTCCCAACTCCCGATGTGGACAATATCCTCAAGTACCTTCCTTCAAATCCAACCACCTCATCTTGCAACAGACGTTTCCCCTCGGCTTGGACAATGTTGTCCCACTAGCATAATGCCGAGTCAACAAAGAATGGATGCAAACTTACCTTTTGATCCTCCCGACACTCACTGATGTCTAAAACCGCCTCCATCTCTCGAGCCCACGATGAGTAGCAGTAGCATTGCCGTTACCATCAAAGGTCGGGGATTGCACCTTGAAATGCCCCATAGGTGACCCCTTAGTGGTCTCCTTCCCTTGCTATATCATCATGGATTACCACCTTGGGACTGATGGCTCTTCATCATCTTTCTCCTTCTCCCCTGTATCTTTGGTCTTTTCACCATCCTTTACAGCCCAACACCTTGGTCACACTAAGGTAACACGTTTTGCAGACGTTGTAGACTTCGTCAGCATAGCTCCTTTACCGTAGACTTGAGGGTGGCTGATCCTTCACCCTCTTGGTGGCTATGAATATCCATCTCCTCATGAACTGTCTCGGGAGCCTTAGCTTTGCTTTAGGTGACACGTGGCCAGTAGTACGCCACCACAAGCACCGCTCGGGTTGCCTTCCCAGGTTTCCTACCGCCATAAGATCTATCTCCTATAAGATTCAAACACTAACAAGGTCATTCAGGTAATAGCTCAGATTATGTCAAGTATAGTAAGTCCTAATTACAGTGGCCAGTTGTGATTAGCCACTTACTTTACTCTTCATCCCCCAAGCATTCCCTATCCAGACTACATCAGTGTCCAAATCTACAAGCACATAAATCAAATAGCACACGCACGTAATACCGATTAACTTTATGAAAAATTACCTAATGGCACGTAGTTACTTGGGCTGGCATCCCTCCATTCGGTCCCCTTTTCAGTTTAAGTTTAGGTTTTGAAAATATTTACCCATTTCTCTTATACTTTGGCTCTGATACCAACTTATAAGGCCCCGTTCCCGAGAACCCCATAGTTGGTCATTCATAGCATCATTCGTTATTAAAAACACCACAAGCCACATTATTTTAGGAAAACAATCGCAGCGGAATAACTTAACCAAAAACCATTCCTTGCATTAATGATTACTTTTGCCAAATAATACATGGTTGTTAAGTGTTACAAAAGAATATTTAGTTGCATTACAAGACAAAAATATCATAAGTACATAAATGGATGCTAGTCTCAATCCTCCAAGTAGCTTCAGCCCCGTGCCATCCTCAAAAACATCCTTACCTGCCAACTGATATGCATATAAAAAGTTAGCGTTGCTGAGTGAGTTCTAGTTTAATAATGTAAAAAAAAATACACTTTGTAAACTTCATTGGTGATCATTCATCAATATACATAAACAATCATTAAGTGATTTTTTATCTTTATTTCTTTAACTTTCTCTTTATTACTAGGATGCATAAAGCAAGAGTACATTATTGGTTGGCAACAGATGCGAACCCTGTCGGCAAACATTTATCATGGTAGCTAACCTATCGACAGTGATCCACACTGCTAGGCACGAAGCCTGCTCATGAACTAGGATCCCATTCATTCATTGGTCAATCCCCAGGATTAGACCCCATATGTGAATCCTCATGGGCTATATAGCCGCACATCTGTTGAGCTAACGGCAACAAGGTCGTGCACCTCCATTCATTGTGCTTGCAAGGCTTTTCATTCATCATAAGGGCCCAGGGTAACATTCATTAAGTTTCATTGTCCTTCTTTTATTCCTTTGTGTCCACTTGTTATGGGTAATACTTATTAAGATGCATTACTTAACCACATAACATGAAAAATTATTGACATAGCAAAAGCAGCACATAAGAAGAACCAAGCATATAATCCTAAACAAGCATAATCTTCCTTATTCAGGAGTTCTCCATACTTAAATTCTATTCCCAAAATTTTAGAAAAAATCCCAAGTCTTTAGACAAACGCGGATGAATTTAGACAAATGCGGATGAACACTTTGACTGTACTAAAGGCAAATGCGGATGAACACATCTAATGTGCATGAAGACTTAGCAAATGCGCATGAAGACTTAGCAAATGCGCATGAAGACTTAGCAAATGCGCATGAATACTTAGCAAATGCGCATGAAGACTTAGCAAATGCGCATGAACAAAAGACAACTGTTAAATGTGGATGAACACAAAAAACTGACCTGCAATGCAACTTATGCCATTACCAATTCCCAATCATCATTCTAACATGGATACAACTTAGATATATCGGTTTAACACTTAGAACATCATAAACTTTAAACGATCATCAAGAAAATCACATAATATAACTATACCATCATAATCGTCCGCACCATACATGAAAAATCATAACTAGTTTCGAAAACACCAATTAAATATGCATACCGGCCCCAAATAAGCAGAAAACATTTAAAAGAGGGGATCTAGAACTCACCTATTGCCGCCTTCAAGCAAAACTCCACCAAACTCGAGGGTACAAAGAGTTCAAACGCCTAAACACAGCAAAACACAAAACCAAACACAAAAGAACACATAAGAATCGGTCCCGAAGCTGAAAACTCAACTGAAACCAAACAAAACACACAAAAACTCACATTCAATCCGAATCTTCTTCTTCCTCTCTCTAGAATCGATGGAAATTCTGCTTTTCTTCTTTCTAGCAGTTGAAGCAGTTGGTGAAGCAGTGTAGTGGGCGGCCATGCCCACTTTAAACATAAAATAATAATGTTTGTCCTTTTGTACACTTTAGCCCTTCCACTTATGAAACTTCTCCTTTTGTCTTTATTCTTTTCTTAATAAAATTTTGGGTGTTACAATTTGCCTCGGAAGAAATTTTTTTATCAATATTAACTTCCGAAGAAAAACAAACATTTGCTTCGGAAGAAAATTTTTGTCAAAATTAATTTCGGAAGAAAAACAAACATTTGCTTCGGAAGAAAATTTTTATCAAAATTAACTTCGGAAGAAAAACAAACATTTGCTTCGGAAGATAATTTTATCTTCGAAAGAGTAAAATACAAACTGGAACCAAGACTTTTGCCTTCTGTAGAAGTTCTGTGGAAGAATTATCAAAACAACCTCGGAAGGGTAAAAAGGGTAGATGGGTCCCATATCATTAAAATAAGATTTAAACTGTCTGGAAAAGTATGATAGGACACCTCGACCGTTGGGCTTTCTATCCGCACATAAAACCCTTTCCAGACCTAGAAATCCTCTCACCTAAAAACCCCCTTCATCTTCATTGAAACCAATTGTTCCACACAACTAGTCCTCACACCATTCGAACATCACAGCCAGTATGGCTAATAGATTTGTTAAGGATCACAATGTGTGCGCATTCCTGAATCCAGAAGTGGAAGATGGATGCAGAGACATCATCCGCTATTGAGAAGATCACGATTGTTTTAAGCACTATCTGCGGATCCCATTATCTATCAATCTCACATCATAGATTTCTGGGAATCTGCGAGGATTGAAGAAGAAGATGGTGAGCGGGTGATTCATGCTATAATCAGAAACGAACAGTTGAGGATAGATGAACAAACAATAAGAAGGGCACTAGAGTTCGAAGAAGGTGAAGAAGGTCACCCTGATGTATTTGATCATGAATACATTCAGAAAGTTTTTCAGTTAATGGGGTATGACGGAGACTATCAACACGGTGAGATTAAAAAGGGAAGATTGTGCAAGCCGTATAGATTCCTATGCCACACCTATCTCAAGTGCATCTCCAACAGGAAGTCCGGATTGGACAGATTCTCGAGGCACATCTCATCGGGAATCATTGGCATCTTTGAGTGAATGAAGTACAACTACTCCAAGTACATTCTTGGTTGCCTGTGTGACCATATAAGAATGCAGAAAGACAACAATCAGAAACGAACAGTTAAGGATAGATGAACAAATAATAAGAAGGGCGCTGGAGTTCGGAGAAGGTGAAGAAGGTCACCCTGATGTATTTGATCATGAATACATTCAGAAAGTTTTTCAGTTAATGGGGTATGATGAAGACTATCAGCACAGTGAGATTAAAAAGGGAAGATTGTGCAAGCTGTATAGATTTCTATGCCACACCTATCTCAAGTGCATCTCCAACAGGAAGTCCTGATTGGACAGATTCTCGAGGCACATCTCATCGGGAATCATTGGCATCTTTGAGGGAAGAAAGTACAACTACTCCAAGTACATTCTTGGTTGCCTGTGTGACCATATAAGAATGCAGAAAGACAACAAGATGTACATGTTCCCAAGGTTCATCCAGTTGATCATAAACGAATGTATGCCCAATGTTGAAAGAGAGGGTGATGTGTTTGTACAAACTCACTTAGGAAGATCTCTACTCAATAAATTGTCTGGGTAGTATCAGGGAGAAGAGGTGGAGATGTTCCCACAGTGATGGATGAGACTGCTGACATACCTCAGGAACTCATATTCCCTGAACAAGCACAACAACAAACACCTTCAACCGAATCACCTGAATCACAACATCATGAAACCAATCCTCCTTTATCACCAAGTGAACACACCCAACCCTTATCACCTACACTCTTTCAAACATCTATAAACTTTGCTTCAACTGAACTAGTGTCACATGATCAAATCCATCAACCATCACCGCAACAATCACCACCACAACCATTATCTCAACATGAACCATACTTTCCATCACCAGCCACTGTGATAGAATTATCAGAATCATCTTCCAATGAGCATACCCAACCTATCTCACCCATCCAATCTCAATCATCACTGCACTCTGGTGCAACAGAACTCATTTCACCAACTCTCACTCAAACACCTACACCTCCACTTCAAACTGAACCAACCACCTCACCTACACCTACTGAACCCATTGATAGCCCAACATCTACTGAGAAACTCAACTTTGATGAGGATGAATATGAAGCTGTTAATAATGGTGATACTGAGGAGATATGTCTGGAGGTTGAAAGGGAGAAAGATGAAGAAGTTGAACAAGAAGAGGTTAGTTATGTTGACATCATTGCTTACAATGAGGATGACTTGAATGAAGAAGAGATTGATGTGAGTAAGAGCTACCTGGTAGCAAAATACAACAATTTGATCATTAAAAGCAACAGGAAGCTAGAAAAGTTGAGAAAAATGAAGAAGGAGCTGATAGAAAGAAAGACTGACTAACTGATAACTGTTACAATCACTCAACTGGAAGGACGAATCAAAAGGCTGAGAGAAGATATTGAGACTGATAATGAGGTAAATGAAGCAATGAATGAGCTAATCTCTGAACAATCAGAACAATTGAAAGCAAAAGATGATGAGATTGAGAAGTTAAAGAAAAAGCTGTCTGAACAAGAAGTGAGCAAAAAGAAAGAAGCTGATGTGAGTTCAAAAATGAAGGAAAAGGAACCCGTAATCTTTTACAGCAGGAAAAGAAAATATCTGAGCAAAACTCAAGATGAAGGTGCTGAATCTAAAGATCAACAAAAGAAATCTAAAAGGGTCTCCCCAACTCACACACAGTCAGTTGATCCTGCAGCTTATCAGTAAATTGACATCATCAAAGAAGAAAGTGATGATGAGTTAAAGCAGCTAACTGAAGAAGAATCTGGCATGCTATCAACAGAAGACATATTTGAAGAAAGAGCTCAATCTACCATGTTCATGGACCTACTTAACAATGGCTTTCCTTATGACTTGGTAGAGAAAATGAATATGCCTAAAATGATTCAAGTTTTGAAAGAATTTGATACTGCAAGACTGATGCTCCCAATTTACAATTATGAAACCTTTTCAAAGTTCAAGGCCATAGAGCAAATAAGAAAAGACTTGGGCCATTGTGACACAAAGAAGCTGACAAGATACAACATGACTTGCTGGTTACAAAGTCATAACTATGAGCAACATGAACTGAAAGGGAGAACAATTGGTGAGCTTAGAGCTATGATGAAGCATGTGATGAAGGTGGAGTTAGAAACAGGAGTGAAATTCAGGACTGGAGCTCCCAATCCTGCCTACACACAAGCAAAACAAACTCATGCTGAACCAACTCTAGTTCAAAGCAAAAACATGTATAAAGGCAGAGAAAGCATGATCAAAGAACCAAGAGATATCATTCCCAACAAGGTCTGGCCTCTGGGAACTGCTGTTAGAGAGGTAACTGAACAAAAGACCATAATGATTCAGTTGTTTGACAACATGACAACTCCAAGATCAATAGAAGAAAACAAAATCATAGCTTGGAAATATGACTCAGAGTGGGATTGTGATGTGCTGAAGAGAACATCTGGAATGATTCAATACTTTCTAAGAGTGGAAACACTCCTTACACTTCCAGATGCTGACCTCACTACTTTGCAAAACATTCCCATCACAAACTTCCCAATCAGTCCACGGGGAAGAGACTTCTCTGGAATGGTGGCTAAGTTGAGTCACAAGTTCAAGGGAGATGTACTTAAAGAAGCCAAGAGAGAAGATACAAAACACAACAAAAGGAAGCTAAAACAGAAAAGGTCTTATTCCAGTTCTCAACAGGTGGATGATGAATTTTTACAAAGAATTGGATATGAAGACAAATCTGAAGCATCAATCAAAGTTATTGAGGGAAATCAATACTCTTGCCCTATCACAGAATGGGGATACGTAGAAAGGACGAAAGAGCTGGTGTTGCAGAGAAATGATCCACTGAAGAAAGGTCCTAGCATAAGGCTATTTGACCCAATGGAGATCAAGCTGCTTCATCCGAGCTATACCTCATATCTACATGACAAGTATTTTCCCAAGCTCAATGATCAAACTGCTCAAAATGACTTGTGCTTGTATGTACACATCATTCAAGTTATTGACAAACTCCATGCTAAGGCCCATAAGAGAAGGAAGTTTGAAGCTGGGCAGCTGATGGGAGTAGAAATAGAGCCAATAACAGAACTGAGAATTTCAGAACAGGATGAGTTGGAAGTGGTGTCTAATAAAAGTGTTGTTGCAACATTAACCACTGAAGAGGACATCCTGGGCTTGAAATACAAAACATTAAAGAGAATGGGGAGAATGAAGATAAAGTATCTGTATGAAGATCAAAAGAATACCGTGGGATACTTCAATACCAAAATTTTGACAAGAGTTTAAGAATTGAGAGACTTAAACAACTGATTACAAGAAACTAAACCTATAGGGGGAGTATTGTTAGAACTAGATCAAATGTATAGGTTTAGTTGACTTGTCAACTCTTGTAATTAATCATTGTAATTTTCTTTTGATAATATAATGTAATGCATGAATTATATGGTAACCCATATTATTGTGTGTGTTAGTTTATGTTATTACAAAAAACATCAGACTTGGTCAATTTGAAAAAAATTGACTAAGTGTTAGAACAACCTACGGATGAATAAGTGTTCTTCCGTAGATGTTCTTAGGAGTATAACTGAAGTTTGTGCTTCCGTAGATCTCCTACGGAAGAACAACAACTGCTGAACAAGACCAAAGATCAAGTGAAGCTGCTGAAGGAGAGCTTGCTGCTGAAGAACAAGTACAAGAACTCCTGCGGAAGTACAACCACTAGCAAATTGATCGATTTCACTTTTGATAAACAATCCATTAAACAACAGGTATTGATAATTCCGCGATCAGTACTTGTTAAAATCAAATTGATAATTCTTGCAACGATCCTTGGATTATCACTTGCCAATTAGCAAATATAATCATATAGTAGTGCATACGAATATAAAGGGTTTTAGAGGGACATTCTAGTGATTATGTGGTTAACATGAAATAAATTGTGTAATATTTCATATAGTATTTTATTTGCTCAACCCGTTTACAACCGAGCAGAAGTTCGAACGATGATTTTTCAAACAAATTCTGAAAGAACGTCGAGCGCTTTAAACAATCATACTTATAACAATATATAAAACTTACAATTTTCTTTTACGGTGACTAATATATAAAGCTTAAGTAAAAGGAAAAAGTGTGGTGCTCATATGAATCTTTGTTAGTCAACCAGAATAAAGATGCTAGATAACATTCGATTGTCACCAAACCATATAATATTATAAAACTTAGAATTTTCTTTTACAGTTACTAGTTGGTTTTACTCTTTACTTTGTGCTTCAGTAATCAACAAAATCTATATACAATTTCAGTGTACGGTTGATATATAGTTTAAAGTTGTGAGTTTTGACATATGAGACGAGAAGTGATAATCATGCAAGAAATTAAAGCTTGTCTGTTGAAACTTTAGCCGATCAAACTTTCAACTAAGAGAGTGTATTATGTTTGTTTTAGTTTAACATCCTAAACTTTCGCTAGTAAGAAGTTGAATCAAGTAAAAACTTTGTATTTGTGAATATGCGTTTGAATGTTCAGAGAAAGAAATTTAAAAATCCGTTTCATTTTTTTCTTTTCATGTTTTTTCTAGTTTTTTACGTTTGTATAAAGGATTTGTATAAATAAATTAAACCCAAGACTCGGTTGTCCTAGGGTGGTTGTTGTAGATTGTTTATTCCTTTAAGCTTTTCTTGAAGTTTTTAATTCTTGTTTCTCTTTCGAAAATTCATCGAATCATCCCGCCTCATAGCGTTTGCCCAAAATCTATTTATATACATTTAAATTCTTTCTTAATAAAACCCAAAAAAAAAAGATTTAAAAAATACAAAATATCGTTCAACAAAAGTGAGTATGGCAATAATGAAAAAATCATAAAACCCAAGGGCAAGCACGTAATTAGCAATACAGTAAGAGCAGGTTACAAACAATATTCATAAAACCAGTGTAGTGGTGCCTTGTTATATAATCCAAGCCGAGCCGATGGCTGTACAACAAATGAATAAAACATTCAAACCCTCCCATGACCCAACCGGACCACCACCGGAGATCGCCGGAGGATGCAAAACAGCCACCGGCTGCGTGGGGCACATGGGAGGAGCTCCTCCTAGCCTGCGCCGTCAACCGCTACGGCACCGCCAGCTGGGACGCCATCTCCTCCGAGCTACGAAAACGCACCTCCGCCCCCATCCACCTCACTCCTCACCACTGCCAACACAAATACACAGAACTCAAACGCCGTTTCAACCACAACGACACCATCACCACCGCTGCTGTTCCTTGGCTGGAGGAACTCAGGAAACTCCGAGTGCTAGAACTGCAGCGACAACTAGAGAATTACGATCTATACATCTCGTAATAATCAAACCTGAAATCACATACCGATCTGAATAAATCTACTTGAGTTGAGATATATATATATATATATGATCGTTTCCGATGTGCAGGTCTTTGCAATCGAAGGTGAAGAAATTGACGGAAGAAGGTGAAAAAACTACCAACAAAAGCTCAGATTTAGGGCTCAGAAACGTACAGAATGAATCGGAAAAAGCGTTGAACGGAAACGTGGAAGCCGGTGTGAAGTTAAACAGGCCGACTCCGGTTGGGACTGGCGACGAGAAGCCTGAATCGGCGGCTGTTCGTGAGGGTGATTCGTGTAATGGTGGACCGGATGGGGAAGCGAGCGAGTCGAAGAGTGAGGGGAGGAACTCGGATGTGCAGAGCTCGGCTTGGAAGGAGGGAAATGGTAGGGTGCCACGTGGATCCAGCAAGGAGGCTCGATCGACGGATGGTATTCCCGTTAGATCTCTGCCGTTGGTTGAGTTCTTAAGGAAAGTTCAGAAGGTCGGCTCGGCTGTCTTTGAGCGGCGGCTCGATCGCCAGGTTGGTTCGATATCATCTTCCAGCATTCTTTTTAATATTATAACTTATATATTGATTTAATAATAAAAAAGCGCAATCGGGTATATTCTTATTGTGAGTTGGAGTATATCAATAAATTACATTTTCAGATATATTGAAAATTATATTTCTCGTATTTTTAAGTTAGAAAATTACATTAAACGTCATATATTTTTATTTTGTTACACGTTTCATTTCTTAGTGGATAAGCTTTAAAATTACCTATTAAGTTCTTTCGTGTGTAAGACATGTTTCATTCCTTTGATGGTTCATGACAAGGATGGTTGAAATATGGGTATATAAAAGACGAATATGTTATTAGTGTCTTGTACATAACTAGGCAGCTTAATGAGTTAACGATGATTTTAAAACCTATTCATTGAAAAGATGAAACGTGTGACAAACAATTATGTTTGTGTATTCTCAAATGTAACAACGAAATGATTAAATACAAAGGATGAAACTTGTAAATTAGTTAATCTAAAATACCGATTAATAAATTATGCACAATTACTTTTAATATCATCTCAAAAGAATGACTTTTCTAAAATATAAAATATTTGCATTTTCTTAAATGAGAATAAAATTATCAAAATAGAACTCTATTTCTTTTTCTATCCACGATAGCAATAGTACGTTATTATTTTAATAATTTTTATATATGTTTTATTGAAAAATATATCAATTAACCGTTAAGAAATTGATGTTGGCAGGAAAAATTAAGGTACAAAAACTTAATAAAGCAACACATTGACTACGAGACGCTACAAAGCAGACTGAAAGAAGGCTGGTATTCCGACGGCAACGATAAATTCTTCAGAGATCTTTTGCTTCTCGTGAGCAACACTCGCATATTCTTCCCTAAACATTCCCCACAATCAACTGCAGCCGTTGATCTCCGACAGCTTATTCTCAAGGAAATGATCTCCAAGAAGAAACAAATATCCGATTCAAAACCGAATTTACCTCCAAAACGACCCACTGACCCACCCGATTCATTGCTTCTCAAACCCAAATTAACCGGTCCGATTATTGTCTGTAGAAAAAGAAGCTCGATAACTGCTAAAGCAGCTGCAGTATCATCTTCTGGGAAGAAAGAACAAACGGATTCCAGAAACTCAGACAAGTTGGCTGAAGAAAACCCGAAGAAATCAAGAGATTCATCTCCTTTAGTCGCGAAGAAGAAAGGGAAATCACCCGTTAGAGAGGCCTCAGACCCCAAACCCCAAAAGAAAAAGAAGCTAACTGAAGCAGAAGAAAAGAAACAAAATGCAGCTAAGTTTTTGAACCGTATGAAACGGTCCAGCGAGCCATCGGAAGGTGGTGCTTCTGAGAACGATATTGGAGGAGAACAGAAGAAAAGTGGTGGAAACAAGGGCGGTGGCGGTGATGGGAAAAAAGATCAAGCGGATAAGAAGAGTTCTTGTGGGCGAAAAGTTAAGGAACAAGGCAGTCCAGCGAAGAGAAGTGTTGGTCGGCCGCCTAAGCGTGCAGCGGCACCGCCTTCGCTGGCGGCAGTATCGGGCAAACGGGGCCGTGAACCGGTGGATACCGAGACGTTGGGTGTAAAACAGACGAAAAAGAGATCAAAGAGGTGATGTTAGGATTATATGTTACTTTTGAGGTATGATTGGAAACTTGGTCCAACTAACCCTGCTGGTTTATTTTCCATACTGTTTTACTTACGTTTGACAAGTTGCATGTTTTGGTAGTTGATATTTAAGAAAATTGGCAACTTCTGTTTTTAAATTTGTACCTTTTTCTGGTAACATGTGAACGACTTTTCAAGTTAAATGATCAAACTATTCAACCCGAATGTATAGATTCCAAAAGAACTTGTAACTCGAATCGAATTAATTCGTTCCACAGGAATGATGAATGTAAATCTAGAAAATGTTGTTATTAAACAAATATGGGATCTTTTCTCTTACGGACGCATCCCCTCTTCGTCTCCATTGCCTTTCATAGTCTCCCATGAAAAGCGCTCGTCTTTATGGATGACGTTCCTCCCTCTCTCCTACAATCCATGTCATTTCCATCGTAGATGGAGACGAACGACCCATCAGGATCTTCTAATTCAAACATGACCCATTTATATTATTGGGCATTTTTGCCTTTTTTCCAATAAAAGTAAAGCACCGGAAGCCAACAACTTTAATGCGGAAAGTACATGTTTCAATCATAAACCCTACCTGCAACTCGAACCTCACCAATTGCTCATATTAATTACTAAATGAAAAAGCATGGGGCCAACTATATAACCAAACCAACCTCAATCTTATCCCACGCCACTTGCAAACGGCTTTTGAAAACATGCAAAATGGTTGTTAATTTGTAGACTATATGATTGTTTAAGCATAAGACGGAACAAACATTTGCAAGTTGTCAAATCTCATGACCCCTTAAATTTTAAATGACTGTTCGAATTTGTCATTTGAGTTTGAAGGCGGCGTATTTATGTTCGAGGGTGGTGTGGGTATGGCAGACTTAGAGCACATGCAACTTGGGCTCTAGACTAGTAGTAAGAAACAAATAAACCCAACCGAGTGAAAAAGAACCAAGGTCAGTCACTTCCAATCAAAGAGTAACAAGGATCAACTTAGTCATGCCTTCATGTTCCAATTGAATACTTTTTGATAGAGAGTTATTCGTGTTGTAGTTTACGAGTAATTAAAGTAATTGAGCACATGTAGGGATGAGCTCGGTACCGTACCCGTACCGAACCGATACCGTTATCAAAAGTATCCGGTCCCGAATCTTATAAAAAACGAGTACCGGTACCGGTACTGAATTTGGTATATGGGTATAGGTACAGGTACCGGTAAGGTACAGGTACCGGTACGGTACCGGTATTTCCGTAACCGGTACCTCTTTGGTACCCGTTACATCCACAACATTATTTTTTATGCTTGTTACATGGTGCATGTTTGGTTACGGTACCCAGTACCTATTTTTGTACCCGTTACCCAGTATATGTTTGGTACCCGATACCTTTAAAAGTTTATAATAACTAAATAAAAATAAAATATCAAAAAAACATCCATATGAAATGATAGTTTTTTTATTTTCCTCATTTCCTGCAAACTCAATCCACACACTAGTCCACCATTCATTTTTATTAAAATTATAAATAGTATATATCTTGACATTGTAGTGAAGTAAGAAGAATGATATTAAAAAATAATAATAATTGCTCTAAAAAATCAAAACAGAATACTAAATAAAAATAAAATATCAAAAAAACATCCACATAAAATGATAGTTTTTAACTTTACTCATTTCTTACTAACTCAATCCACACACTAGTCCACCATTCATTTTTATTAAAATCATAAATAGTATATATCTTGACATTATATTGAAGTAAGAAGAATGATATTAAAAAAATAATAATAATTACACCCAAAAGTCAAAACAGAATACTACTTGATGGGGTGAAAAGTATTACAATACAAAATATAAATTCCAAAATAACCTATTCGTGTTCGGGTACTAGTGGGACTATACGGGACTTTTGGGTAAAGTACCGGTACCGGTACCGGCTATATCGATCCCGAAATATAAGAAAATTAAGTACCGGTACCGGTACCTCATACATATTTTCGGTACCAGTTGGGTACCGGTACCGGTACGGTACGGATACTGGGTCCCAAATGCTCATCCCAAAGCACATGGGCAGCTCAATGCTTTTTTAAGCAAGGTTTAAAACTAAGGTGTTTTTCATCGGCTTGGATCAACATTTTAAGAAAAAAAAATTTCTTTTCAAAAACTTAACTTATAAGCAAAGTAGGATGGTAAAGTGCATGAAAAACATCTCTATTATATCTTTTGAAACACACATCATTTACGAAAGCTTATTTTATTAGTACCACAATGGACGAAATTACGAAATATTTTTAAAGCTGAAGAATTAAATTTCATTAAATTCTATACAACTCACCTAGACATTCATGAAAAGCTTTAAGCTCAAACGTGAAGGATTTCGGTCTTATAGTACCTTAACAAAAGAAAGAGAAAGCAAATAACTCACTAAAGGCTGTGTACAACATATGTTATTCTCTTGATCATCAATAAAGATACTTAAATAGTAAATTTTTTAAAAGTCTTTTAGTATACTACTAGGTTAGATACATGCGTATTACATGAGTTGAAATATAAAAATTATATGTTAGATTATATATATAATCTAAAATATATTATATAGAACATATCAATGAAATTATCATATATTATTAGTATAGATAACAAAAATATTTAAGTTATAAACAATAATATAAAAAGAAAAAAAGATTTTATTATTAATAAATATCCATAAACCTCTTTATATATATATATTTTTAAAGTATTATAATTTTAACAATGATTAGCTACAAATTAATTTGTATTTCTACAAAAATTAAGTCTCATTAAAAGTATTTTTAATGAAACCTTATTTAATTCTTGAAAGAAATTATGATTAATATAGTATTAAATAAGTATTTATTATGGAAACTTTTTTGAAGTTAAAATTTTTACCAAAAATAGTAAATTTATTATGGTGATTACACATATACAATCTTAAATAGAGTCTAGGTGGAGATGATGTGTATGTGCTACAAAATAGTCATTTGGTTGATAGTTATTTTATTTTATTAGTATAAAAATATAGATTCATCCCCCAAATTATTAAATTAAACTTTCACTATTATGATATTCGATAGTTTTTTTTTGAACGGCAAATGTACGATCCTGCTTCGGAGGATAGATATTATTTTAATCGGGCCCATTTATCCGTATCCTAGCTGGGACCGCACCCCCAACCCTCTCAGGAGGAAACTCATTGCTGAGAAAACCCCCTGGCTCAACTCTGAGTATTTTGCTTAGAGTGAGACTTGAACCCATAACCTTTTATTATTTACATGTCATGGGTACCTCACCTTAACCGGTTGGGCTAAGGATCATTGGTTGATAGTTGATAGATAAGTGGTTTTATTATAAGAGAAAAGTTCAAATAGAAAAACTTCTAAAACTAAAAAGTGTAAAAAATAATCTCAACCATCCACCATATTAATCAATGGTTGAGATCAAATTATAGGAAAAAATTTATTAGAATAGTATTTTAGGAATAACCACTTTTGTTGACTTTTTGCAAGTTCCACATTTTTTTTAAACGTTCATAACTTTTATATACGACATTATTCTTTTTATAAAACTTACACTATAAAAACGAGCGTTTTTTCATCTTTAAAACGAGTATAGTATTGTTATATAAAAAGATAAAAAATTGATGTGTTTAAGCTCATATCTCGTCATTATGTCTTTAGTGCAGTTAATTGTGTCTTTTTGTTGGTTATTATGTTAATTTTGAATACTATTGTGTTTTTTCTAAAATGATAAATTTTAAAAATATAATGATGGAATAATATTATTGTGTATCTTTAATATGTAAAATACAATAATAAATTAACAACTAATTAATCTAATACATTAAAAACAATGACAAAATAACCTAATGTCTCATTGTGTCTTTTGATCGTTATTGTGTTATATTGAATTATGAGTTTTGAAAAATACATTGTTGAAATAATATCATTGTGTACTTCTAATGGTAAAACACAATAAATAATAACAAGTTTATATAATCTATTAAAAAACAATAACAAAAATAACACATTTGTGATATTTTCAACATTATGAGTTTTGAAAACTAGATTGGTGAAAGTATATCATTATGTCTTCTAATTGTAAAACACAATGATAGATAACAAATTTATAATCTATAAAAACAATAACAAAAATAACACAAAATGATATAAAACGTAAAACACAATGATTAATACATATAACAAATGATGTAAAATATATGACACAATGAACTGATATTTGGCACAATAAACGTATAAGGCACAATGAGCTGACGTATTTCACACAATGATAAAAATGCTATTTTTTTAAAACAATAGAAGGACACGTGTCAAGCCTATAATCCTTCTTATGTTGTTTAGATTAAACATCCTTATTAGCATAACCCTACCCTTATTATAAAAGGTAAATGTTGCTATAAGGTCATAACACTATACACAAATGGCAGAGCAATCTTCTAGCCTTTGTATAGGTGCTTCATAACGTTGAGCATCTTCAACCTGTTCATGCTCATTCAATGAATCTTCATGTGCAAGTGTAGTCCTCTTTGATGTGAGATCTCTTGAAACCTTAAAAATGATAAGGCATGTAACAAAATTATTTTTAAATTGGAAGAATAATTTCAATATTTGAATAAACAACACAATTAAAGTCTAGAGGGGAGCGGGGTGGGCGACCGCTCAGGGAACGATCAAGGGCCTAGAATTTTTAAATTTTTTTATATTATATATATCTGTAATTTTAAAAAATATAAACTATTAATAAACCAATTAACAAACCCAATAACATTTAAATTATTTAGCCTATTAAACTTTATTTTTGAGCCTATTAACATTTTAAATATTTTAGCCTATCAACATTCAACCAATCTAAACCCAATTTAATAAAACAATACATAAATTAAAAGAAAAAAAGAAAAACCCATTCAAGATTTCAAGAATAAAGTGAGAAAACCGATCGGTGATCTACTTTGGTATTTTGATCGCATTTTTCAATAGAGTCATCGACTTTGACACTTTGATCGCATTATAAATAAGTTATTCGATTTAAAATTTTTTCATACGTCATATTATAGGGGCCTAATTGTGTTCTCGCCCTGGGCCCAGGGTTTCTTATGAACTCTCGGGCCAGCCCTAGCCTATTAGTCTCCTATCTATATAAAGGAGAGTTAACACATCGTTTGGTATGTTACAAACATTGCAAAAACTCAGTTATTTTACATTTATTGATGCTATCAGAGCTATCAACTTTGATTTCAATCACATAACTATCTTCTGGTGTCTCACTTGTCTACTAAGGCAAAGATTTTGACAAAAGTTTACTTTCTTTTCGTTTATTCAGTTCATCATGTCTTCTACATCAACCAACACACATCAAACTTCTAGCCAAGTCTTAAATCTCTCAAACATCACCAATTTCATCACAATTAAGCTAGATGATACTAATTTTCTGGATTAGAAGCATTGGATCCTGAATGTTCTCAACTCTATGGATCTGTTGTAGTTTTTAAATAAACACATACAAATTTCTGTTGCTGATGCACCTGAGTGACGATTGTGGGAACATACTAGTTCATATGTTCTTGCCTATTTGACTGCAACACTTTCATCGATCTTTGCTTCTTTTGCAAATGACAATAAAAATACTGTTGAATTATGAAGTGTTATTGAAGAATATTTTTATCAACAAGTATTTGTTCATCAATCACAGTTGCATACTAAATTTAATTTGTTAAGGAAAATTCGATGTCTATCATTGATTATTGTAAGCAAAGTCACTTGCTGATGCTTTTCTCGCTCCTGGTGACCTAATCTCAAATGCTACGCTCGTTCTTCAAGTGTGTAAGGTCTAAATTCAAGCTATAATATGTTTATTCTCAACATTGGGAACAATGATACTCATCCTACATTCAGCCAGTTACACTATAAATTGCTTACTTATGAGGCTTGAATCACTTAGCAAGCTGTTGTTACAACACCGATTAGTGCCATGATAGCCTTAAATCTACGTGATTCTTCACTTGAATTGTCTCATAAACCTCTTATATGTCATATCTATTCTAAGAAAGGTCATTAAGCCTCTAATTGCTCATTTAGGGTTCCCGATTCACACAAATTTTGCTAATCACAACTTTAATCATTGATGGTCAAAGAACTTCATTTGAGGTCGGCATCGTGGTGGCCAGAATGGTTCTTGTAGTGGTGGTTTCAGTGGTCGGAAATGTTGTGCAGGACCGATTAAAGGGTAATGTAACAGTTTCACAAGGTTGGAGAGACTAAACACTTAACAGATCAAATAGAAAACCGGCAAATGAAACAAAGAACAAGAGTAAAGAACACAAGCAAAACACAATTAATGGTTTTAAAGAATGATGTATATTGCTATCAAGTGTTTTACAATTGTTACAAGGATTAGTCCTAAGAACTGGTACTTGAGATACTTTATACTATATCCTACAACCGATCATACTTTGAAGACCAGCTGGAACACTAATATAGACAAGATCAATGTAAAGTCAAAAGGCAGATTACCTTTCAACTAGTGACTATGACATGCCTTTGCTCACATCCTAATCTATTACAAAAAGGATAAAAGTACAAAAGTAGAAAGTTACTGACTCTAAGACCTTAATCTATAGTTGATAAAAGTATGGATATATCACCAACTTGTATAAGTTAGTGAGTCATCAGAGATGGCAGCGAAAAGTGGTTCAGCTTTTGTCAAAAGCATGTTAGAGAAAATATGTCTTCTCTGTCTTCAAAAGAAATCAGTCTCTTGGCTTCGGAAGACTTTGTCTTGAAGCTTTCGAATAATTGGTCTTTGGCTTTAAAAGATTTGACACTTAGTGAATTTCTTTCTGCAATTATCAAATCTTCTGAAGAAACTTCCTTATACTCTAGAATGCTTGCTGAGAGAACTTTGGTTTGCATCAGCCTCTAAGGTAAGTCTTACAAACTCCCCCTACGTTGATACTACTAAAACATGAGGATGAATTTGAGTCTTGATCTTCATTTTGTTACAGTCCTCATCAGAAACAGGACCATTCTGTTCTTCATCAGTTGGTTAGGATTTCTCAGACTCTCAAAGTACCTCCTCATGTCAAAGAGTGTTCATGCAGAGGAAGGTCAAGCATATTTTGCCAGAAATATATATCTTTACCCCCTTAATCTCTTATGACATACCATTTTTCTAGGTTCGTAGAGAAAGCTCAAGACCGGATGGGTCTCTCAGCAGTAAGAGGCTCTACTTGTAGTGGTTGAGCAGCCTCTTCTTGTTCATCCTCAGGATATTTCGACTCATCCTGAGGTGCAGAGGTGGATGCCTTGGACTTCTTCTTCATCTTCTTGTCCCTTCTGATGGCCATCCTCTTCCTCTTTCTATATTTCAACTGAGAAGGTTGGTCTTGAGTACCAGATGTTCCTTATTTATCCTTCTCAGTTGGGTCCTTTCGCTTCATATGTTTAGAAAAATAAGGTTCAGGACCCTGCTATGGGTTAGAAGATAAAGGTGGCTGTGATTCAGCAGTAGGACCAGGTTGTGTTGTCTTCTAGGGTTCAACCTTAACCTCAGCTTTAGGTGTAGCTTGACTTGGTGGAGAATGCAAGTCTTCCAGCTCATCCTCCTTAATCTTATGCTTGATCACTCTAATGTGCTCATCCATTATGGATAGAGACATCGGACCAAGTCTCATTTCGGAGAACCCATATAGCTTCAAAAAGCTCACTATCTTCATTCTGTCAACAGACTTCTTCTGATTGGTCTGATGGTGGCTCTTGACTTAGCAGCCTCTTCCCTCATCTTCCTCTTAGAAACTTTCTTTTCTTTTAGAACTTCTTGCTCTAGCTGCTTGAGGTACTCAAACTCAATATACTTATATGATAGAGGGAGTAGGACTGCTACCTGATAGAGGCATATGGCACTAAGGTAGGTTATCATCTTTTGTCTATCTTGTTCCCTACCTACCTGAGTTTCTTGTTCAACTTCCATAGTCTATACTTCAGGACTTTCTTGAACTGGAGAAAGGACAGGGGCTTTATACAGTCTTTTTCTTTTCCTTTCTTCATTAATCTTGAGGAGCAATTCTGTAGCCTCAGCCTTCTTCCTCTCTTTTGACACTATTGTGTTAGCTAGCTCATTTAGCTCATCCAAGGGAAGAGAGATTATTTCATCAATGTTATTATTCCAAGACCCCAATAATTCAATCTGGCTGCCTTAACTCATCCTCCTAAGTATTTGGCCTAGGGGCAGTCCTGATTGCAGCTTATATGAAGCTGGGGGTCTATCTTGTTCTTTCTCCCCTTGCCTTCCTCTTCCTCTCTGTTTTCTCCTCCTCAATCTTCTCAGAGGTCAGGATCTTCTTCCTTTTTATCAATAATTGGCCTGTGTAACTTAGGGTGGAGAGAGCTTTGGCCTTCTTGACTTGGTGTTGCACTTGAGCTCTGGCCAGGGAGAGGCTGTGAGACACCTTCGCCAGCTAGTGTCTCACTGAGGGTATTGGGTGCTGAAACAGTTATAGTCTTAAGGTTCACAGGTTCTACTGCTAGGCCTTCAACTATGGTTTTCCCTTTGAAGCTGATCTTAGGGTCTACCTCAATATCATGTTGACCAATAGTTTTTCCTGCTAGCCTCTGTCTATATAGATAACATCTTTTACTTAAACTCTTCAAGCACCCTCACCTGGATCCTCTCAGCCAACCTATCAGCTTGCCTGTTATGACTTGGGTTGGCAAGTGGCAGGTCAATAAGAGGAACTCACATAGTATATCAGGGTCTTAAAATTGAACACTTCTTGTTGACCCTGAAATCTAGAAAGTACCAGGGCTCTTTTATTATTTTCATACCTCCATCCTACTATTGGGTTGTCAGCATGATAGGATGGACTACACATAGCCCTTGGTATTCCCTCCTCACATAAGCTTTGAATTAAGGCATCCATATTGATATGGGCCTGAGGAGGTTGTTGAGTATGGACAACTGCAAGTGAGGATGGTGAGGCCTCAACGTCCATACTTTAGGTAGTGCTCTCAGGTTCTATGATTGTAGTTAAGACTTTCTCCCCCTTTTTGGTAGCATCACCCACTTGCAGTGTTTGCACCCTTTATTGCAGACTCCCCTCATCTTCATCAGAAGAATCATGGGGGGATGAGAAAACATAACAGAAGTCATCTCCCTCACCACCAGATATTGATTCTTGGGCTCTTGATTTCCCATGCTCCATAACAGCTTCATGAGAAGTGTCAAGGGGTTGGGTTGCCATGGTTGAGGTCTTAATGATGTAATCACTTTCTAAAGTGAGAGCCTTTTCTACATAAACCTCCTGAATATGTTCAGGAAAGTCAACCTTAGTTGTGATTGGATGATGTGGGCTAGATATGGGAGTTTCAGGACCACTCATCTCTCTTTGAGTAGGGGAGGAGAAGAGAGACTCATGGTACTCTCTGAATCTCATATCCTTATCATCATAGAATTAGAGTTTAGGGATTGGTTGGTTTAAGTCTAAAGGCTAGGGATGGTAACTGTTCCCTGAAGGTTGTTCACCTGAGTTTTGAGACTCAGAGTGAGGGCTTGCAGCTTGGGTAATGAGCTCATCAGGCTGAGCATGAGGAACCTCAACACTAATCAATGAAATGATGGGAGTGGTTTGCTCCTCAGGATAAGTGGGAGCTCTTAGTTCCACTTCCTCCTGTATGGGTGAGTGTATAGGGGCCTGCTCAATTTGAATAGACTGAGCAGAGGTTCGTTTGGATTTTCTTTGATAAGTGATGGTGATTTGAGGCTGTTGGGGTTGTAAAGATGAAGAAGGTGTGGGTTCAAGATTGGATGGTGCTACCAAGTTGTCACCTTGAGTAGGGAGCTCTAGCATTTTTGGGAGAAGAGCTGTTTCTACCCTAAGAAACAAACAATGGTTTTTCTCATGATTTTGAAGATGCTGGGCTTCATCTCTCCTAATTTAAGAGTGTTGCCAGTTCCCCTCAATTGTGAGCCCAGTTCACAGTTAAGAATGTGCTGGACATATCTAGGGAACATGCAATACTCTAGGGAGTCTAAGTTAGCAAGCAAGTTTGTGTAAACGAATTGAGAGTACTTGAACCTGACCCCTTGGACCATCCCATGGACTATATAGGATAGGTATTCAGGAATTTGATCCCATTCTCCATGTTTGTTTGATAAAGAGTGGATTATAACATGGAGGAGATACTTCCATTGGAAAAAGACCTTACCCTTTTTGAAGGTCCTGACTGAGTAGTTCTCTTCATAGCCCATCTGCCTAGATGGTCCATTGACAGCTTCTTTAAGGAAGGATAGTTTGCCTTCTTCATCATCCAGCCTGAGATGAGTGCTGATGGTGGCTGGGGGTGATGAAAACAGTCTTCCCCTGCATTGATGCTGACAGTGCTTTCTCACCATCCAAGATGACATCTTGGCAAGTCCTCCAAAACTCTAGCAGTTGTTCTTCATATAGTAGAGGGTCTATTATGAGTGCGGTGAGGTATGATGTTAGAAAGCAACAAATGTATAAGAAATCAGGATCTTTCTCAGATGACAATAGAGCAACCTGGTTGTGTTTCCTATATAGGTGCATGGAGAAATCTGGCTGGTTCTAGGGTTTAGGGTTGGATATTTCTGATTCTTTAGCAAAAGGAAGGTGGAGAACAACAAGGGTTTATGGGTGAATTTAGAGTTAAAAGTTTGCTGATGAAGACGAAGAAGAAAGAAGGGTAACCGTTGTAAGGCTATTTATATGCTTGGATGTGAAACAAAGTTAATGCTAAAGGATAAACTTTGAAATCCGGATGTCTGTCCCACCTTTGAAAAGGTGCCCAAAAAGATAGTTATCTTGGAAGTTGAAAATCTTCCAAAGGTAATTTGTCTTCAGAAGTTTTGAGAAAGCTTCCGAAGCCAATTTGACTTCGGAAGATATTTCTTAGTTTGACAAGAATTGCTTCGGAAGAAAAGGTACTTAGAGTACTTTTGCTTCCGAGACATATTTAGTTTTGGAAGATATTAAACTTTAGAAGTTTTATTCAAAGAATCAATAAAGCTTCCGAGACTTAATTGCTTTCGGAAGAAAATTGTCATTCAAAACATGTAAGTACTTAGAAGCATATTTAAAATTTTAAAGATATATAAGAATTTCTTCCAAAGGTAAATATCTTAGTAAGTAGTTATTAGTTTTGAAGACATAACTTTCTTCCGAAGTCAAGTCAATGTCTTCTGAAAGAAAATATATCTTTAATTCTTAAAATCCTAAGGAATGCCATTTAGAAAAAATTTCTTCCAAGGTAAACAAGGCTTATATGGGTGACAAATTAGACAACTTTAAAGACACACATATTTGAAAAACAATTTTGAAATTAATTTAAGAAAATCTACTCAAAGTTAACTATCCTAATAGCTGATACAAGATACTTATATCTTTGTTTATCAAAAGTTTTTATGTATAGATCAGCATATTTTCCATTTGTGTCAACTTTAACCAGTTTTATCAATCCTTTTTCAAAATTATCTCTTATCAAATGATACCTAATATTGATGTGCTTTGTCTTTGAGTGCAGCACTAGATTCTTTGTGATAGAGAAAGCACTTTTGTCTATATGGATAGGAGTCCCCTTAAAGTTGAATCCATAGTCTAGCATCTGATTTTGAATCCAAAGCACTTGAGTAGAGCAGCTTGCCGCAACAATGTATTCGGCTTCATTAGTTGATGCAGACCACATGATTGTTTCTTGTATTGCCATGAGACTATCTTTCCACCAAGGTATTGACATCCCCTGATGTAGACTTTACAGTCATGTTGCAGCCACCATAGTCACTATCCTTCCACAGATTGAATTCCAAATTCTTTGGATACCAAAGTCCTAGTTTAGGAGCTCCTTTGAGGTATTTAAGAATCCTCTTAACAGCAACTAGGTGTGACATCTTAGGGTTGGCTTGATATCTTTCATATATGCATGTGACAAACATGATATCAGGTCTGCTGGCTGTGACGTACAAAAGAGACCCAATCATAGCCCTGTAAAGATGTTCATTAACACACTCCCCCTCAAGATCAGGTCCTAGGGAGTGGTTTCTAGCTATGGGAGTCTTAGCAACCTTGCACTCAGTCAAATGAAATCTGGTTAGTATGTCTTGCACATACTTTGACTGATTTATGAAGATCCTATTGTCAACCTGCTTCACTTGAATTCCTAGAAAGAAATTGAGTTCCACCATGGCACTCATTTCAAATCTATTCTTTATTAGCTTCTTAAACTCATTGCAGAGTTTTTAGTTAGTTGACCCAAAGATAATGTCATCTACATAAACTTGAACCAGGATCAAGTCATTCCTTGTTCCTTTGATAAAGAGTGTACTGTCAATAGTACCTCTCTTGTAACCATGTTGGACTTGCTACTATGATAGTGTCTCATACTACTTCCTTGGAGTTTGATGCAACCCATAAATAGCTTTGTCAAGCTTGAAAACATAATTAGGATGATCTGGGTCTACAAAGCAATATGGTTTCTTGACATATACTTCTCATCTATCACCCAATATAAAAATGCACACTTGACATCAAGTTGGTAGACCTTGAAATCCTTGGATGCAACAAAAGCAAGGAATATCCTAACAGCTTCAAGTCTTGCCACAGGAGCAAAAACATCTATGTAGTCAATCCCTTCTTCTTGAGTGTACCCTTGAACAACTAGTCTTGCCTTGTTCTTGCTGAAAAGTCCTTTATCATCCTTCTTATTCCTAAAAACCCACTTGGTTCCAAACCTTTTTTCTTTTGATTTGAAGCAGATCCTCCTGCATTGCTTCAACCTAGCTTCCATCTTTCAAAGCCTCATTAACTTTCTTTGGCTCAATTTGGGACAAGAAGCAAGAGTACAGACAAACATTTTTATCATGGGTTTGTCCTCTTGTTCTCACCCTAGTCTTAACATCTCAAATGATGTTTTTAGTGGGATGGGACTTGTGGATTTTTAGTTGAGGAATCACAGCAAGTTGATTTTTCAGATCTAAATTAGTGAAATTTAGATCTGGTGATTGAGTATCACCCATCACATCAGCACCCTTATCAAGTTTAACTTGATTCAGACAGTGTGTGACATCATTGATGTTGTCTTTAGTGGAGTGGTTGTCAGCATCATAAAATTCTTGATCACTTTCATCATGTCCATTTCCTCCTACATTGGAAATCCCTTCATTTGAGTTTTGTGCCATATTACTGGAATTGGTAGGCTCCTCAGATGTATCAGCTGAAGAATTTGTTATGGTTGTGCTAACAGGATTTCCACTTGCAAGGTTTGTTACCACTGGATCTGAAGGAATCTATCATTTGGTCTTCTCAGCTCAAATCTTGGATTAGGATCTCCTTCTAATTTGTTACGTGTAAATCCTGAAACATTTTCACATGATTTGTTAAAACAGTTGGTAACTAAATCAAGATCAAATAGCCAATCAGGACCAGAACCTTTCATACTGGGAGTGTGCTCATTGAAGGTCACATTGGCTGACCCCTCAACTACTTTAGTTCTAAGATTGTATACTCTATAAGCCTTAGCTTTGGAAGAGTATCCAATGAAGTGTCCATCATCTGATTTCTCAGGAAATTTGGCTATATGATCTTTGGTATTCAAGATGGTGCATGGACATCCAAATGATATGAGAAAACCAATGAAAGGTCTCCTTTTGTGCCACAGTTCATAAGGAGTCTTACTATAATTTTTGACTACTAAAACTCTGTTCTGCACATAACAGGCAGTGTTGACTGCCTTCACACAGAAGGTGATGGGCAGTTTAAAGTCAGAAAGCATGGTCCTTGCAGCCTTAATAAGTGTCCTATTTCTTCTTTCAGCAACACCATTCTGTTAGGAGTTCTAGGAGCAGTATATTGTCTTGTAATACCCTTTTTATCATAAAATGTATCAAGGATTTAGTTTTCAGTTCCTTCCCATCAAATCTTATGATCTTGACCTTGTGATCACATTGATTCTCAATTTTTAGAATGAAGTTCTTCAAGATTTCAGGGGTCTCATCCTTACTTCTAAGAAAGAAGACCCAAGTATATCTTATGAGGTCATCTATGATCACAAGGCAATATGAAGTTCTTCCTAGACTCATTACACTGGTGGGGCCAAAGAGATCCATATGTAATAAGTGTAGGGGAGTAGTGATAGAGTTCATTTCCTTTGTCTTGTGAGACACCCTGTGTTACTTTCCTTTCAGACATGCAATACAATGGTCATCACTTGTAAACTCTTTCTTTGACATTCTAGTTATCTAATCATCCTTAATTAATTTATTCATGTTCTTAAAGTTTACATGGCACATTCTTTTATTCTAAAGAAAAGACTCATCACTATTGGCTTTATATAGAAAGTAAGAAACTTCTACTCATGGGGAGGTTTCCTGCAAATCCATCTTATACATGTTCCCTTTCCTGGGGGCTTTGAGCAGGATATGCTCCTGAGGAATGATCACGAGCTTGGGAACAATGCACTCATGCTTAGTGAAGAGAATGTTATGTTTCTGCTCATAAAATTTAGATACACTCAAGAGATTGTATCCAAGCTCTTTGACAAAGTTTACCTTCTTAATGCTGAGCTTACCATTTATGACCCTACCCCTTCCTGTGATGTAACCACCTGATTCTCCCCCAAAAGCAACTGGCCCTCCATCAATTTTCTTAAAGTTTTAAAGCAAAGAGCCATTGCCTGTCATGTGCCTTGAACAACCACTATCAATGATCCATACATTTCTTTTGGTCTTTAGCTATTCATGCACATGAAAAAGAGATGGTTAGTTACATTTGGAAACCCAAGCCTTGCTGGTCTTGGGCTCATCAAGATGAACTAAAGATAGTTCAACAGTTATTGATCCTATATGCAAGCTTTGAGGATCCTTGGCTATTGTTGATGAAGAAACTTCAGTGCCATGGCCTCCTTCATCTTCCATACCATCTTTGGAAGATTAGACTTGGCCTTCAAAACTTTGGTAGTTTTAATGACTTTGGAAGTTTTGGAGACTGAAACTTCGAAAGCTTTTGCATCCACTGCAGTAGACTTAAATGTTTCGGAAGCATTCCTTTCTTCTGAGACCAAACTTACTTTCAAAGACAGTTTTCTATCTTATTCTTGTTCACCTTGGAGCTTCTAAAGGAAAGTGATTTTCCTTTCGAAGCTATTTTATTTTTCCTCTCAGAAGTCTTTTTCTTGTTCATATGGATGGTACTCTTAGGATTGTGGATGCAATCCTTAGCAAAGTGAGTTGTATCTCCACACATGATGCATTCAACAAGCATACTTCTGAGGGTCTTTTTCTAAAGAGAAGGTCGAGCTTGATCTCTTTCCACTTCCTTCTTTATCTTTATAGATGATGCAGTAGGCTTCTGAGGGTGAAGCTTGCTCTTGGAGCTGGATTATTAAGGCTATGCAGCAGTAGTACACATTTGTTCAACCTTTTTCTCCTGACCAGGATGGTTTGAACTTGAACTAGGACTCCTGGTACTAGAGTCCATAGTTGAGTCTTCAGTCTTTACCACTTCAAACCCAACAGAGATAAAGACTTGTTTTTTCTTAAGATTGAAAGTGGGCTTGATCTCTTGAGCTTTCTTTTATTTTCTTTTAGTAGCACTGATCAGATTCTTTCTAGCTGACTTGGCCATCCTTGGTTCTTTCTTCTCTCTAGGAGTATAGTGACCCTTCTTAGGATGAACCTCCAAACTCACTTCCGGTTCATCTTTACTATCTCCCCTTCATCTTCACCCTCTTCTTGGACAGGGTCAATGAGGGCAGCTCATCTTCACTAGTTTCACACCTTGGAGATCTTACAGATAGTAATGTGTGTGGAGGAGCTATCTCACTTGATCCCAATCCCTGCCTGTTTTGATAACAAATCTTTGCATGCAAAGATAAGGATATGATGTTCTTGAAGGTTTTCGTTTCAAAAACACACTTTTCTGCCCTGGCTTTGCCAATCACAAGCTCAGCCTAGCATTCATTTAACTTGATAATGAGATCTTTGATTTGAGTCCTGTAATTTGTGTGCTCATGCTTAAGAGTAGAAATTGTTTTCTCTAAATATTCTATTTTGAGTTTATAGTCATTTTTTGCTCTTTTGAAATCAGCTTTTAAAATATTCAAAGACTCAAGGTCGGTTCTCACTTCCTGGTTATAGGACCAATACATGTTTACTTTAGCAATGCATTCAGGTGTACAGAGATTGATGATCAAGAATAGGTTGGACTCATAATATCATTTATGTTTTGGTTATTATTGTAATAGGACAAATGTTATTTTATTTTATATGTAATTTGGTAGTTTCTGTTCTAGTGAAACTACAAGTGAAACTGAGTTTCGCTCGTAGTCAGCATGTTTGTGTTAACCGGAAAAACTGTGTTTCGACACCGGGTGAAACTAGGTTATGGGTCAAGACAGTTTTGCTGGTTAGCGAAACTATCAGCAAAACTAGAGTCTGTATATATATTCTATGTTTCTTTCATTGTAATTAACACTTTTGGAAACCCTAATACGAAATCTTTATTATTGTGAGTGTGTGACGGCTGAGTTTTAGCTAGGAGCATATTGTTATCATCTTTTGAGCTCTATATCATCTAGGTTGTTAATGTTTGGAGATTAAGGACAAATATATGAAACTTGTTATTGCTTAGATTGATAGATTGTTGTTATTCATTGGGTTTATTTGAGTTTTCTAAATCATTTTCACTGATTATCAATTATATAGACCAACAATATGGTATCAGAGCCTTAGTGCTCTTGATTTGTTAAGTTTTGGTTGGTTTTTAGCTAAAACACTATTTCATTCATTTTGGATCTTGTTTTGTGTGTTTTTGGAATAGAAATCAATTGAGGATCATCTGTTATTTGCATAGGAAACTATCCCAATCATCCAATCATAAATTCATTATGATTTGGGTGATTTTTGGTTGATTTCATGTTCAAAAAGCTTGAAGATTCAAGCTGCGAAACTACATCTCCCGTCAGTGAAACTACATAATCTATGGTTCTGGGGTTGATCTTTTACACTCAGCGAAAGTACCTGATTTTGAACGAAAGTTTGTTATTTTTGCTTGCCAAAACAAGAGAAAGTGCAGCCGAATTGTCCTCAGAATGAAAGTTCTATTGGTTTCGAGCGAATCTGTAGCCGAAACTGGTGTTTTCGAGCATCTGTTCGAGCGACAGTACTGCCCGATTTCCAAGCGAATCTAGTAGCGATTGTGTTTTGTGTTCCCGAGTGAAAGTACCAGTGAAAGTAGAGTTCCTAGCGAAACTATCTTCTGTTTCAAAAATGACAACAACAAATATCACCATTTCTGATTTGGAAAGTGTCGCACCCAATAGGCATCGAGGCTTATCAATGGTGACAATTTTGTGGACTGGAAACGTTGTTTGAAAGATTTCCTCTACTATACTGATTACAACCAGTGGGAGTCAATTGTCAATGGTCCACACACTCCAACCGTCACTGTTGGACAAGTTACCTCACCGAACACTGATCCATCAACCTTTATAGAAAGAGACCTTAAGTTAATCGATCGTGATCAGAAAGCATATGGGGCTTTAACTCTATGTTTAGTTCAAGACATCTACAACCGTTTTGCTGAACAGAAGAATGAAAAGTCTTTGTATGATTCATTGTCTGAGTTTTATGACGGTAATGAGGATTTGAAATAGGAAAAGAAAGCCCAAGCTGAAAAAGAGTTTAAGTCATTTGTTGGACATACAAATAAGAGCCTTACTGATCTTAAACTGATTTTTGTCTGTCTCAAGCAACATAAAGAAATATGATGAACAGTTAAGTAACCATGAACAAGTCATAAAACTCTTAGACTCCCTTCCACCACATTAGAGCCTGCAAGTTAGACTGTTAATGCAGGAAATAAATTTTACTGACTATAAACCTGCAGGACGGTTAAAAGGGTTGGTCAATACAATCAGTTTCATAATGAGGAGAGTGTTAGAACACTTAACAGATCAAATAGGGAACTGGGTTTAAGTGAGTGATACTAAGAACACTAGTAAAGCAGTTAAGACAGAACTAAGAAGAAGAACAAGCAAGTATGGTTTTTAAGAATGCTGTATATGGCTCTCAAGTTCTTTTTCAAGTTTTACAAAGCATAAAAAGAAAGACAAGGACCTGAGATACTTTATACTACATCCTACAGCTGGCCATACTTTGAAGGCCAGCTTGAAACACTAATCTAGACAACAATATCAATGTAAAGTCAAAAGACAGATTGCCTTTTGACTAGTGACTATGACATGCCATAGCTCACATCCAAATATATTATAAAAGGATTAAAGGTGCAAAGTATGAAGTTATAGACTAAAGACCATATTCTAATGTTTACTAAAGCATGGACCTTTTCACCAACTCATGCAAGTTGGTGAGACTTCAGAGTTACAACGGAAAGTAAGTCAGCTTAATGAAAAAGTAGTTCAGAGAAAGCATGTCCTCTCTGTCTTCAAAAGAAATCAATCTTCACTTCATTGGCTTCGGAAGACTTTGTCTTTGAAGCTTCAGAAGACTTCATCTTTGGCTTCGAAAGATTTGGACTTTGGCTTCGGAAGATTTTACACTTAGAATAATTTTTGTGATGTGTATAAAACTAACGAAGTAACTTCTACCTTGTACATCAGTGCATGCATGCAGGAAGCTCCTTGATTGTTTTGTTTTCTTTGGTTGCATCAGCCTTATAATATAACCTTACAAACTCCCCTTAGGCTGATGCTACCAAAATAGAGAAGTTATTCAGATGTTGACAATCCTCATTAGGATCAAGACCATACCTTTCTTCATCATCTGGTCAGGAACCCTTAGACTCTCATAATACCTTCTCATGTCATAGAGATCATGCAGAGGAAGATCAAGCATGTCCTACCATAAATAGACATCTTGACCTCCTTGATCTCTGAAGACATACCATCTGTTTGGATTAGCAGCAAAGGTCCAGGACAAGATGGGTCTTCTAGTTGCAAGAGGCTCTAATTGAATTGGGTTGGTTGAGCAGCGTCTTCATGCACTACCTCAGGATGCTCTGACTCATCCTGAGGTTTGGAGGTAGATGCCTTTGACTTTTTCTTGGGAATACTCTTCATGGCCATCCTTTTCCTCCTCTTTGAGGTCTTTAACTGAGAGGACTGCCCTTCAGCACCAAGTTTTTCTACTGTGTCTCTCTCAGTTGGGTTCTCTTCTCTCACATGTTCAGAAGGAAAGGGAAGAGGACCCTGCTATGGATCAGAAGATGAATTTGGCTGAGATTCAGCTCTAGGTCCAGGTTGTGTTGTCTCAAGGGGTTCAACCTTTACCTAGGTTGAGCTGGACTTGGTGGAGAATGCAAGTCAACAAGCTCTCCCTTCTTAATGTTTTGCTTGATCACTCTGATATGCTCATCCATAATGGATAGAGACATTGGACCAAGCCTTCTTTCGGAGAATCCATACAGCTTTAAGAAGCTCATCATCCTTTGTCTGTCAGCAGACTTCTTTTGGCTCTTTTGGATGATGGAGTCCTGTGGTACTCAGGTAGTTGATCATGTTCAGTCTATCAGCTTCCTGAGGTTATGCAGTTGCCATAGCCTCTGTCTCAGGACTTTCTTGAACTGGGGAGAGGGTAGGAGCATGCTTGTAGAGCCTTTTCTATCTCCTTTCTTCCCTTTGGACAATTCCTTGTCAGCCAGTTCATTCAGTTCATCTAAGGAGAGAAAGAGAGTAGTTCATCCACATTGTAGTTTCTGGTCCCCAAGTAGTTTATCCTGGCTACCCTCAACTCATCATTCTAAGTATTTGGCCTGGGGGCAGCCTTGATGGCAGCTTCCATGAAGCCTGGAGACTCTCTTGAACTTTCTCCCCTTAGCTTCCTCTTCCTCTCTCTTCTCTCCTCCTTAATCTTCTCAGAAGTCATTTTCCTTTTTCCTTTGTCACTCATAGGCCTTGGTGACTCAGGGTGGAGAGAGCTTTGGCCTTCATTGATTGATTCAGCAGTCAAGCTCTGGCCAGAGAAAGGTTGTGAAGCATCTTCACCAGCTGGTGCCTCACTGAGGATAGAGGAGGTTGAAGTAGTTCCTGTGACAAGGTTCATAGGTTCTATCACTGGGCCTTCAGTCAAGGTTTCCCCTTCAAAGCTAATCTTAGGGTCCACCTCAACATTCAGTTGACCAATGACATTGCCTGGTTGACGTTGTCTTCTTCTATATCTAAACTCTTCAACAATTCTGTCTTGAATCCTCTCAGCCAGTCTGTCAGCTTGCCTATGTTGACTTGGGTTAGCAAGTGACATATGGACTAGAGTAAGACTGTCATAGTAGTTCAAGGTATGAAATTTGGAGACCTCTTACTGCCCCTAAAATCTATGTAGTATCAGGGCTCTTCTATCAACATAATACCTCCATCCTATGATTGGGTTCTCAGAGTTATGAGATGGGGATGACATAGCCCTTGGAATACCCTCCTCAAACAAACTTTTTATGAGTGAGTCCACATCAATGTAGACTTAAGGAGGTTGTTGAGTATGGACCATTACAAGTGAGGGTGGTGAATCCTCAAAGTTCATACTCTGTGAAGAACTCCCAGGTTCTGTGATTATTTGGACTTTCTCCCCCTTTTTGGTAGTATCACCTTCTTGCATAAGTGAGCTTGGGGTTGGGTCTATCACATTCGTAGGTTCTTGTGGACCTGGTTGAGTTCTCCTGAGTGGTCTCTTATCTAACTTGCCCTTGAGATCGGTGATCTCAAGTTGCTGGTCATTCACCCTCCTTTGTAAGACAGTCACCTGAGATTCCAGGTGACTTATCTTTGAGACTAAATAGGTGCATGTGTTTGTCAGTTGTTGCACCTTTAGTTTCAAACTCCTCTCATCTTCATCAGAAGAATCATAGGGGATAAGAGAATAGGACCAAGGTCTTCTTCCTCATCACCAGCACTTGGTTCTTGGCTGCTGGATTTCCCCTGCATCATGACAACTTTAAGTTAAGTGTCAAGAGGCTGGGTTGCCATGGTTGAGGTCTGAATGATGTAATCACTTACTAAAGTGAGAGCCTCTTCCATATGGACCTCCTAAATAGGTACAGGGAGATCCACCTTAGTAGTGGGTGGATGATGTGGGCTAGATATAGGAGAAACAGGAGTACTCATCTCTCCTTGAGTAGGGGTGGAAAAGAGAGACTCATGATACTCACTAAATCTCATATCTTCATCATCATAGAATTCAAGGTTAGGGATTGGTTGGTTCAGATCAAGAGGCTGGGGATGGTAACTGTCCCCTAAAGGTTGTTCACTAGAGTTTTGAGACTTTGAGTGAAGGCTTAAGGCTGTTGGGTTTGTGAGCTCATCAGGCTGAGCATGAGGAACCTCAGCACTGATCATTGGTGAGATGGGAGTGGTTTGCTCCTTTGGAGAAGTGGGAGCTCCAGTGTCCACTTCCTCCTGTATGGGTGATGATATAGGGGCCTGCACAAGCTGAATAGCATGTGCAGGGGTTTGTTTGGATTTTCTCTAGTAAGTGATGGTTATTTGTGGCTTTGTTGGTGGTTGAGAAGTAGAAGGTGTGGGTTCAACACTAGCTGGTGCTGCTAGGTTGTCACCTTGAGCAATGAGCTCATACAAGGGCTGTTTCTACCCCTGAGAAGCAACAGTTGGCTTGCTCATAGTCTTGAAGATGCCGGGCTTCATCTGTCCCAAATTTTAGAACATTTCCTGTTCCCCTCAACTTGGAGCCCAGTTCACAGGTGAGAATGTGCTGGACATATCTAGGGAACATGTAATATTCTAAGGAGTCTAAGTTCGCAAGTAAATTATTATAGAAAAATTGTGAATACCTGAACTTGACCCATTAAAAAGTGATTTGAAGACAATGTAACAGTAAGTGATCCTATGTTCAAGTTTTAAGGATCATTATGTTGTTGATGAAGATGGTTTAGTCACTTGGTCTTCTTTCATCTTTCACACCATCTTTGGAATATTAGACTTGACCTTTAATTCTTTGGAAGTTTTACAACTTTGGAAGTTTTGCAGACTGAACCTTTGGAAGATCTTGCTTTCACTGCAGCAGGTTTCAGTACTTCGGAAGCATTCATATCTTCTGAGACCAAATTTCCTTCCGAAGGCAAGTTTTCACTTGTCTTCTTGGAGCTTCCAAAAGGAAAAGATTTTCCTTCCGAAACAAGTTTTCCTTTCTTCTTCTCAGAAGTTTTTCTTTTTGATCATGTGGACAGTACTTTTAGGATTGTAGAAGCAATCCTTAGCAAGATGAGAAGTACTACCACATATGACGCAATCCATTTTCTTCTTTCTGAGAGTCTTCTTTTGAGAGAAAGACTAAACTTGATCACTTTCCACCTCCATCTTCATCTTCACAGATGATGCAGCAAGCTGCTTAGGGTGAGGCTTCCTCTTGGAACTAGATTGTTCAGGCTATGTAGCAGTGGTGCACAGCTGATCAGCCTTCTTCTCTTTGCCAGTCTCCTTTTAAAATGTTTAAGGACTCAAGATCAGTTCTTATCTCTAAGTTATAGGACCTATATCAGTTAACTTTAGCAATACATTCAGGTGTACAAAGATGTTCCTATACCTTGGCTTCTTTATGATCTGCCATCAGCGCTTGGTTTGGAGATGCATCCTCAACCTGAAAGCTCCAGTCAAAGCCTCCTTTTTCAACAGTAACTACAACTTGCTACTTTGGCTTTTTATTCTGGGGAGCTCCATCAGTGTAGTTTGGTCTGGTTTGTGCTTGGCCACTACTTGTTCTTGGTGCCTTGCACTCTCTAGAGAAGTTTTCCATTTGGTTATAGTTGTAACACTTCATTTTGCTTTTGTCCAGCCCAAACTTTCCACTGGTTGTATTGCTAGGAAACTTCCTCCTGTCCTCTTGTAAAACTTCATGGCTCTGTGAGTGAGAAGAGCCATCTGCTGGACTATTTTCATGTACTCCAGATCATCTGGATGGATACAGTCCAGGTCTTCAAGGGTAAAGAGAAAGTTGCCTGTGCTTTCATCAGTAGACACAAAGGCTTATGAAGAGCTTGTCTCTTGGAATGGGCTTCCTTGAGTGTAGCTTTCTTTTGGTGTCTCCGGGAAGGTGATGAAAGGACCCTTTTGTGGTTCTCTTCAATCCCTTTCAACCACATGAAGGGCTAAACTCTGCTTATTGTTGGAGTTACCAAATGGATTTTGCATGTTCATCTCCATCTGGTAGCCACTGAGAATACCTTACAACTCAGTGAGAGTAAGGGTCTTGAGATTCTCAGTCCTCTTAATGACCAAACAGTAATGTGTCTATTGTCTGGGAAGAGACGACATGAGCTTCCTCATAATGTCCCTGTTCTCAAGTGTTACTCCAACATCCATTAGAGTATCCATGATCTCAACATACCTGAAGTAGTTTTGAGTCATGGTTCCACCTATCTTGAAGGTGAAATTCTCAAACTACTGCTTCAAGAGGTCCTTCTTGTTCTCTTTTGCTTCATTTGACCCCTCATACATAAGGTTTTGTGCATCCCATAGTTGCTTGGCAGTCTTGCACTTCTTGAAGCCTCTATAGATAGAGTTTGGAAAAGTAGTTTGGAGGGCGGTCATGGCATTCTGATCTATGGCTATCTGCTTCCAGTCTTCATCAAAATAATCAACCACTTCCTTTGGTATCATACCGCCACCAGCACTACTTGAAGAGGTGGATGGTACATGAGGTCCATAGACAACAGATCCCCACATCCTGGAGTATTAAGACTTGATAAAGCCTTCCATTCTTTGGCACCAAGTATCAAAGTCATCAGGAGTGATCAGTGGAGACTTTGTCATAGTACCGTTTCCATATCAGCCTTTGTGTTAGCTGCCATTTGAGATGTTAAGTGTTTTGTGAAACTGAAGGGATTAAAGATGGTGAGATCTTACAATTAAGAGCCTAAAAGGTTCTGATACCTATTGCAGGACCGGTTAAAAGGTTGGTCAATACAATTAGTCTCACAATAAGGAGAGTGTTAGAACACTTAACAGATCAAATAGGGAACCAGGTTTAAGTGAGTGATACTAAGAACACAAGTAAACGAGACAGAACTAAGAACAACAATAGAGTAATATGGTTTTCAAGAATGCTGTATATTGCTCTCAAGTTCTTTTACAAGTGTTATAAAGCATAAAAAGAAAGATAAGGACCTGAGATACTCTATACTATATCCTATAGCTGTCCATACTTTGAAGGCCAGCTGGAAACACTAATCTAGACAACAAGATCAATGTAGAGTCAAAAGGCAGATTGCCTCTTGACTAGTGACTATGACATGCCATAGCTTACATCTTAATATATTATAAAATGATAAAAGGTACAAAGTAGGAAGTTACAGACTAAATATCATAATCTACAGTTTACTAAAGCTTGGACCTTTTCACCAACTCATGCAAGTTGGTGAGACTTCAGAGTTGCAGAGGAAAGTAAGTTAGCTTTATGAAAAAGTAGATCAGAGAAAGCATGTCCTCTCTGTCTTTAGAAGAAATCAGTCTTCACTTCATTGGCTTTGGAAGACTTTGTCTTTGAAGCTTCAGAAGACTTCATCTTTGGCTTCAGAAGATTTGGACTTTGGCTTCGGAAGATTTTACACTTAGAATAATTTCTGTGATGTGTGTAAAACTTCCGAAGTAACTTCTACCTTGTACATCAGTGCATATATGCAGGAAGCTCCTTGATTGTTTTGGTTTCTTTGGTTGCATCAGCCTTAGAATATAACCTTACAAAACCCATGGATGTTATCAACAAGCTGAAGTCATTTGATTTGGATATGTTTAAAAGAAGAGAATACAATCAGTCCATGGTGCCAGCTATAGTTTATCCATAAAATGCTGCATTGATTTCATCCACTACAAACTCTTCAATGTATGGTGCAACTTATGGTGGGTCTTTTGGATATGGTGTGTCAGACAAGTCTAGTGGTGGATCATCAATTGATGGTTCAAACTCAAAGGCATTAGTCACTACTCAAGTTCCATCTGATACTATGGCACTGTTTGGGATGTTTGTGCATAATTATGAAGCTTTGGTTGTGGGGGAGTTGAAAGGAAAAGGAATGACTATGGAGGATATGCATCAAGTGGATCCTGATGACTTGGAGGAAACTAATATTCAGTGACAAATGGCCATGCTCACTCTACGTGCAAGAAGGTTTATGTAAAGAACTGGCAGGAGAAACTTTAGCAATCAGAACCAGAACTCAATACTTGTGTATGATAAGTCTAAGTTAAGGTGTTTCAACTACAAACAAATGAGTCACTTCAAAAGAGAAAGTCCATCTCCAATCATCACTGAATCGGGAACTACTGGAGTTTCAAGACTCATACCGATCACCGACAAAGAAGAAGCCAAACCAAAGAAGGAAACAACACTAATCATAAACTTTGATTAGAGTGCTGAAATCAATGAAACTAAAGAAGTCAATCATGCTCTGGTGGCTGAGGTGGTGGATAGTGATGTTGATTCAGTTGAAGATTTTGATCCTTTTAAGGAGTTCAAGTGTGAAACTCAAGATGAAGGTGGTAGTGAAGCTAGTGTGCAACATGTTCAAGCTCAAGAGGTAAAGGTTGGTGAGGTTCTTGAAGAATAGGATTATTGTGAAGCTGTTGTGGAAAGGTTGCAAGTTTGGAGGTTCATGATCAAGATGAGAAAGAGGCAAGTCAAGCTGAGGAAGTAAGGAAGAAAGCTGCTAAGGAGGAAGAATACAAAAGGAACACTCCTGATCGCGTGGTAATAATTCAAGGTTTAATTGATCTAAATGATTGATTTTACATCATGATTGTGGTGGAATAGTTTCAAGTTGTTTGTGTTTTGATTTATAGGTGTTAGAAGCTAATGGAGGCTTATCTGGGAGAAAAAGGAGCAAAACATGATACTACAAGGACTGAAGATGTGAACATCAAAAGTTACAAAAAATGCACAAAGTTAGGCAAACCGGCGTATCATACACCGGGTATGGGAGTATAATACGTCGGTCGGTGTATGGGCGGAGTATAGGTGGGCGTATTTGACAAAAATTACAGAAATTTGGGCGTATGAAGCTGAGGGGGGCGTATGATACGCCGCCCCTGGGCGTATCATACGCCGGTCTTCAACAAACACCCGGATTTTGTGGATCTTGATGTCTACTTAAACCTATCCAACCCCAACTCGAAGTACAACTCCTCCAAGTCAAAATCTAGCAAATGAAGGTGATTTTGGGTGCTTTCAAGCTTCCCAACTCACACCAAATCATCATTGATCATCATATAATCAAGATTGAAGATTCAATGAAGACCATGAGTGGCTAAGTTCTTGTTGATTGCTTTCGGGAGTACAATTCATGTTAAGTGAAGCAATTGGTATGTTTGATTAGGTTTTTTTGTATTGAAAAATGGATTAGTGAATGAAGTTTTATGTTTTGATTAAGTTAAAAGGTTTACTTATAAATAAAGTTGTGTGCTTGATTATCAGTTTTAAGTTTCCTTGCATCATGAGCTCATTAAGAAAAGTAGACAACGTGATATAGGTGAATTAGTAACTTTGTGAATGAACGAGTCATAAAAGATTGTTCCTTTGTTACTACTTTAATCAAAAGCTAAAATATTGAAATATTGTTTCTTACAAACCCTAATTTAAAAGTATCAATTGTGTATCTTGCGGAATTAAAAACCCGAAAGTGATTGTTTTTTATTATTTAGTTAAATCAGTTTCAAAGATTCTTGCTTTTTGCAATTGTGTTCATTAATTCATTCAAAGTTTTAATCTTTAATTATAAAGTTTGTGTCTTTTAGTTAATCGACTTAGAATTGTTAAATACTTTCCACATATTCCCTGTGGAGACGACCTTACTTACCCTTGCACAATAAAAGTAGCTAAGACCGATATATTAACTTGTTTTTGATCGAGTCTCGACAACCAGATCAGAATGGCGCCGTTTCCGGGGAATTATTGCTCAAAGTGTTATCTTTTGTAATTTTTTAGATTTATTTTCTTTCTTTTGTTTTGTTTTGTGCGGTGCTACGCTAGGTGTTTATGTCTTGCAGGCTAATCTCAAGAACTTAAACCTCACCATGAATCGAGTCTATTATTCATGTACTAGTTGCGGGAGTCCAGTTCACACACGAGATCATTGCCCTGAGTACTTGCAAAAGTGTGAAGAAGCGAGAAGAAAATTATATATGTTGGATGTTTATTATGATGATGTACCATCATCTTATCCGTACTATGAGACATCTTCTCCGTATTATGAAGGATATTATCAGTCAGAGGCGAACTACAACTTTGAGCAAGATTTGTATTACGACAATTATGAACCAGAGATAATACAAAGCTCAAGTTATAAGGAAGATCATAATGACTATCATCAAGACTCTCAAGCAACTTACGTGTATTTTAATAGGCATAATCAAGGAGATTCTGATGGATGCTCGAACCACTCTAATACTTCTCAATCTTATGATCAAAATCAATGTCAGTTTCCTTATCAAAAACAAGAAAATGTTGATATGAAAATTATCAGGCAGAGGCAACTACAACTTTGAGCAAGTTATTACGACAATTATGAACCAGAGATAATACAAAGCTCAAGAGGAAAAGACTATCATCAAGACTCGCAACTTACGTGTAAATAGGCATAATCAAGGAGATGTTGCTCCAGATCATCGTCAGTGAAAATGTTTATCCAAAATGTTAAACAATTTCAACATACTTATCAATCTGAGGTGGAGGAAAAGATTGCTCGATTCGAAGTGATGTTGTCCAGTATCGATGAAAGTTTATCACAACACCAACTTTCAGATCAACAACGACTCCACTACCTTAGCATAAAATGTGATACGATTTTGATGAAATCAAGATTGATGAGACACTAGAGCAGGAGGTAATAGAGGAGGTTGTGGATAATAATACCACACTACTTCCCTTGGTTGTAGAAGAATCAGAGATTGAATCTACCATGACTGGGGAAACAATGGAAGAACTAGTTACAAATTGTTTGGAGCAAGACATGAAACTCATCAAAAAATCAGAAATTGAGGTAATCAAAGTTTATCCCAAACATTCTCTCGTACTTATTACTTCAACCATAAAGTTGAGGAAGAGGATTTAAGGATGAAGAAAAGAAAGGCAACATTGTATGGCATTGGACACGTTATCATGAAGTGGCTTCCTAACAACTTCTTATTTTACATGCCTATAAATGGGAAGCAACTATGGAGCTGCCATGTCAATTATCGAGCATTTGTTGGGAACTTGGTAGGATAATGCACACTTCGACCACCTTAGTGGTGACAAGTACGGTCCGGCTGAAGACCTAAAACTTAGCGCTTACAGGAGGCAACCCGAGAACTTTATGGGTGTGTTCACTAGAAACCCTCACTAGACTATAACTTGTCCACTCGGGTCTATCGAGGGGTTTAAAAGCTAGTTAAATATGCTAAATGTAATCGTGATTCCTACGAAAGTGAGTTTTAACTCTTTTATTAGTTTGTGTTTTTTTTCTTCTTTAGTTTGACTTGTTTGGTTTTGATAGTCAATCACGAGACGCAAGCACTCAAGTGTGGGGAGACACAAGACGTTTAATGAAAGCTCTCACTAACGATCAGGTTCATGTGCTCTTTCTACTACTTTGGTTTTGAATAATATTCTTTTCATGCTTTCGTTGAAATTAATTGATAAATATATTAGGATGTGCCTTACTAGTCTCCCTTCACAATGAATTGTCTTGTTTAGCAATAATAGAAATGAAATTAAGAATCTACATCCCTATGTCTTGAAATACCAATTGTGACCACCATACATTAAGGACAATGTATCTCAAGTGTGGGGATAAGGGAAGAATTGAAAAAAATTAAACCTTTTTGAAAAATAAATCTTCTAATAAGCTTAATTGTGCATGAGACCTAAAAATCTTTTTTTCATACATGGTTAGTTATCACTTGTTTGTGCTTGTATAGATCTCTTGGCATGCTTGTTTTGAAATTATAGTAAGCCACTCCCATCATGAGCTTTTATAAAATTAGGTAGAATTCTTAGGAGGCATAACGAACCAGATGGTAGATGACATATGTGCTTCATATATTTAACCCTTTCCCACCGTTTTCATAAGAATTTGAGCCTAATTGAGCAATTCATAGCATATGTTGATTTGCTTTATATTTTTGCATAATAAGGGAAACCATAATGTGTATTTAAGTTAGAACTTGTGTAATTGATGCATATCAAGATCATGAACCAATATGTGCATAAATGTGATAGAGGCATTAGGAATGAACCATTAGTTTGGACCTTTTCTTTTGAATTCCAAACCTTGATAAATTTCATTTAGACACCATGTTGAGCCCCAACTTGTCGTTTGAATAACCCAACACAATAAGCCTATAAAGCCTTAGCCTTTTTATGCAACATAGGGTGATAAAGTCCAATTCATGATATGTTTAGAAGTGTTGTTTCAGTAATAGTTCAATAATAGTATGATTGGTTGTGAATAGGAAAAAAAATGAAAGAAAATAAAAAAAAGAAGAAAAAAACTAAAAATGAGGTCAAAATGACCAAAATATGAAGCAACAAAAATAGTGTGAAAATTTGGTGATATTTTTGCAACTAGATGATAGAGATTGATAAACAAGACATCTGGCATGTTAAATTGGATTTCATTCACCATTATCCACTCTAAAAAATTTCTATTCTATCCCACCTTAAAACTTAGCCTAACATTACAACCCATGAAAGAGATCTTGATTTATGTATTATATTGTGTTCATTGATGGCGATATGATTAATATACAAGCTTATGATGAAGATGTACAATCTTGGTTTGAGAGTTCCAGATATACTAGTATATAATCACTAGTCCACAAAATAAACTGAGAGGAATGTTCATTGTGAGGAATGTTAATGCATGCATGTTTGAAGCAAAAGGTGAAGTTATGCCAACTAAGGTGATTCTAGAGATCTTGATTTATGTATTATATTGTGTTCATTGATGGCGATATGATTAATATACAAGCTTATGATGAAGATGTACAATCTTGGTTTGAGAGTTCCAGATATACTAGTATATAATCACTAGTCCACAAAATAAACTGAGAGGAATGTTCATTGTGAGGAATGTTAATGCATGCATGTTTGAAGCAAAAGGTGAAGTTATGCCAACTAAGGTGATTCTAAGTTTAAAACATGAATGATATTACATGTTGGGTTGTGAATCTTACATGATGAAGGTTTAAAAGTAAGTATACCTTGTGACCTTAACTTATACAAAGTTGTGATAACTTAGCAAATTTGATTAAATAAGGTGAATTGCGCAAGTAAGTTTGTTTGACGACAAACAAAAGGCTAAGTGTGGGGATGTGATCGCGTGGTAATAATTCAAGGTTTAATTGATCTAAATGCTTGATTTTACATCATGATTATGGTGGAATAGTTTCAAGTTGTTTGTGTTTTGATTTATGGGTGTTAGGAGCTAAAGGAGGCTTATTTGGGTGAAAAAGGAGCAAAACATGAAACTACAAGGACTGAAGATGTGAACATCAAAAGTTACAAAAAATTCACAAAATTAGGCATACCGGCGTATCATACGCCGGGTATGGGCCTATAATACGTTGGTCTGTGTATGGGCGGCGTATCGGTGGGCGTATTTGACAAAAAATACAGAAAGTTGGGCGTATGAAGCTGAGGGGGGCGTATGATACGCCTCCCCTGGGCGTATCATACGCCGGTCTTCAACAAACACCCGGATTTTATGGATCTTGATGTCTACTTAAACCTATCCAACCCCAACTCAAAGTACAACTCCTCCCAGTCGAAATATAGCAAATTGAAGGTGATTTTGGGTGCTTTCAAGCTTCCCAACTCACACGAAATCATCATTGATCATCATATAATCAAGATTGAAGATTCAATGAAGACCATGAGTGGCTAAGTTCTTGTTGATTGCTTTCGGGAGTACAATTCATGTTAAGTGAAGCAATTGGTATGTTTGATTAGGTTTTTTTGTATTGAATAATGGATTAGTGATTGAAGTTTTATGTTTTGATTAAGTTAAAAGGTTTACTTATAAATAAAGTTGTGTGCTTGATTATCAATTTTCGGTTTCCTTGCATCGTGAGCTCATTAAGAAAAGTAGACAATGTGATATAGGTGAATCTTAAAAGATTGTTCTTTTGTTACTACTTTAATCAAAAGCTAAAATCTTGAAATATTGTTTCATACAAACCCTAATTTAAAAGTATCAATTAAGGATCTTGCAGAATTAGAAACCTGAAAGTGATTGTTTTTTTATTATTTAGTTAAATTAGTTTCAAAGATTCTTGCTTTTTGCAATTGTGTTTATTAATTCATTCAAAGTTTCAATCTTTACTTATAAAGTTTGTGTCTTTTAGTTAATCGAGTTAGAATTGTTAAACACTTTCCACATAATCCCTGTGGAGATGACCTTACTAATAAAGGTAGCTAAGACTGATAAATTAACTTGTTTTTGATCGAGTCTCGACAACCAGATCAACTCCCTTCTGTCAATGTGAAAAAGCCCTGGCTATTGAAAAAGTGGTTATGGATTACCCTATAAGGTAATTCAAGACATGTGTTCTCCTACCTACAAAAATTCATATTTTTAGGGTTTATAAAGCTAACAGGTTGTTATTAGAAAATGAAAAGAAATTAAAAAAAAATAAAAAAAGAACGTAAAACAAATGAGTCTAAATATTTTGTAAAATTAAATGAGGCGTTAAAGGAAAATAAGCATTTAAAAAGAAATCTTTTGAAAAGAAATGTTGAAATAAATGCTTTAACTGAACGTGTGGCACTTGCTGAATTTGAAACAAGCAAATTGAAAACCAAACTTGAAAAATGGACCATATCTGGTTTGAAACATGAGGATCTTTGCAAGAAACAACGAGGGGCTAGAATTAAGACTGGTTTGGGAAGTGAATAAACTACTCATGTTTATCCTCCTCCGAGTACTTATTATTATTCTCCTATGCCTACACCTCATCAAACTTATGAATTAATTTAGAAAGATACTAATAGTTTGTTTGAAGGTTTAGAGGGAGTAAATCATAAGGAGATTCGGGAGGAGTATGGTTATGATGCAAGTGGTGGCTTTGGCAGCTCTAGTATTAGTATTTCTGATTCCAAGAATTCTTCTATAGACAATAGTTTAAGTAGATTTGTTTCCCAAAAGTTTGTTACAGACAATGGTTTGTTTAGTTCTAGTTCTAGTTTAACCTGTTCATCTTCAGATGTTTATGAATCGAATCGTGATGTTTCAAATGCTTGTGTTAGTGAAAATGATGCTTGTTCGAGTAAAGTTTCAAACAAACAAACAAAATCAAACTGTTTTAAAAAGTTCTTTTCTCATCGAATTCCCTCTTTTACACCAATTCGGATTTCTAAACCTAAGGAAAAGGAGACAACTTCCTCAAATGTCAGAAACAATACTGTAAATGAACCAGAACATGCTAAAATTAAGGTCACAAAAGGAAAATCAAAAGAAATGTATGACATTTATAGCGATTCTGATTCACACATGTCTGAATGTGAGGAAGAGGTATCAATAGATCAAGCTCCTTTTTCAATATGTAAGAAGAAAGGTTTAAAATCTCATTTTTTTAGATGTGGGAAGGATGATCATGTAGTTAAATATTGCCCTGAGATTAATGGTAGAAATGTAAATAATACTTCATTAGGAAGTAGATTAAAACATTTTGTCAATGATATTTTTTGCAAAAAATCGTCAGTTCCGAGACCTAAGTTGGTCAAAACTTGGGTCCTAATTTCCAAGTCTAACTAATTTCTCTTCAAATGCCAGGATCAGTCCAAAAAAGCTGTCAATAGCTATTGGTATGTTAATAGTGGATGCTCCAGGCATATGACCGGGTTGAAGGACCTGCTTACTAACTATCGTATAATAAATGGAGGATATGTTGCTTTTGCTGGAGACAAGATAGGAGGAAAGATGATCGGTCAAAGGGAAGTATTTAATGGTTCTTTAACTCTGGAGAAAGTGAACTATGTCCAAGAGCTAGCATTCAATCTCTTAAGTGTATCACAAATCTATGATAAAGATATTCCAGTGCTGTTTATGTCCAACGAATGCTTGTTCCTTAAACCAGAGTTTACTATCCCAGAAGAGTTAGTGATCATGCGTGCTCCAAGGAAGAATGATACCTATCTGCTGGATATGGGATCAAAAGAATCCACCTCAACCGTGACATGTCTTCTGTCAAAAGCTTCATCTTTTGAATCCTTTTTGTGGTATAGACGTTTAGGACATGTTAATTTTATGAATATTAATAAGTTGTTTAAGAACAATCGTATCAGGGGGATACCATTTAAAGATTTCTCAGTGGTAGAAAAGTCCATGGCTTGTGCTCAAGTAAAACAACATAAAAAGCCACACAAACTTGAAAATACAATTTTAAAACCCCTTGAATTGTTACATACTTATTTATTTGGTCTCTTAGTTGTAAATCCATTGCTAAGAAATCTTATTGTCTGGTTGTTATAGATGATTATTCAAAATACTCTAAGGTAAGATTTCTAGCACACAAGAGAGAAACTGCCAAAGAGTTACTGAAGATGATCCTCACAATTGAAAACATCAGCAAAAGGAAGGTTATGGCCATTAGAAAAGATAATGGAACTGAATTTAGAAACCATAACTTTGATTCCTTCTGTGTAAGCAAAGGGATTCTCAGATAGTTTAGGGCTGCTAGGACATCTTAACAAAATGGTGTTGCTAAAAGGAAGAATTGGACCCTTATTGAAGCAGCAAGGACTATGCTGATTGAGTCAAAGCTTCCAATTATTTTCTGGGTAGAAGCAGTCAACTGTGCATCCTATGTACTAAACAGGGTTCTAATTGTGAAAGACAAGATGAAGACTACTTATGAGCTTCTCCATAGAAGGAAACCCTTGATTGACTTCTTCCGTCCGTTTGGCTGCTCGTGCACTTTGCTGAATATTCAAGCTCAGAAGTCAAAGTTTGGTGCAGTTTCTGATGAATGTTTCTTTGTTGGTTATTCTACCTCACAAAAGGCGTATCGGGTGTAGAACAAAAGTACGCGCATTGTGCTGGAGTCCTTCTATGTTGATTGGTAGGAGTCAAATTCTCCAAACATGGGGTTTGACCCAGAATGGTTCTATGACTCCAACATTGTCTTCAAATCATTCAACCTTCTAGTATTTGATGATGATGTTGTTCTTTAAACAAATGTGCAAATCATTCCTCCATCTGAACCCCATCCATAACCACCAACTAACCCTCCACCTCCACCTCCATCTGATCTTCCACCTCCACCTCCATCACTACCAATTCCTCCATCACAACCAATTCCCCCTTCACAACCATCATAAACCGTATCTTCATCTTAATCCAATCCATTAACCCTTACCACTAATTTCAAAACCTTAAAAGATCACCCGCATGATTACATTATCGGATCCATTACAGATGGTGTGAGGACTCGGAGTCAGTCTGGATTGATAAATGAATGCCTCTATAAATATTTCTTATCTCAAATTGTTCCTAAATATATCTTAGAAGCACTTCAAGACCCAAGTTGGTTTGAATCTATGCAGTTGGAGCCTCAGTAGTTCGGGAAGTTAAAAGTTTGAGAGTTAGTTGATCTTCCTCCAAACTAGTTTCCTATCGGTACCAAATGGGTATTCAGGAACAAGCCAGATGATCGAGGTGTGGTAGTAAGAAACAAAGCAAAACTGGTTGTTCAAGGATTTGCTCACGAGGATGGAATTGACTACACTGAAGTGTTTGCTACGGTTGCCCGCATTGAAGCCATCAGAATCTTTCTTGCTTATGTTGCTCACAAGAACTATAAAGTTTTTTAGATGGACGTGAAGTGCGCATTTATTTACGGGAAAATTGATGAGGAGATTTATGTTTGTCAGCCACCGGGTTTCGAGGTTCCAGATTTTCCTAAAGAAGTGTATAAACTTGATAAATCTTATATGGATTGCATGAAGCTCCCCGCATCTAGTATGAAACGCTAACACAGTATCTGCTTAGCAAGGGTTTCTCTCGTGGTACTAATATGACACTATTCAAGAAGGAGGTTGATGGTGAGATGTTGATTGTTCTAGTGTACGTTGATGATATCATTTTTCGGTCAACAAATGAGAAGTCATGTAGAGAATTTGAAGAGGTAATGAAGGATCGCATTGAAATGAGTATGACCGGGGAGATGTGCTTTTTCTTAAGGTTGCAAGTTGAACAAAAGCATGATGGTATTATGATTCACCAAGAAAAGTACAGTCAAGAGATTCTCACAAAGTCCGTCGATGCTCATCGTTATCGTTCCGTGATTGGATCTCTCATCTATCTCACTACAAGCCATCCGGATATTACATTCGATGTGTGCCATTGTGCCCGTTATCAAGCCAATCCAAAAGAATCACATGAAAAAGCCGTTAAATGCATATTTCGTTACTTAAAGGGTTCCTCTCGTTTGGGTCTTTGGTATCCAAAAGGAGGGAACTTTGATTTATATACTTATTCTGATAGTGATCATGGTGGTTGCAGGATTAACAGGAAATCTGCCACTGGTGGATGTCAATATCTCAGGGATTGTCTTATTTCATGGCAGAGCAAGAAATAGACAACAATATCTCTATCCACAGGAGAAGCCGAATGTGTTGCTGCATCAAGCTGCTGCTGCCAAGTGCTTTGGATTAAACATCAGATGATGGATTATGGAATCAATTTCTTTCATACACCACTCTTTTGTGATAATGAAGCAACTACTGGAATCGCTAAAAATCCAGTTCATCACACTCGTACCAAGCACATTGAAACAAGGATTCATGCAATCCGGGATGGTCAGGAAAATGGTTTCGTTAATATTATCCCAATTGATACAAAGAATCAAAAGGCTGATATTTTCACTAAAATATTTGACAAACCTCGTTTTTATGAATTGATCTCCATGCTAGGATTAATATCTTTTTGAAAACTCTTTTCATAAAAAGTTGTATAAAAAAAGTAAATATTTCTTTTATGTTCACATTTTCTTTCTTTTAAGCTTGAGAAACTTCGTGACCCATATTCCTTCACTCTTTTGTTCTTTAAAAATATGAAAAACAGAAATTTCTCTTAGATGGCAATCAAATAGAAATTTTGGGGGAGAATAAAGAATAAAATCTTAAAGTTTTCAATTTTGTCTTTTCAGGAACCCCGGAAAAAAGTTTGAAGGAGGTCAACAGCTTTGTGTTGGGATATACATGGTAGGCTCAGCTCGAAAATGAAGTAAACAGTCATCGTGTAGCTAAACTAAAGTTCAAGAACTCGGTGATAAGGATTTTCCCCATGACATCTTGGCCTGCACAAAGTTACAAGTCCTTGTCAAAAACAGGTTGAGAGTTTCAAATCTCTGTCTTGATTTCCCTAAAATTCCCAAATCACCCTATCCCTAAGCCTTGAATGATGCTTATAGTTAGCACAATAAATGATTCTAGTCTAGCTCTTCAGAAAAGCCTCTGAATTAACGCTTCCCTTTAGCTCTTCAGAATTATATCTCATGCTTATCTCCTCTGCTATGTGTGAACATTGACCTGGGGTGATGATCTTCTCTGTTATACATGAGTATAGACCTGAAGCTTCATCAGCACGCTCAAATGATCATCTCCTCTGTTATATTTGAGTATAGACCTGGAGCTTACATCATCTGCTCCTCAAAATAAAGTCACAATGTTTCTTAAATCAAGATCATTGTCGAAAGCTCCACCAAACAAATTCATCAAGAAAAAGATTCACAATGGTTCTCAAATGATCATTGTCTATGTTGCATCTTAGAAGAATCAAATATTGCATTCTCAAGTGATTCTATGTATCTTAAAAGAAAATCAAACATAGTCAATCATATTGCTCAATAAACCATGATGATAATATGAGTTCTTTGCCAAATGTTTGTGGGGACCAAGTTACTAGAGCCTTCTTTAATCAAACTCAAAACATGATAAAGATAGCTGCAGATTACTTGTTTAAAAGAATAAGGCATGTGTTTAAAAGGACAAACATATCACCAATCCTGCCAATCTATGACCCTCTAGAAAATTTCTTGAAAAAGAAGTGCTTATATCCTTTTATTTTTTTGTTTTTATCTTTAATTTTTATTTTATTTTGTTTTGTGTTTTGTGGGGCAAAGAAGTTTTCAAAAGCTTTTCTTTATATAAATCTTTAAAAGTTCCATAAAAAATTAAAAGTCTCAAAAAACTACAAAAATTTGTTAAGTGTTAGGTTTTAGCAAAAAAATGTTTCTAGTGAAACTAGGGTATATATATAGAATAGTGTTGCATTAGTTTCTCATATTCGCATATCGACGAAGCTGTGCCCTAGATTGAGCCGTTGCATTCAAATCCATTTCTTGCTGATTTCCGTAGCATTTTACTGTTTCTAAGTTTCAAGGTTGGTGTTTCGAACCTATTTCATAACATTAATCAAGCTTTTAACCATTAAATATGTGATTTATGTTCATTAGCATTGTCAGGGTTTTGCTGATACACTCAGCAAAACTACGCCTTTAACCAGTGAAACTGAATGAAAGTTCAAAATTTTCGAGCGAAACTGTCTAGTCATGCTGCCCACCCGCACTTGAAAGTTTTGCTAGGATAAGTTTTAGCGAAACTATAGATTCACTCGGACATATAATTTTGTGTCTGAGTCACAGCGAATCTATACTTTCTTAGCTGCGAAACTATAGTTTCGGCATCAGCGAAACTACTAAATTTTCAGAATTTTCTATTTCGTTGATCAAGTCTTATACCAACGCTTTAACTAACAAACTTCTGTTTATTTTTTAGTTCAAATGTCAAACCTAAAGTTTGATGATAGAACTAATATAGTGGCATCGCTGGATGACAACAATCTGAAGAAAATTGGATTCAAAGATTGTATCAAGTGGCTAAAGGAGTCTCGAATCAGTTATGCTATATCCCACATGCCTGTTATCTATGATCTTCAAATTAGAGATTTCTGGAGGATAGCAGAGTATGACCTTGGGCCTAGTCCACACCTAATCAAAGATAGGGTCCATGGTCATGACATTGCTATAATTGTGGAAACTATTGCTCTCGTATCAAAGCTAGAGGAGGAATGTTAAGATAAGGTAGTGATGTTTGAGGCATAAGTGTTTGAAGTATTTAGGAGCATCGGATATGAGGGACCACCTTTTGGTTCAAGGAAAAAGATTAAGAAGTCCTTCCTGTCTAAGGAATGGAGGTACATTGCACATGTCTTCATTATGTTCTTGGACCATAGGAAAGGAGGATCAGATGGACTGAATTTGCATTGGGCCAGGGATATGATAGAGATTTGCAGAGGGCAAAAGTCCCATATAGCTAAGCTGATCTTTGATTGTATGGGTGAAAATATAATGGCTCTGAAGAAGGACAAATGGTGGCTATATCCCAGGTTTGTGCAGATGTTGTTGGATGATTTGAAGCCAAATTTGCCCAAACATGGAGAAACCAAGAATCTGGTTCAAATGAATACCAGAATCTTTGCTGACTGCTCTGCTGTGAGACATTATTTCACTAGGAAAATAACATATCTCTGGGAGAATATGTACCCAGTTGAAAGGTGGACTTATATTAAGAAGCTGATAGAAAATGAAAACAAAAGGCCAGCAGAGAATCAGAGCTGAGGCAATCAAGAAGAGGAAGATATACGCCACAAATAAAGATTATAATCTGGAGGATGAGATATATGAGGTTGAGGAAGAAATGAGGGTTCAAAGAGAGAAAAGGACCAAGAAAAAGGCAGATCAGGGAGAGTCGGCTGCTGTTACTGATAGGAGATCCAAACGCAAGCAGCAAGTATTTTCTAAAACTTCTCAAAGGAGGGATCCTAGATCAGAGTTAGACCATGATGTTATTCAAAAACTGAATACATCATTGGCTAACGAGTTGGGGATGATTAAGACAAAACTGGTGAATCAAGAGTTAAAAGATAAGGAGAAGGATAAAGAGATGGAAAGTATGAAGAGATTGATGCTGGATCAACTGTTTCTGATCAGGAGGCTACTTAGAGAAGTAAATGAGCTGAAGGAAAATGCTGGCCTATCCAACCAGTTAACCCAATCAAAGTTGGACAATCTCATCGATACGTCCAATTATCGTTTCTGCAAGTGGGTGGTTCGACCAGGACAGGAGAGGGCACGATTAGGGCCGGGGCTGGTGCTAGTGGTAGTGGTGCAGGTGCTGAAATAGAAGAAATATTTGAAGCAGGGTTTGTAGATGTGGGTAGTAATGATGACAAAGGTTTGAAAATGGAAGATTTCACCAGTGCTGAGGTTGTGAGAGATGAGAATGCGGGAAAGAAAACAACCGAGTTCAGGCTGATAGATGAGGAGGATGAACCTGAAGCTGGGGATGATAAGGAAATTGATTCAGATAAGGAGCTAGAGTTATATGAAATGAAGGAAAAGGAGCTTACTTACTTGTACTACAAAATCTCCACTGAGGGAGATTTTGTAGGAGATTTTGTAGATTTGGACAAGTCTTACTGGTTCAAGGCTGATGAAGAGATGCCTAAAGGGACAACTTTATACCAAAATCTTGGCAAACTGACTACCAAATAGTCGGAACATAAGATTATAAGCTGGAAGTACAACCTTGATCAAAGACTGTTTATGATTAAGAGGAGGGGTGGTGGTATAACTTATTTCAACCACCGAAAGAATTTTAACACTGCCTAGATGGGATCTGAGGAGGCTTGCAGAGGTCCCACTTATTAATGCAGATGAAAGTCCTCAAGCAAAGGCATTAGAGATTAAATTACAAAGACCTGCTCAGGATAACTTTGTATCATTCGAGTACATGAAACCTGTTAGAAAGATGTCAGAGAAGGATAAATATTGGGTGTCTTGGAAAGGGAAGGTCGTGCTGAAATTAAAGCTCGTCAAGACCTTGGAAAGAGTTAGATTACCAGATCCTCAACCTCTAAGGCTACAAAAATATGAAAAGTGGTTTTATGATAACAAGTCCTGGGAAGCTGTGGTAAGAGTTAAGGATGCTGAGGAAATCAGATTGTTTGACCCAATAGAGGTGTTCTCATTTTGTGATGAAGTTCTTGTGGTTCTATGTGAGAACCACATCAAGGCAGGAGCCAAAGCTAAAACCAAAACTAAAGCTAGCCTGTTTATAAGGGTTGCAAACAGGGTTCGTAGGGTAAGGGCTGAGGTTAGGGAGCTTGCAGATAAAGTATTTCAAGCTAACGAGTATAGAATGGATATGAAGGATCTAACAAGGCAATTAGAAAAAGCTAGTGCAGGGGCAGAGGAAGAGAGTACAGCTGGAGCTGATAAAGTAACAACTGACAAAGCTGCAGAAGTTGTTCAACAAATTGAAGAATCAATAGGAGCTCAAACAGAAGATCCAGAGGGTGAGGTCCAACCTAGGGGGAGTATTGATGATCAAGAATAGGTTGGACTCACCAATATCGATTATGTTTTGGTTATTATTGTAATAGGAAAAATGTTAGTTTATTTCATATGTAATTTAGTAGTTTCTGTTCTAGCGAAACTACAAGCGAAACTAAGTTTCTCTCGTAGTCAGCATGTTTGTGTTACCCGACGAAACTGTGTTTCGTCGCCGGATGAAACTAGGTTATTGGTCAAAACAGTTTTGCTATGTCAGTGAAACTAGAGTCTGTATATATATTCTATGTTTCTCTCATTATAATTAACACTTTGGCAAACCCTAATACAAAATCTTTATTATTGTCAGTGTGTGATGGTTGAGTATTGGCTAGGAGCATATTCTTTTCAACTTTTGAGCTTTATATCATCTAGGTTGTTATTGTTTGGAGATTAAGGACAAATATATGAAACTTTTTATTGCTTATATTGATAGATTGTTGTTATTCAATGGGTTTATGAGAGTTTTCTAAATCATTTACACTTATTATCGCTCATATGGAGTAACAAAGATGTTGTAATACATTGGCTTCATCATGGTCAACCATTAATGCTTGATTTGAAGAAACATCCTCTACCTGAAAGCTCCAGTTAAAGCCTCCTTCTCAATAGCAACAACAGGTTGTTGTTTTGGTTGGCTTGGCTTCTCAGATCTGGGAGCTGTATTAGTGTAGCTTGGTCTGGATTGTGCTTGGCCACCATTTGTCCTTGGTGCCTTGCACTCCATGGCAAAGTGTCCTATTTGGTTATAGTTGTAACACTTCACTTTGCTTTTATCCAATCCAAACTTTCCACTGGTTACATTGCTGGGAAACTTTCTTCCGGTTCTATTGTAGAACTTCTTGGCTCTATGAGTGAGAATATCCATTTGGTGGACTATCTCCATATACTCCTGGTTATCTAGATGGATACAATCTCTTCAAGAGTGAAGAGAAAGTTGCCACAACTTTCATCAAAAGACACAAAGGCTTGAGATGAGCTTGTCTTTTAATATAGGCTTCCTTAGATGTAGCTCTCCCTTGGTGTCTCCAGGAAGGTGATGAAAGGGACCTTTTGTGAGTTTCCAGGGTAGCAGATAAGATAATGTTATGGTTCTCTGCTATCCCTTTCAACCACATGGAGGGCTGAACTCTATTGATTGCTGAAAAAGCTGTTGGATGGATTCTGAATGTTCATCTCCATATGGTAACCACTCAGGATACCATATAGCTCTGTAGGAGTAAGGGTGGAGAGGTATCTAGTTCTGTTAATGGCCACATAATAATATGTTTATTTTCTGGGAAGAGAGAACATGAACTTCCTTATAATGTTCCTATCCTCAAGTTTAACTCCAACATCTATCAGAGTATCTACAATCTCAACATACCTAAAGTTTTGTTGAGTCATAGTTTCACCTGATTTGTAGGTGAAATTCTTAAACTGCTGCTTCATAAGATCCTTCTTATTTTCCTTGGCTTCCTTAGACAGGGCATCCCAGAGCTGCTTTGCAGTTTTTCACTTTGACGTGCTTCAAATTATACATATAAAACACATCAATTGTACATCAATTATCTCAGAAACTCTTATTGCAAATGATGAATTGATACTTAAATATTTTATATTGTGTTTTCAGGCTTGGAAAAGACCAAGATGAACAAAAGGAGCTTAAAGAAGAAGAAATTGAAGAAAACCAAGCTTTGGAATTCAAGCATGGGGTCGTGCCTCATGAGACACACCCCCATGCCTAGCCTGAAACACACCCCCGTGTTAATATCAACACACCCACGTGTTTGTTAGTCTGACAAGAAAAAAAGTATGGTTTCCTGACCTGATGCACAGGGGCGTGCCATAGGAGGCACGGGGCTGTGCCTTGTTGAACACGGGGCCTTGCTCGACAATTCCGGAGCGTACGAACCGACCAAATTTTACGTATATTTTTCTAGCACGGGGCCGTTGTCTTTTAGGAATGGGGCCGTGCTTAAACACTCCAGAATGCCTATAAATAGGAGCTCATTTACAACTTTGAAGGGACCTTTTGGGAGGTAAAGTGCTGGTGTTCCCTCTCAGGAACCCAACCTTTAAAAGTCCTTAGAAGGTTTTAGAGGTCAATTCAACACGTAGAAGAAGCTCGGGATTGTTTAACATCAACCATAGTGGATCACCGGTTGATTGTTCTAATTTACCAATGATTTCATTACTATCTTCTATCCTTGTTGTTATGTTCAAGCTTGTTATGAGCTAAACTCATTTGTTATCCTAATTTAGTGAAACTTTATGTAACTTGTGATGAACTAATCGTGTGGTTTATATTATGTAATGTTATGGAATCTTGGCTAAACTTTTGATGGGTAGCATCTGTATTTGAATGGAGAGTTATAAACTTATGATTTGTAATTGTGAATGTCATACAAGGTTGAAAAACGTTGAACTGACTTTTATTTGTGAAACCGGTCTTCATATTTAATCCATGGCTAATGAACTAGAAATGGTTATTAGAAATCATATAACTTAGCTTCCTGGTCATTTGCGGGTTCCCTTTTAATAGTCTAAGAAATCTACAGTAATTGCTATGGTTTTCTAAAATTAATGGTATGTTAGAAACGAACTTGATCAACTCTCTTTTTAACATTAAGTTATGTTTTTAGAAATCTTATGTTGAAAGGTTACACGAGATCTACCTACATTACTAGTGACTTTGATTGATCAGTTTTGTGAGTTACTCAGTTGGTGTCCTTATCACTACGGAGCTGGCAGACGAGAAATCCGCGTTGGCTCACAGTTATGAACATTAAGATAATTACATTAATCTATATCTTTAACCACACCACCAATTCATTAGAGTTACATAAGTGTAATCAAAATTAGGATGATAACCTTACTTCACTGAAAGAATCACCAAAAGTCTCAATCTATCTTTATTTATCGTTATTTTTTTTTAACTCATTTCCTAAATCAAAACTGATAGTCAATTATGAGGGTTGTGAGTAGGCTTAGTATGTCCACGCATTGATACTCGGTTCTTACCAACACTATATTACCTCATGACATGTACACTTGCCTTTTGTGTGGTAGTTAGTATTAGTAATAACCATTTAAAACTGAATCTGTTTGAAAAACCTTTATCAAAATATTATACTATCTGCATGAACCAAGTTTTTGTGCCGTTGCCGGGGACACATGGTAGTTTGAAAGGCGATCCAAATTTTTGACTATTTGTTTATGTTTTATATATGTTTAACTCAACATGAAAAAAAGAAAAAGAAAATAAAGAAGTCTATCCATATGGTGCTATCAAGATTAAATCAGTGAGTGACTAAGCTTCAATGTCAATGGTAATCGATTAAAAGCCTAAATCGATGTACGAACAAAGATATTCTCGGAGGAACTAAACCTCCACCTCATTAAAAACTAAGTGTGGAAGGGTCTAGCCAAGGACCCGTAACCAAAACAAGGCTCTATGTTATTTTCTGTCTGTTTATCTTATTATGTGTGCTTACGATTTTAATTTCATGATTAAATAATTTGGTGATGTTTTAGATTAATCCTAATGCTTTCTTTTAAGCTCATTAAAGGTGGCTGTAGGAAACGATCACACGCATTTGACTCATCACTTTAGGGAAGTTTTCCTTTGTCTTTCTCTACGTAATATTTATTGTGAATCACATTGAGGACAATGTGAAGCTTAACTACGGGGAAGGGTATACATGCTTGATACTTTGCTATAAATTGGTCCAAGTTATAATTAAGTTTTTTGAAAAAAATTGTCTAATTTTAGTGTTTGTGGCAACGACACCGGAAACTGGAAACAATTTTTGAAAAAACAAATATAAATATAAGTTTTTGAGAAATAAATAAGCAAATAAAACAAACCCAAATAACCTTAAAAATGTTTTTTGTGATATCCTGAAAAGCAAAACGAGTTAGTGAAAATATTCAAACATGTAAAATGAAACACTTATACTCAATTCCATCTGATATGTGAGCTTATTTTTGAGCCTTAAACAAGCTTTGAATTTATGCATTTTTGCTTTCATTATGGATATATTGAGGGTGCCTTATGTTTTGGGTATGCATTTCAAAACCTTATACGTGTTTCTTGCGTAAAAAGGATTTAGGCAATTAGGAAAACCGACATTCGAGCCTCTACCATTTTCAAATATCCTTACCCAAACATTATCCCTAGTTAGTCCTATCGAGCTTAAACATTTTCAATTTTAATCACCCGAACCATGAAGTCACTAAACCAAAAAGCCTTTAACAAACCCCTTTTCCGTTAAAGACATGTTTTGGTTTATTTAAAAAAAGAAAGAAAGAAAGAAAGAAAAAAAGAGAAAAAAGAGAACAGAAGAAAACTAATTCCGTTATTTTTTGGTATTTCAAAATATGTGATCGAGAAAGAAAAAAATTATATGAAAATGCCCAACTTGTGAGGAATTGGTTTAACAAAGGAAAATATAGCAAAAAACAAATCGAATCCAACAATTCGACATCAAAATCCGTTAGGTGCTTTTAGTCTCCAAGCCGAACGAACCTTTAAAAAGGATAGCTACGTATATCATCGGGTTAAAGAGGAGGTGAAGTTTTTGAAATTGTAATACGGTCTTGACAATTTTGACCATAAAAGAGTCATTGAGTAGCATATCCCTTCTAGCTTGAGTATTATATAGGGAACCTTTATATTGTTCTCCTTTTAGTTTATGTCAATCAAATAAGCCAAGATCATCGTCTTTAGCATTAACCACTTTTCCCATATTATCCATACCCCGAACCCGAGTCAAGTTACAACCCATCAAAAACCTAATGATTTGTGTAAGTAAATATTTAAAATAGGTGTAGATTTTGATCCCTTACCAAGCATATGATTTCACACATATTCGTACTAGGCAATTGAGCGTATTAGTCATACTTCATCTTATGTATGAATCCATATATATAGCCGAGTGTGAGTGCACCTTGTGAGAAGCATGAATTTTTACATGTTAAAAATCTTTAGAAACCATTTTATTGTTTGAAAGGATATCATTCCATATGTGCTTAACTGTTTATATTTGGGTAAACCAAGTTTGCTTGTATAATTCTCGAAAGACATATTTATATCTTGATTTATTTGGTTACTGGTATTGTTGCTATTTTATGTGATTTTGCTTGAGGACAAGCAAAGTTTAAGTGTGGGGATGTTTGATGTGATCCAAATTATACATATAAAACATATCAATTGCACATCAAATATTTTCAAACTCTTACTAAAAGTGATGAATTGATACTTAAATCATTCATATTGTGTTTTCAGTCATGGAAAAGACCAAGATGAACAAAAGAAGCTTAAAGAGGAAGAAATTAAAGAAAACCAGCTTTAGAATTCAAGCATGGTGTTGGACTCTCAACAAGTGCATTAAGGGATAATGCCTGCCATAATAAATCATAATATGTTCTAACATTCAAACAATCATTGACTAACATTCAAACGTCATTAATATTCATATCAAACACTAATTAAGTTTAAATTTCTTTTTCAGATTTGTAGATAAAAAGGAATTTGGCTAAGTGTCCACAACGGATGAAGATCTGACCACATGGGATGAACAAGAAGATGCAGCGGATGAAGAAAGAAGTCTAAGTGCTGACAGCGGATGAACAATCACATATAGTGGATGACCAAGTCCACAACTGATGAACAAGTCCACAGCTGATGAACAATCCACAACGGATGTACATCCACAGCGGATGCACACTCCACAGCGGACAACAACAAAGCAAACACACAAGTGTTCACAGTGGACAACATCCAAGGCACAACGATCAAGTAGTTCAACATTCACAGTGGACATCTTATCATCCACAGCGGACAGCTTATCATCCATAGTGGACGACTTATAGACTTAGGATTTTATGTAATCTATTTTTACATAAGGGTATTTTTGTAACTATACATAGATCCTTGTATAAGTCATAAATAGCAGTATACCCTAATACTTTGTAAGCCTTTGAATAATCAATCAAATAAAGCAGTTATTATTATTCATAGCATTCAAGCATACAAACACACACAATCAAACACACACATAGATTTCATATCATTAATCATTGGTTTCCACACCATGATTATTGAGTGTTAATTCAATAACAACCTGTTGTTATTATTGGGAGATTGAAAACGATCCTTGGGGGAACTCATTTTGTTCTTCTAAGTTCAAAACCCGAATTCCATCAGATGGTATTACAGGCTTGGCTCAAATCAATCAACTGATTTTTGATCCTCTCAATCATACAATGATATCTATGGTTCATTAGCTTTATATCAACCATTTTTGAGCTAAAAATCGACACAAAAACTCTCTTCTACATCAAACATTCAACCAATGCTCAAAAACATGATTTAATCATCTGTTTTAGTGCATTTTGATGAAGATTTTGTGTTTTTGTTGTTATCAAATATCTCAACATCAGTCATTCATTGTTTTCAAATGTGTTCATCACAAAAACTATCCAAAACCTCATAGGTTCAAGGGTTTTTAGACAAAACAGTACACGGGTACTATTCTATCAAGTTTTCATCAAAAAAACGTTGTGTTGGAAATTTTGAATCCATTTATTTTATTTAAACATAATATTTGAGTTATTCTATACTCAAATCAGGCGATTAAACATCTTCAAACAACAAACCGATTGTTGTTTCTTTGACATTGTTACAACCGCAATTGTTGCAAGGATAAACCCTAGTTATTCATTCATACACAAAATACAAAATCGACGATGATTTTGTTGTGTTCATCAAAAAATAAAGAAGAAACCGATTCTTCTTTCAAAGTTTTGAAAAAGTCACTTTTTGATCCAAAAAGTTGATTTTTAAAACATATTGTTTGTTTTTAGGGTTTTGACTTTTCTTGACTAACATCATTAAAAGGATTTTGATTGATTTTGACATTCCTTAAACAGAATATTCCCTTTTATTCTACCGAGAATTGACAGTGACTTAACCTGGACATTATCTAATTAATTTCAAATTAATTTATTTCCTTTATTCGATAAAATGAAAAGTAACAAAAACAACAAACAAATCCTAGTGACCTTAGGATAAATCAAAATTTAGCACCGAGCTAAATAATCAAACAATTTGACTTAAACTATTAAGTTCAAAATTTAACAATCATGTCATATGGAATTTCAGTTTCCAACAGTGGTCTCAAACCACCCAGACTGAAGAACAAAGTTGACTTCAATAAATAGAAAATAATGTTCAGGAACTAGATTATTTTTCAAGATCTGGATTTATGGACTTCCATAATCGAGGGACCATACATACCTGTGACTCTTGGTCCAATTTACAACATACAAAAACCAGTCAGCTTAAAGTGTGTAGCTAGTGATGACTTGAAAAAGGTCAAAATAGACATGAAAGCCTATAACATTATGGCAATGACTCTGCCATTTAAGATACTGACAAGAGTTGAGAACTTCAAAACAGTACAGTGTGAAGGAAGTGAGGAAATCAGGGAAATCAAGAAAGAAAAATTAGGGACCCAGTATGAAACCTTTCATCATGTTAGGAGAGTCAATACCACAATAGCTCCATAGATTCGTACAGCTGGTAAATGAGATGATTGTTTATGGTCTCAATATGAGTCAGTGAAGATTAAGAAGAAAATGTTGCATACTCTTCCAGAGAGATGGACTCAATCTGATGAAAGCAACACTGGATCTAGAAGCATTATCATTGGATGCACTAGTGGCCAAATTAGAGGCACTAGAACTAGATGAGAGATTGAGAAACAACATCACAGTTAGACATGTGGAATCATACAAGTTCAAGGAGATGCAACAAATAAATAGTGCATTCTTGACATGCGCTGGTGAAGAAGAAGAGGAGGGTTTCTTGATTCAATTGAAACTTCATTCTTTTCAGCTCCTAAATCATCACAAAACAAACAGAAGTCTAAGAAGACTGGTGTTCATGCTTTACATGAAGCAAAACCTCAGAGCAAACAACACCCACATGCTTCCAGCTCCAGCAAACAACATCATACAAAGACCCAAAACACCCATGAATGCTCTCACAATCATTTTGCAAAGTGATAAGCAGAAGGCAACCTTTGTAACTTTCTCCATAAGTTTTGAAGCATACTTGGGTGCAAATCTCACACCACCATAAATCATCCGGCAAGACTTGGATGAATTGCCACCAGATATGGTTGAAGAGATGGATCTTCAATGGTCTATGGCAATGATATCATATAGATCAAAGAAGTTTCTACAAAGAAACAGAGGGTTGAATATGGACAAGAAAACAAAGATAGGTTTTGACAAGTCCAAAATAAGATGCTACAACTGTCAACTCTATGGTTACTTCTCAAGGGAATGCTAACAACCTAGGGCTAAAACAACCAACAACCACAAACTTCAAGTGGTTATCAAACAAGCAGACAAGTTTGACCTCCCATCAGCATCCCATCTGCACCAATACTAACATAAATAACATAGTATAGCCCCAATCAAAACTCCAAGTCAATGATAATAAAACAAGATAGTGAGTGTGACTGGAGTATGTATGAGGCAGAGATACAATCTCTTGACCATGCCCTCAAGGCACATATGGAGGATAAGATTGCTGAAATCTCGAAAGAGGTAAAGGAGAATCTTTGTTCTCAAGCATGCATTGATGAAGTCACAAGATACAGAGAGCATGCAGACCAACTTTCTAAGAAAGTTATTGAAAAAAATATTTTAAATGACCGTTTAAAATCAGAACAAAAACAATATGAGATCAAAATTCTACCACCGAAAAATGATTTGGACAAATTGTTGTCTGAAAAGCTAACACTAGAAGCTCAAGTTGAGCAACTCTTTGAATCTTTGACTCAGTCAAAAACATTACAAGATGAAACTGAAGTGAAACATCAAAAGTTTCAGGTGAGCAATAAGAAGTTCGAAGAACTTCTTGCTCAACAAAGGGCATTCAAAGACCCTTCAGGTTTGGGATATAATAAGGTTAACCCACCTTAAAATGATAACTATATTCCACTACCTGACTCAATGATAAACAAACATGGGGAATCACTTGACCCTCATTACAGGACATATGACTGTAAACCATCATCATCATCATCATCTAAATCATCATTAATATAAAAATCACCTCTGAAAAAATTTGTTAAAAGCCAAGCACCGCCACAAATAAAATCAACACATTTTTATCAAGGATAAAACAATGAATTTGATGTACACACATCAGATGAAGATGATGCAGATTTACTCTATGATGAGTCAGATCAACCAATTACTGAAATAGAAAAAGTTCAAGTATGGTTGATACAACACCAAAACAACCAAAACAGAAACAAGTTTTTGATATCTGCTCAGGTGGAAGAAAGGCTGAGTCTTCCACTGTCTCTCCCAAAATACCAAACAAAGGGAAGGGAAAAGCCCCCATTGATGAGCTCAAAAATGGATCGATCTGTGATGATATATGAACACAATTCAATCTAAAACACACAAGTATTCAATTCAATACAAGCAAATCAACAAAAATTCATAGAGTTTTATTGATTAGCATATAGAAGAATACAAAGTGTAGGAAACAGTTACAATACGTCTAAATCTCTCTCATCATTATCTTCATTTTCTTCATCATCATTTTCATCATTCTCTTCCTCAATAGGAAGTTCCTCTATCAAATCATTAGGATAAACAGGATCTTCTTCTGATAAGTGATAATGATCAACAGTTATATCAACATCATCATTTGCTACATTCATGATATAATCAAATAATGGAACATTCTGAGCTCCTGTCACCATAGACAATCTCTTATAAGATATCTTAGACATGTGTTCAAGGATATGGTTTCTCCACTAACACCATGAACTCTAATATCTATATGTTCTTCATTGATAATCATTTGAAGAAATCGAGGATACGTCAAATACTTGTTTCTTATTCCTTTTTCTAGATTGAAGATGAATCCATTCAGAATCTATTTGGACATATTAAACCTTCTGTTTGTTGCCAAAGCTACTATCGGGGATGCAATGTCCACAGGAAAAGAATTCCATTCTGCACTTCTCTTGGACATGCAATGTTGGAAAATGTAGCACAGTAACTTCAATGATTATAAACTCTCGCTCTGAAAAATTGCTTCTTTGGAAAGTGATTAGGGTGACCCATTGCCAAGAATATTTCTCTACATTCATTAAAAGCCAACTCATAATAATCATCAGGGTCATTTTGTCCCGATCTCAGAGCTTCTCGAATAGAATCTTCAGAGACTTCAATCATCCTCAGATTATTAATAAAACCTCTAATAACTTTTCTTCCATTATCATCAGTGTCAATGTATGCAGTGTTCCAAAATTTCTTAATCAGCCTTGAATAGATAATTGGTTGGTAACACATTGCATAAACATATTTGGTTCTCAGCAAAAATCTTATCATCTCTTCGTATTCGATAGCATCTCTAACTTCTTCATTAAGAAGAGCAGCAACATTGTGTTTTGGCTCGAATTTTAACTCAGCCGTCTGCAAAATAACAAAGACATTTTAGACTTTTGATAGTTAGACCTTAAACTCAATTGAAAATTTATTGACTTTTAGACTTAATGCATTTTAACCTTTTTATCAATTTTACACTTAAAATTTTAAGTGTTTAACTTTTTATCATTTTTCATTTAAAATTTCTAAGTGTTTGATATTCTGTTGAAAAACAACAATTCAAACAAATTGATTTCTTTGTTGATTTAACACACTTTAGATTTCAATTTTAGTTTAAAAGTAGATTTTCAATTTAAATTTTAATTGATTTTTCATTTCTTTTTTTATTATTATTTTTATTAAGAAACAAAATTCTGGTCTGTTCATCTTCATCATCGGACATGAAGATCCATCACAGAATCAACAGATGATGAATAATCCGATTTGAATGCACCAACAAGTTCGAAATCAAGTTTATATCATCATTCAAACATCAATTTCAGTTCAATTTATCATTTCAATCGACATTTTAACAGATTTACACAATCTAGGGTATCGAACGCCCGAATAGGTTCAAAACGCCCAAATCAAATCAACCTGTTAATCAAAGATATCAGTGATTTTGATCACAAACTTACACTTAGAATCAAGAAAGGTGACTTTCGAATGCAAGTGTAACTCAGAAATCAATCGAAATGAGAAACAAGGATTTATTGAGACAACTGATTTTTGAGAGAGTTTAAGTGTTCAGGGGAAATTTTGTGAATGAAATGTGCAATCACAAAGTGTTGTTTATATACTAAGTGAAAAATTTTAGGCGCATGAGCATTGTTTGTGCGCATGGGCTTAGAAGCATGAGCACTGTTCAGACGCATAAGCACTGTTCAGGCGCATGTGCTTAGCTGAAACGCCCAATACTTATTTGATTTCTACACTTGGAAGCATAGGAACTGTTCAGGCGCATAGGAAGATTAAAACGCCCAACACTTGAAAAAATCTGAAAAATTCATCATGCTCCTAGTCTTTGACTTTTAACCGGTGTTCAGGCGCATGAGATAACTTTCATGTGTCTAACACATGTAATTTTCAGATCTTCCACCTGTACACTGTTTAGACATATTAGCACTGTTCATATACTAATATTTAAACAATTTATCAAATTTTGACTTTAATTAGTCAAATTTTGACTTTCACCCAAAATTTACACAATAGACCCTCAATTTTGAACTTTTTGCATTTCAAATTTTATTTTTATTTTGAATTTTTAATTTTTATATTTTGACCTTTTTATTTTTATTTATTTTTCAAAAATAATTTCCCATCATTTTAGTCTCTAGATTTTAACAAATAGTCTCATATTATATTTTTGCAAGAAGCTTTTCCACTTTAAAATGTTTTTCAGGTTTATTTTTACATTATGTCAAACACACACATGCTTGAACTTTTTAGCTTCATCCTTTCAATCCAAAAAATTAAATTTTGATTTTTCATATGTTGAAATTTGAAAATCAATTTGACTTTGCAAGAAGAGAAAACTAATCATTATCAACATGCCTGCACACAGAAAATCATGCAAAAATCAAAACTAAAGCAGAATAAAAATCTACTATATACAATTGAATCACATGCCTGTAGTGAGATCATATCAGTTAAGATCAGCACGTTAAAATAAAATAAAATGATGAATAGTCATAGACAGTGATTAAATTCTGATCAAGTGTGTTCCAGGTCAGCATTTCTACAACAAAGGAGACACGAGATCTAAGGACAGAAAATGAATGCTTTTGGCAATATGATCAGCACACTTACTTTTTCAATTCTTGGATTGATTAAGTTACGATTAGATATGACATTATGTAAGTCACACTTAGACTTAGAGAGTTCAACTCTCATAAAGATCTGCAAGAAATCACCTTTCTCAACTTGTTAACCTGACATATACTTATAACCAGATCTCATGTTGAGATTATGCACATTGGCATCTTTTTGCATCAGGAGAGAATATCCAGGTCTGTAATGACTTACAACAAAGGATATCTCCTTGCATGGCCGTTCTTTTATTTTTTAATTTTTAATTTTTTTTTAGTTTTTTATTTTTGTTTAAATTTTCAAAAATAATTTCCCATTATTTTTGTCTCTATTTAATTTTTACAAAACAAATAATCTCATTTTGTTTGCAAAAAGTTTTTCAACTGAATTTGAATTCTTTTTCAGGTTCATTTTTACATCATATCGAACACACACTTTTTTGAAATTTCAACTTCATCCATTTTATCCAAAACACTTTATTTTTGATTTTTCACTTTTTGAAATTCAATTATTTTCTCTTTTTCATTTTTTTACTCCACCTAAACTTTTAAGTTTAACAAAACTTAAAAGTTTCTTAAATTTGTCACATGAAGATCACACTAATCATTGTGAATATGCCTGCACACTGAAAAACATGCAAAAATCAAAATTAAAGCAAAATAAAAATCTAATATTTACAAATGAATCAATGTCCTCAGTGAGATCATATTAGATAAGATCAGCACTTTGAAAAAAAAAATTTATGGATAGTCATAGACAATGAATAAATCCTGATCAAGTGTGTTCTAGGTCAGTATTGCTACAGCAAAGGAGACACGAGATCTAAGGACAGAAAATGAGTGCATTTAGCAAGATATCCAACACACTTACTTTTTCAATTCTTGGATTGTTTAAGGTACAATTAGATATGACATTATACAGTCACACTTAGACTTAGAGATGTTAATTCTCATAAAGATATGCAAGAAGTCACTGTTCTCAATTTGTTAACCTGACATATACTATAACCAGATCTCATTTGGTGTTTGTGCAAATTGGCATCTTGTTACATCAGTGAGTATATCCAGGTCTGTAATCACTTACAACAAAGGATATCTCATCACTTCAGGTCTATGATGACTCATAACAGGGAAGTGTTAGATGCATTAAATAATTAGAGCTCAATGGTTATTCATATCACCATCAGGTGTGAGATTATGTCTTAACAATCAATCAATTTGAGAAATCAACACGACTCATTAGTGCTAAGAAAGACATACATGAATGCATGAGTGATTCAATTTATTCACAAGAATTTACTTTTTCAGTCTAATTACATGAACTTACTTGCACATCATATCTGATCATGTCAGACTTTAGTCAAAAGCGAAGTATGCAACTGATCAAACTAATGTATCTATCATTTCTCACATATTGCAATGACACATTCATCCTAAATAATGAATTAACAAAGAAGGACTCTATTTTTGTAGTTTTTGTTTTATATTTTTATCTTTTGATTTTTTTTCTAATTTTGTATTTTGTTTTACTTTTTCTGATAAACATGCACACACAAAAATACAATCAAGCAATTTAACTTTGACAGGTTCTCTGGCTGTGTCCTATTCATATAAGGGAGGGTTCTGATCATATTTAGACTTAATTAACTGAATTACTCAAAAACCAGTTTTTAAAAGTGGTTAATAAGACCAATTGACTCTACCAAATACTCAAACCGTCCTGGTAAGAAGGCTTAGTAAAAAGGTCGGCCAGCTATTTTTCAGTAGCAATTTGAATCAGAATGATTAAACCTTTTTCAGAGTTATCTCTGAGAAAATGATATCGAATCTCGATATGTTTTGTTTTTGAATGTTGGACATGATTAGCTGTAATGAACATAGCAGCTGTGTTATCAATGTAAATAGGTGTTTTAAGAAAGTTGAACCCGTAATCCAGCAGTTAGTTTTGTAACCAAAGGATTTGAGAACATCCTGCTGAAGCAGCAATGTACTCAGCTTTTGCAGTAGAAACATATACATTTGTTTGTTTCTTGCATTGCCACGAGACTAATTTGGGTCCTAAAATTGACACCCACCCGTAGTTGATTTTCTATCTTGACAACAACCGCCATAATTACTATCAGTATACCCATGTAACTCGAAATTTCCTTCGTAAGGATACCATAGCCCTAAAGCTGGTTTACCTTTGAGATACCTGAATATTCTTTTGACAACAATTAAGTGGGATTCTTTGGGGTCTGATTGATACCTTGCACAGACACAAACAACATACATAATGTCTGGTCTAGATGCAGTGAGATACATCAAAGATCCAATCATCGATCTGTATAATGTTTGGTCTACTGATTTTCCTTTCGGATCAGGCTCAATCTTGGTGTTCACATCAGTTGGAGTTCTAATTGACTGACAATCAAGCAGCTTAAATTTCTTCAAGAGTTTGTCGATGAACTTCTCTTGGTTGATAAAAATACCATCTACAGATTGCTTAACTTGTAGTCCAAGAAAAAAATTTATCTCTCCCATAGAACTCATCTGAAATCGAGACTTCATGATTTCTTCGAATTCATTGCACAGTTTTAGACTTGTCGAACCAAATATGATATCATCAACATACACTTGTACACATAAGAGATCATCTGCATCCTTCTTTATGAACAAAGTTGGATCGATTTTCCCTCTTGTATATCCATGTTGGATTAAGTGCTGTGACAATGTCTCATACCAGATTCTAGGGGCTTGATATAGTCCATATAAAGCTTTGCTCAACTTTTACACACGATGTGGATATGTAGCATCTTTAAAACCTGGAGGTTGCTTCACGTACACATCATCGGTGATAGAACCATACAAAAATGCACCCTTTACATCCATTTGATACACTTTAGATTTCATGAATGAGGCATAAACCAGGAAGACACAAATAGATTCAAGTCTTGCAACTGGAGCAAATACTTTATCATAATTAATACCTTCTTCTTGAGTGTATCCTTGTGCAACTAATCTCGCTTTATTTCGGATTACAATACCTCTATTATCAGTTTTATTTCTGAATAACCATTTTGTGCCTATAGCATTTTCTCCTTCAGGTAAATCCACCAGATTCCACACTTCTTGTTTGCGGAACTGTAATAATTCTTCTTGCATAGCCTCGATCCAACCATTGTCCTTTAACGCTTTGGAAATGTTTTTGGGAAAATAAAGCAAGAGTATAAGCAGACGTTTGCTTGTTCTGATTTACTTCTCGTCATTCTCTCACTCAAAGGACCAATAATCAGAGATGTGGGATGGTTCCTGTGGATACGATATGTTGGAATCTCATTTCCTTGAACATGAACCAGATTGGTTTGGTTCAAGTTTGAAAGCTGATGCAATAGGCTTGAAGAATGTGGATTGAAATTGGGAACTTGAGTCGGTGAGTTGATAAAGTAATCAATATTACCAGACTCAACTACATCACTAGAAATAGATGAAGTTCCAAACTCAGGTTGTACAATTTCTATACTATCATTAGGAATTGGTTGTGACACATCTTGGTTTTTAGAAACTGACTGAACATTATTTTGATGAGAATGATCATCATTATTTAATTGAAAAATAGAATCTCTAACAAAAGAAAAGAAGGGATAGTTTGGGCTTGAATCATCTGCATCATCAGAATCCGAATCGACACTGAATGAACCGAGATCTCCCTGAATTTTCTTTTCACTTGTAGAATTAAGCAAGTTAGATTGATTAAACAAGTTGGATCGAAAAGAGTTTGACAATGAATCTAAATCAAATAACCATGCAGGACCATTTGACACTGATGGAAAAGAGTTTTCAAGAAATTTAACATTGAATGTTTCAACTATAATGTTAGTCCTAGAGTTATAAACTCAATAGGCCTTTGATACAGATGAATATCCAACGAAAAATCCATCATCAGATTTTGATTCAAATTTTCCTAAATGATCACTTGAATTTAGAATCATAACCGACAACCAAAAGATTTAAGAAAATCTATGTTTGGTTTCCTGCCAAACATTAACTCATATGGAGTTTTTAGTTTGCCTTTAATAATTAAGGAACGGTTCTGAACAAAACATGCAGTTGATATTGCTTCATCCCAGAATGTGATTGGAATTTTAGCATCGGCTAACATGGATCGTGCAGCTTCAATCAATGTTCGGTTCTTCCTTTCAGCAACTCCATTTTGTTGAGGAGTTCTGGGAGCACTGAACTGATGAGCTATTCCTTTCTCTGCACAAAACATGTCAAGAGTTAGATTTTTGAATTCCGTCCCATTATCACTTCTAATTATTTTTACTTTTTGATCAAGTTGATTTTCAACTTTAATGATGAATTCTTTTATTAATTCAACTGTTTCAGATTTAGCATTTAGAAAGAAAACCCATGAAAATCTTGTATAGTCATCAATGATAACTAAACAGTAAGATTTTCTTCCAATACTCTTCACGTTGGTTGGTCCAAAAAGGTCCATATGCAACAACTGAAGGGGTTTGGAATTTGAGTTTATCAGCTTGGACTTATAAGACGCTCTGTGCTGTTTCCCTTTTAAACATGCTGAGCATAAATCAGTTGTGGCAAACTTCTTCGATGGAAGGCCAATAACATGATTTCCCGCTACAAGCTTGTTCATATTCTTGAAATTTGAATGCCCCAGACGTGTATGCCAAAGCTGGCTTTCATCATTTGATGCTTTAGAAAAGAGACAAGTTGTTTTTGTAGAAGAGTCCACTTGAGACATATCCAGTTTGTATACGTCTCGGTCTCTGACAGCTTTAACAACCATGCAATCCTTGCTTATCTGAAATCCTAACTTCAAGATATAACAGAAAGAATCATCAAAAAGTACAGAGTAGGATTTATCACAAATTTGGGATACGCTTAACAAATTAAAGTTCAACTATGAACAGAAGTTGACTTTATCAAAGCTTATAATCCCGTTGGATACTGTTCATTCTCCGGTTATTTTTCCTCCCGTATCACCACCAAAGGCGACATGCGTTCCATCTTTTAACTTAAAATCTTGTAATAAGTCCTGATTGCCTGTCATATGCCGGCTACACCCGCTATCCACATACCAAGTATTGATTGGTCTTCTCGGGCGTACCTGCAAAACAAAACAATTTAAGTTGAATTATCTACCCAAGCCGAAATGGTCTTGGGTTTTCCAAACTTGTCAATAATAGTAAATTGTTTAAAGTGAAGTTTGTTGACATCAGTTTTATTCTTTATGAATTTACCAATTCTGTTATTTGTAACAAAATTATGCTTGTTTGGAAAATTCATGCTTTTTGACTGACCATTGTTTGAAAAGCTTTTATTTTCAAAACTTTTGTTATTAATTCTCATTGACCTTGTAATGAAATTATCCTTTATGTATTGTTTAGGTCTCACTGAATTATTTTTTTGAAAGTGTTTAAACCTAAGGAGGGTTGGTGTGTTAATCTTTGAAAACCAACATTTTGGTTTCTTTTATATTGCGGCTTAACATAACCTTTGTTCACTGTTGAAGTGGCAAATCCTCTCCTCTGTGAATTCTTTCTAAAGTAACAATATTTAGTGTTGTGAGTTTGCTCATCACAGTAGGTATAGTATTTGTTAAAATAACACTCTGAAGTTGAGTGATTTCTCATATCGCAAATGTGACAGTATTTGTTAAAAAAAACATTCAGACGTTTTGTGATTATACATGTCACATATGTTACAATACCTCTGTGGAGTCTTGAATAATTCTTATTAACCTTTGACGTTGACGCAACATTAGAAACTTGTTTACTTTTAGGTGTCAATGAGTTAATTTGTTGTTTTTGATTTGAAGAATTGTGCTTTTGATTTGAACCACTTTTCTTTTGCACAATTTGTTTTTGTTTTTGAACATGAATTTCATTCTTGTTTTCCTTAGATACAAATCTTTTAGCTACTGCAGAAGTCTTAGAATCTGAACCCGTTTTCAGATCAGAGGTTGATTTGTTCTTAGGATTTTCTTAGGATTTTCTTTAACATCTTGAATGGAGTTTATTTATCTTCTTCTTCTTCTCTGGTTCCTTGATTTTGTAGAACCAGTTTTCGGTTTAGATTGAACATCCTCAGTTGAAGATTCCTTTTCACATTCTTTCTTTTTCTGGCCTTTTATCCATTTAATGAATTCTGGGTTATTTAGACCAAATGAATTTGAATCTTCTGATGTTTCTTCATCATTTTGAGCTTTGTTTTGATTTTTTGAGTTTTGATTTTCAGTTATAATATTCACTTCCTCAAAAACTAATTCTTTACGAACAAAAACTTTCTTTGTTTTAGGCTTTGGTTCATAAGATTTTACTTTAGCAGGATGACCATTTTTTCTTTTCGTTATCTTTCTCTTCAAAAATTTCCACGTTTGTTTTCTCTTCTTCAACATCAGACATCTTGGTTTTGTTTTGAAAAGCTTTTAATTTTGCCTTGTTTTCTGGAGAGTGATCATGAGTGTTAAAGTTTTCTGGTAAAGTATTTGTTATTGATTCAGGCATCGGTTTATGAGTGAAACCCAATCCTACCTTTTGTTTATCTTTTCTTTCATTTACCAGTTTTTCCACAATACTTTTAGAACTTTTAACTTTTGCGAGATCCACTTGTGTAGCAGCATGTGCTATCTTCTCCAGTTCAATATTTTTTGTCGTCTCTTCAAGTTGTTTTGATACAATTTCAAGTTCTCTTAGAGTTTTGTTCCATGAATTTTGAAGAGAGATAATCTTTCATCAGATACTTTATGATCGTTTTTGAGTTTGTTATGCATTAATTCTTCTTGCTTGAATTTTTCACAAATCTTATAAGAATAATTTCCGTAGTATTCGACATGTTCGAAGCAAGACTTTGTGCATAATTTTTCTCTGACTTCTGATGGAATTTCAGAATATTTAGGAGGAGAAGCTTCAGAGTTAGAGCTTTCAACCTTTGGTTGATCAGATTTTGCTATCAATGCAACTTTCTCTGAATCTTCTTTGGGATCAGACTTGTCACTCCAGTCATAATCTGTCACACCCTCAAAATCCGCGAGCGGGGTTTTACCGCGAGGCGCGTGACATACCAGGATCTCAGTCATTAGTTACCAAGAACGACTCTATATGATATATAAACAAAACCAGAGTTAACGTTTAAAATACTGCGAAGCGTTTTTAAAACTGGAAAACCCAAAACAAGTAATATGTAACGAGAATGCGCAAAACAAACGCGCCCCAAACACAAATGTATAAATGCAAATAATCCCAATTTGTAAACAATGCAAATGTAGACAACTCAACAATGCTGACGTGCATGTTCCTAGGCAACTGGCAACCTTAACCTGAGAATAGCATACTAAACAAGTCAACACATGGTTGGTGAGTTCAAGAGTTTGCGTTAAAATATAAACCAATCAATAGTTTTCAGAGCATAAGTAGTGTATTGCAATAGATAGCTAGTCTATAACATAAAAATATTAATCATAGTGATCTCGCGATTGAAGCTGACTGTGATACGTTTGTTGCCTCCCGTCACGACTTACCAGGTCGTGACGAATATGTGATAGGACAAAATTGCACCCGTTTGTTGACCTCGAGTCGCACAGGTGGGGCTCGTCAGACCCAGTAGTACTACCCAAAATTTCCCCGCTATTCAGTATTAACAATCCGAAAGTGTGAGGACTTTTCCATGGTAAACAGCACTATATCAATATTATACACACTCATATATAAAAGCGTTTGTGATCAACAGTATGCTATCTCCCCCAAAAGAGATTATGTAAAATGAGTGGGGCAAGAACTCACCTGATGCGCGCAAGAATTAACCTAGAGCTTAACTTGAAAGAAAAAGACAACCTTCAAAGGTCACCTAGAACACAAGAGTACATAAGTACGTGTATACAAAATCAACACGAAACCCTAAGTGCTCTACAAACCAAGGAACTCAAGGTTTAAGAAAGACAAGACACATTTGACCCAGTTGACCCGTTTGACCCGTTGGTGACATTATAGGTGATAATTCGTTAATACTAAACACAACAGCATATCATACATGACCAACATACAACTTGATTACATATAGCACTTCATTAACCACATGTACTACCTAGATCATCATACAACTAGATATCACACAAGTCATGCGAATCACACAGGCCAAACAGGTAACAAACCAAATCAACATTCATATAACCTAGACAACACATTTAATCAACTTAGAAATCATCCATGAACACACTAGCATGATCCTAATATCCCAAACATGCTCAAATCATCCAATTCAAGGATTTGCACAATTAAAGTTTCCCTTTTGGGAAAGTTCATCCCAAATTCATCAAACTCCACTACATTCATGAATTCATCATTATATACCATTCAAGTCCATGACAACATCTAAACATGATCAACAACCCTAATCATCATGATTCATCAACTTTCATACCCAAAAGTTACTACCATTAGTAAGGTATGACTACAACATGCATTCTTGAATTCCTAACATTCATATCAACCATCTAGCATCTAAACATCATTACAAACACATTCATAACATTCATACATCAACCAATCATCAATTCATGCAAATAAAGTTACTATTATTAGTAACCTATGAACAAGTATCAAAATCATAGCTTTCTTGCATAATCGACGTTAACTTGCATATATACAATCCAACTAACATAATAACAACATCAAACAACCATCATTCAACATCCATTTGATCCAAAATAGCCTCAAACTCACGGCCAAGAATGATCATATAACAAACAACCAAAATCCAAACTTTCTTGCATAATCAACGTTAACTAGCATCAATACAACCTAACTAACATCATAACATCACCAAACAACCAAGAATTAACATCCAATTGCAGATTTTCGAACTAGGGTTCGGCCACCATGAAAAACCATCAAAAACATGTAAAAATCTAACCTTTAAACGTGTAATGGCTTGCAATTGATGATTCTAACTTGTTGTGTGCCTTGAAATCGATCCAAATTCGAATGTGAATGGTTGTTCTTGGCTGAATTCGCGATGGTGAGGGTGAGGGAGTGCAGGTCGCGGCCGAATGGGGTGTTTAGGGTTGGGTTTTTGTGTTTTAATCAACAAAGTTTTGCATAATTACCTTTTAACACTTGCACTTTGTAATTTTATAAAATTAAGCTTTTAACACCCTTTTAAGATGTTTTTAACCAAAATAATAAACACATGAACTAGTAATAACAATTATATGCTTTATCTTTACTAGTCACACAATCCACGAATTAAATACACACGTTTCCACGTTACGCGATAAAATTCACAATAAACATTTAAATCACATAATCACAACTAATAATCAACATAGAATTATTGTTTAACATTATTAATTATTATTATGTCACCAACGTTCAACGACAACTAGTGTGTGCTCCCGACACGTGTATGCAAGAGTTAACGAAACAAACGGAGTTTGGTAACGGAAAATTACCGGATGTCACATTATCCCCATGTTGAAAGAATTTTCGACCCCGAAAATTGCGTTACATGGTGAGTGTTCCATCACTGGTCTACTGCATTGGCACAAGGAAAATCGAAATCGTGTGAGTTTTGGATGAGTTGTCACATCATCCCCATGTTGAAAGAAATTTCGTCCCGAAATTTAATCAGTACCTTCGCCGGCTGGCATCGTCCTTTCGAATAGCTGAGGGTACTTAAGCTTCATTTGGTCTTCACGTTCCCATGTGAATTCTGGTCCACGTCTCGAGTTCCAACGAACTTTGACAATGGGTATCTTGCTTTGCTTAAGCGTTTTCACCTCACGATCCATCACTTCGACAGGTTCCTCAATAAAACGTAATTGTTCATCTACTTGAACTTCTTCCAGTGGTACGACCATCGTTTCATCCGTTAAACATTTCTTTAGATTTGAAACATGGAATACATCATGAATTCCACTCAATGAATCAGGTAAGGCTAGTCGATAAGCCACTGGACCAATTCTTTCCACTATCTCAAATGGTCCAACGTATCTCGGATTTAGCTTTCCTCGCTTACCAAACCGAACTACGCCTTTCCATGGTGAGACTTTTAATAAAACTTTGTCACTAACTTGAAATTCCAACGGTTTTCGTCGTTTGTCAGCATAGCTTTTCTGTCTGTCTCGCGCTGCGGCCATGCGGTTTCTTATCTGAACAATCTTCTCAGTTGTCTCGTGTACTAACTCAGGACCCGTTAATTGACTATCACCAATTTCAGCCCAGCAAACTGGTGATCTACACTTTCTCCCATATAAAGCTTCAAAAGGTGCTGCCTTTATACTAGTGTGATAACTGTTGTTGTAAGAAAATTCCACCAACGGTAGGTGAACTTCCCAGTTATTCCCGAAATCAATCACACAAGCACGTAACATGTCCTCCAAAGTCTGTATAGTACGCTCGCTTTGACCATCAGTCTGTGGATGATAAGCAGTACTCATATCCAATCGTGTACCTAAAGCTTTCTGCAATGACTGCCAGAAGTGTGATGTGAAACGAGAATCGCGATCAGAAATAATTGAGATTGGTACTCCATGCCTCGAAACGATTTCCTTCAGATAAAGTCGGGTTAACTTCTCCATCTTATCTGTTTCCTTTATCGCTAGGAAATGAGCAATTTTGTAATCGAGGTAAACCGTTAGTAATAAAATCCATTGATATTTGATCCCACTTCCACATAGGGATCTCGGGTTGTTGTAATAATCCAGATGGTTTCTGATACTCCACCTTACCTTCGAGCAGGTCCGACACTTGCTCACATAGTAGCTACATCTGCTTTCATGTTAGGCCACCAATAGTGCGCCTTCAAATCGTGGTACATCTTGTCAGATCCAGGATGTATAGAATACTTGGACTTATGAGCCTCACTCATGACCAAATCTCTCAGATTTCCATGTAGAGGTACCCATAATCTGTCCATGAAATAACGAATTCCATCCGCTTTACTTCCAATTGCTTTTCCATACCCTTAGTGATTCAGACCCAATGTTTTCTGCTTTCAAAGCTTCTGTTGAGCCTCTCGGATTTGTTCAGGTAATTGCGTACCAATCGTTAGTTGCAGAGCTCGCACACGTCGAGGTTTAGCAGTCTCTTTTCTACTCAGCGCATCAGCAACTACATTTGCTTTCCCTGGGTGGTACTTAATAGCACAATCATAGTCGTTTAACAATTCCACCCAGCGTCTTTGCATGTTCAACTCCTTTTGCTCAAAGATGTGCTGAAGACTCTTGTGATCGTGTATATGGTGCATTTGGTACCGTACAGTAATGTCTCCAGATCTTTAAGGCAAACACTACCGCACCCAGTTCCAAATCATGGGTGGTATAGTTCTTCTCATGAATCTTCAACTGTCTAGAGGCGTATGCTATCACTTTATCCCGCTTGCATCAGGACGCATCCAAGTCCTTGAATAGAAGCGTCACAATAGACTACGAAATCATCACTACCATCGGTAACGCTAATATTGGTGCGCTACACAATTTATGTTTCAGCAACTGAAAAGCAGATTCCTGACTCTCACCCCATTTGTACGTCGTTCCTTTGTGTGTCAAAGCTGTGAGAGGTGTGCAATCTTAGAGAATCCTTCAATGAATCGTCGATAATTATCCCGCTAATCCAAGGAATTGTCGTATCTCACTCGGTGTCTTAGGAACAGACCAATTCTTTATCGCTTCAATCTTAGCAGGATCAAATGTATCCCTTCTCGTTGACAATATGACCCAAGAATTGTACCTCACGTATCCAGAAATCACACTTAGAAAACTTTGCATACAGTTGTTCCTTTCTAAGTAATCCCAAGATTAAACGTAAGTGCTTCTCATGTTCTTCCTCGGTCTTTGAGTATATCAGTATGTCATCAATAAAGACGATAACAACTGATCAAGATAGGGTTGGCACACGCGATTCATGAGGTCCATGAATACTGCTGGTGCATTCGTCAACCCAAATGGCATGACCAAAAATTCATAGTGACATATCGTGTACGGAAAGCCGTCTTCGAGATGTCCTCTTCTCGAACTCTCAGCTGATGATACCCAGACCTCAGATCAATCTTGGAGTAATAGCTTGATCCTTGCAGTTGATTAACAAATCATCGATACGAGGTAAGGATATCTATTCTTGATAGTAACCTTGTTCAGTTCCCTATAGTCGATACACATTCTAAATGTACCATCCTTCTTCTTCACAAATAGAACTGGCGTCCCCAGGGGACGAACTCGGTCGGATAAACCCTTTATCCAACAGTTCTTGGAGTTGGGCGGATAATTCTTGCAGTTCGTTCGGAGCTAACCGGTATGGTGCTCCGCAATTGGAGCGGCTCCTGGAGTCAACTCAATCTGGAATTCAACTTGACGATGAGGTGGTAATCCAGGAAGGTCTTCCGGAAACACCTCGAGAAACTCACGAACTACGGGAATATCCTCTACTTCTTTCCTCGATCTGTTTATCTGTGACGAGTGCTAATATAGCTAGTCGACCCTTTCGTAACAACTTCTGTGCTTTCATAAACGAGATGATGCCTATCACCGCACCACTCCTATCACCTCTGACCGTAAGGACTTCTTCACCAAGGGGAATCCGTATGATCTTCTCGTGGCATATGACTTCCGCTTGTTTATCGGAAAGCCAATCCATGCCTACTACCACTCAAAAGCTTCCTAACGTAACAGGCATGAGATCTATGGTGAATATATGACCAGCAAGCTCTATCTTGCAGTCTCTAAGAATATGCGTTACGTGAATCTGTGTACCGTCAGCTAACTCTACGGTGTATTTAGATTCTAGGCTGAGGGCATATCACTTAAAAGACTACAGAACCTAGTGGACACGAAACTTCTATCGGCTCGTATCGAATAATACAGTAGCAAAACAACCATTAACCGAAAATTTACCAGTTACTGTTGTAGGATCGTTTAGAGCCTCACCTGAGCCAATGACGAAGGCTCTTCCTTTGGCTCCATTGTTGTTATTGCCTCCATTGTTGTTGCCATTACCATTGTTGTTGTTATTGTTATTGCCGTTGTTATTATTGTTGTTGTTCCCATTGTTGTTGTTACCATTACCATTCCTCTTAAGTTGGGGACAGTTGCGTTTGTAAGCCTTCTTTCCCGCATTCAAAACAACCCTTCGGAGTTTCTTGTGATTGTTGCGACTTTCTCATCAGTTCACCCCGACAGTCTTTGGCTGCATGACCAATCTTCCCACAACGTTGACACTTGAAGTTATCACATCGACCCACATGGTGGTAGTTACACCGGTTGCACTTCGGCAGTCTTCCACCATACCCGCCGGGTCCTTGATTTGAGTGCGCCTGGTTGAAGCTTCGGTTGTTATCAAACTTCCGTTGCTGTTGCTGACTTGGCTGCTGTTGTTGAGGTTGAGATTGGCTACTGGATGACGATCCCTTGTTGCTTGAACCATCCACTTGCGTTTCTGGTCGGGCATGCTTGCCACCGCACCCCGTTTAGGTAACCGACCTTGCTCAACTGCCTGGTCAGTCAGCCTGTGGGCTGTTCGGATTGCTTGTTGTATGGTAGTGGGGTTAGAAGCAGTTACCATACTTTGAATTTCAGGCACCAATCCCCGTATATAATGCTCCACCCTCTTGTGCATTTCATTCACCATCCCTGGACATAAAGTGGCTAACTCATGAGTACGAGTCGTGTAGGCTTCAATTTCTGAGCCTTGCATTTTGAGTTGCCAGAACTCAATCTCCAGTTTCTGCACTTCATTCCGGGGCAATATTCTTCAGTCATGATTTCTTTGAATTCATCCCATGGTAGTTCATTGGCCATGGCTTGACCCAACATTTGTACCTGGGCATTCCACCAAGAGAGTGCTGCGCCTTCCAACGTCCCTGTGGCATACTTCACCTGATCAGCAGGCGGGCAGTTGCATTTCGCAAAAACCGACTCTGTCTTCTCAAACCACCTTACAAGCCCTACAGCCCCTTCCGTCCCGCTGTAGGTATGAGGTTTACAGTCCATGAAGGACTTGTAGGTACATGGTGGTGGTCCTGTTTTGACAATCCCAACATTAGTCAGATATCCTAGACAAATAACTAGGATAATCAGTTTAACCTCTTGCTATCATTTACCTGCTGGTTGTCCAGGTTGGGCAGCAGCCACTGCCGCCTGAACGTGTTCATTAATCAATGCTGCCAATTCCGCAGGCGTCATGTTTATGGCTCCGGCTCCACGGCCTCCGGCGCCACGTCCACGACCACGCCCACGTCCTCTTCCACGTGCGTCCATATTTCACTTTAAAATTCACAATTACAATAATGAGTAACATCCAACACATTAATCTCATCAAAGTACAGTAAACAATAAGAATAACGAATTACCACAACCACAACGTTTATAACAGAATAATAATCAAAGATAAATAAATTGTAATTGAGTCACAAAATATTCCATCAATGTCAAAATTTAAGTTTGTCAGTTGGGTGGGAAACAACCCTTCCCACATAGTTTCAAAGAAAAGAAACACTACATAGTCTAAGTCATTAAAAGTAGGATCAGTCCAGTATATCAGATCCATCACTGTCCTCATCCATCTCTACTGGTTCTTCTTCGGGGGCTTCCTCGGGTTCTTCTTCTGGGTCTTCCCATCAGGGTCCACCAAAGGTGCAGGAGCTTCAGCAATCTGAAGTGCTGCTAGTTGTGCCTCTAAACCAACGAACCTATTATCAATCTCCATGTTATGGTGATCCTGTGCATCCATGCGCTCACCAAGTGCTACCACGTTACCTGCCAGAGTATGATGTCCACCAATGGCCATCGAAAGTCGCTCCTGAAGCGTATCTACTTGGTAACGCAGCTGACGCATCTCAGATCGTATCGCAGAGTTCTCGTCAGTGAGTCCTCTAATCCGCTGTCGCTCTGTGTCCAGTGTGGCTACTAGGGCTGCAAATGCCTGCTCCAGAGGGATGCTCAAGGTAGGAAGTGTAGGCAAAGTAGAGGCGGTTGATGACCTAGTCCTAGGTCGTGTAGGTGCTACTGGTGGTACGCGCTCTCTATAAGCCATACGGTTAACGTAAGTGGGGTAGAAATCCCAGTTACGCGGAGGATCGAGCTCAGGAGGTACGAAAGGCTGATCCATGTCTATCTCGCCGCGAGGATAAGGATGTCGTGGCCAGTTAGATCCCCTATCAGGTACGGGAGATGTAGGAGGTGATTCAGATCGTGCAGGTCTCTTGCCTAAATTCCTGGACGACGATGCCATGCTGCGAAGTACGTGTTGCGTATGCCAATGAGTATACAGTAAGGAGAGTAAACGATAAGTAACTAACAACTGTGCGGTTATAGTCTAGTGTGTGTATGCAACCTAGTTCCCTATAACCAATGGCTCTGATACCATTCTGTAACACCCAGCCTTTCATACCACCAATATTGTCCGCTTTGCCTACGAGGAGCTCACGGATTTGCTTTTGGTTGCCCGGGTGAAAACTTCCCAGGGAGGTCACCCATCCCTGGATTGCTGCCACCTGAGCACGTTTAACTGTGGAGTTCTCCTCTCATCCACAGCCAATACGCCCAAAACGCGTTGGTGATATTAGAGACCAGACATTCCTTTTAAACCAGGAATCTCTCCTGTCCACGGCCGATGTGGGATATATGTAGGGTGTCACAATCACCCCCCCTTTGGACTCATCGTCCTCGATGAGCCCGAGAACACTCACCATCCCCGGTGAGGTTTGTCCCACCATCCCGAACGGTACAGGAGTGGCTCTGATACCAATCTGTCACACCCTCAAAATCCGCGAGCGGGGTTTTACCGCGAGGCGCGTGACATACCAGGATCTCAGTCATTAGTTACCAAGAACGACTCTATATGATATATAAACAAAACCAGAGTTAACGTTTAAAATACTGCGGAAGCGTTTTTAAAACTGGAAAACCCAAAACAAGTAATATGTAACGAGAATGCGCAAAACAACGCGCCCCAACACAAATGTATAAAATGCAAATAATCCCAATTTGTAAACAATGCAAATGTAGACAACTCAACAATGCTGACGTGCGTGTTCCTAGGCAACTGGCAACCTTAACCTGAGAATAGCATACTAAACAAGTCAACACATGGTTGGTGAGTTCAAGAGTTTGCGTTAAAATATAAACCAATCAATAGTTTTCAGAGCATAAGTAGTGTATTGCAATAGATAGCTAGTCTATTAACATAAAAATATTAATCATAGTGATCTCGCGATTGAAGCTGACTGTGATACGTTTGTTGCCTCCCGTCACGACTTACCAGGTCGTGACGAATATGTGATAGGACAAAATTGCACCCGTTTGACCTCGAGTCGCACAGGTGGGGCTCGTCAGACCCAGTAGTACTACCCAAAATTTCCCCGCTATTCAGTATTAACAATCCGAAAGTGTGAGGACTTTTCCATGGTAAACAGCACTATATCAATATTATACACACTCATATATAAAAGCGTTTGTGATCAACAGTATGCTATCTCCCCCAAAAGAGATTATGTAAAATGAGTGGGGCAAGAACTCACCTGATGCGCGCAAGAATTAACCTAGAGCTTAACTTGAAAGAAAAAGACAACCTTCAAAGGTCACCTAGAACACAAGAGTACATAAGTACGTGTATACAAAATCAACACGAAACCCTAAGTGCTCTACAAACCAAGGAACTCAAGGTTTAAGAAAGACAAGACACATTTGACCCAGTTGACCCGTTTGACCCGTTGGTGACATTATAGGTGATAATTCGTTAATACTAACACAACAGCATATCATACATGACCAACATACAACTTGATTACATATAGCACTTCATTAACCACATGTACTACCTAGATCATCATACAACTAGATATCACACAAGTCATGCGAATCACAACAGGCCAAAACAGGTAACAAACCAAATCAACATTCATATAACCTAGACAACACATTTAATCAACTTAGAAATCATCCATGAACACACTAGCATGATCCTAATATCCCAAACATGCTCAAATCATCCAATTCAAGGATTTGCACAATTAAAGTTTCCCTTTTGGGAAAGTTCATCCCAAATTCATCAAACTCACACTACATTCATGAATTCATCAATTATATACCCATTCAAGTCCATGACAACATCTAAACATGATCAACAACACCTAATCATCATGATTCATCAACTTTCATACCCAAAAGTTACTACCATTAGTAAGGTATGAACTACAACATGCATTCTTGAATTCCTAACATTCATATCAACCATCTAGCATCTAAACATCATTACAAACACATTCATAACATTCATACATCAACCAATCATCAATTCATGCAAAATAAAGTTACTATTATTAGTAACCTATGAACAAAGTATCAAAATCATAGCTTTCTTGCATAATCGACGTTAACTTGCATATATACAATCCAACTAACATAATAACAACATCAAACAACCATCATTCAACATCCAATTTGATCCAAAATAGCCTCAAACTCACGGCCAAGAATGATCATATAAACAAAACCAAAATCCAAACTTTCTTGCATAATCAACGTTAACTAGCATCAATACAACCTAACTAACATCATAACATCACCAAACAACCAAGAATTAACATCCAATTGCAGATTTTCGAACTAGGGTTCGGCCACCATGAAAAACCATCAAAAACATGTAAAAATCTAACCTTTAAACGTGTAATGGCTTGCAATTGATGATTCTAACTTGTTGTGTGCCTTGAAATCGATCCAAATTCGAATGTGAATGGTTGTTCTTGGCTGAATTCGCGATGGTGAGGGTGAGGGAGTGCAGGTCGCGGCCGAATGGGGTGTTTAGGGTTGGGTTTTTGTGTTTTAATCAACAAAGTTTTGCATAATTACCTTTTAACACTTGCACTTTGTAATTTTATAAAATTAAGCTTTTAACACCCTTTTAAGATGTTTTTAACCAAAATAATAAACACATGAACTAGTAATAACAATTATATGCTTTATCTTTACTAGTCACACAATCCACGAATTAAATACACACGTTTCCACGTTACGCGATAAAATTCACAATAAACATTTAAATCACATAATCACAACTAATAATCAACATAGAAATTATTGTTTAACATTATTAATTATTATTATGTCACCAACGTTCAACGACAACTAGTGTGTGCTCCCGACACGTGTATGCAAGAGTTAACGAAACAAACGGAGTTTGGTAACGGAAAATTACCGGATGTCACATAATCCTCTTCCTCGTTCTTAGAGTTTCCATCAGCTTTTGGATCATTAAATTCAGACCAATCTTCTTTTTGTATTTCTGCAACAAGTGATAAATTGGAGGTTAAATCAGCAGTAAATTGCTCAGCGTATGCACTCCAATCATAACCATCTTTAACATTAACAATAAGAGCTTTCTTGGGCTCCTCTGATGATTTAGAATCATCTTTCATTTCTGGCATTGGTAGGCTTTGATAAGGTTTCTAAAATGTCTTCTATGAAGATTGCTAAAACCTTTGATTACTTGAGCTTGATTGGCCATTTCCTCCTTTATTCCTTGGAGCTTTGCACTCTCTAGAGAATTGTCCATAGTTGTTACAGTTGAAACACCTAGATTTGGACTTATCAAATCCAACAGACTTGTTTGCACTCGGCTTGTAGTTTCTGTTGACATACGAGTGTTTCTGAGTCCTGCAAGCTATCATAACCATTTGCCAGTTGAGATCCATTTCTTCTACATCATCTGGATCCATTTCAAACAAATCCTGCAAAACAAGATCAAGTTGAGTTAGATGACTACCTTGATAAGCTTGAAAGCTTTCCATAAATGCAGTGAAAGCAGTTTTAGACTCTTCATCCTGTAATAGGATGTTTATTACATCGTTAACTTTGCTATTTTTAGTAGAGTTAGCAGATGGAGTCTCTGCTTGAGATTTAGAACTTTTAGGCATAGAAGCAGATTGAGGTTGATTCTGAGTTGTATAGGCAGGAGCACTTGTGTAAGTAGAATCAGTGAAGAACCCTGCGCCACAAATAGATCACCCTCATCTTCTGGTGAAGTTTCATTCTTAGCCATGAATGCATTCTCCACAGTATTTTCTGGAGAAGCAACATATTTATATTGTGACATCGAATCTGGTCTGTCATTGTTTCTAGAACTTTCATCAATTTCGACAGATTCTATTTTAGCAATCAAGAGATCAAGATCCATTGGGAATTTCTCAGTATGTTTTAACAGAGTGACTGTTTGCTTCCATAAAGATGGAAGAGCATTGAGAAGCCTGAAGTTAAGATCTTTTAAATCATTCTTGATGCCTGCAGTCGACATCTCAGTAGTCAGTTGAACAAATCTGTTCATCATCTGATTTATTGTTTCACCAGATAAATGTTCAAAAAGTTCTAATTGTCTCTTTAACTTTTGCCTTTTCAGATCCTGGATCTCCTTTCCACCTTCACATATTATTTTCAAGGCCTTATACATGGTGTATCCAGTCTGATAACCATCAAGCCTTGTAAGGACATCAAGTGGCAGTCCTTTGCATATCAGAGAATAAACTCTTATATCATTTTTCACTTTTCTTAGATCACCACCTTGCAGACCATCTTCAGGGTATGGTTCTGGAGAGTCTTTAGTGTAGACAAATCCTCCAACAGGACCATCTGAAGTGATGGGAATGTGAGGTCCTCTTTCTATTGATTTCCATAGATCAGTATCAATAGAATTAAGATGATGTTTCAGTCTAAGTGACCAATTCTTAAAATCAGCTCTATTCTTTAGTTTAGGAACTCTGTTCTCTGAGTCTTCTGATTTCACCATTTTTAATTTTGTATTTTAGAAAAAGATTTGTTTTTGTTGCTTTTAAGTTTTTGAATTAAAACAATGAATTGAAAATATTTTTTTTTGGATTTTTAAGTTTTTGAAAAATTTTTGAAAAATTTCTAAGTGTTGAAGCTGATGCGTCCAAATAGTGGTAAAGCACCCAAACAGTTGTGATACTTCATTTGACTTTGACTTTGAAACGTCTAAGGGATTGCCTTAGAAAAATTCCAAAACGCCCAATTTGAAAAACGCCCAAATAGTTGTAATGCGCCTCAACAGTTGTAAAACGCCTGGAATTCCTTAGTTTCAGAAAATCTTCAGTGTCCACACAGTTGAAAAAAGCCCACACAGTAGAAAAACGCCTAACTGAAAAACGCCCACACAGTAGAAAAACGCCTAACTGAAAAACGCCCAAACAGTGGAAAAGCGCCTAAACAGTTGTTATGCGCCTTACACTTAGGCAATTTTCAGCAGTGTTTTTGACCTAATGCGCCACATTCATCAGTTTCATATGAACTTAAATTTTCTGAAATCCTTCAAAACTTGATTAATTGGTCTGAAATCCTTAAATTATGTAGGAAATTGATCAATAATCAATCCTTCAACTTCAATTTCTTCAATTAACAACCAAAATTGATCTTTTGATTCAAGAACAGGTTTGACAAATGAAGAACAGGTTCAAAGAGCTTTTTGCTCAAATTCACTGATTTGAACGAATTGTACTGCTAATTGTAAATCAAATCATGTTCCTAATGATGAAACACAACTGAATTCAACAATTATACGACTAAATTGTTTATCAATCACAGATTCAAGTGATTTTGAGAGTTCGACAGTTGAAGAACTTCAATCACTGAACCGAAAGCTCTGATACCATTTGATGAGCTCAAAAATGGATCAATCTGTAATGATATATGAACACAATTCAATCTAAAACACACAAGTATTCAATTCAATACAAGCAAATCAACAAAAATTCATAAAGTTTTCATTGATTAGCATATAGAAGAATACAAAGTGTAGGAAACAGTTACAATACGTCTAAATTTCTCTCATCCCCTACACAATACATATCTATGCTATATATACTAATCAAGAAAACAAAGGAACATATTTATATAAAAAGTCCCTATACTATGACAAAAAAATACAAAAGACACACAAAGACAAATGTTAATCTTCCAAGAAGCATCTACACCCATTCAGTCCAAACAACAAACCTTAACTTTTGATATTCCATTAAAGTCAAACTTAAAATCAAAAGCTTTCAACAAACAAGGTACTGCAAATTTTCCTTACTGTGAGTGGTGTGATCAATACACCTACAGCATCGAAAGTGCAAATATGGTAAGTACTGCAAATACTATGATATGAACAATCATAGTACAGAAACATGTCATTTCACAACTATTGATCAATTTGTGAAAGAAATAATCATAGTACAGCAAATTGCTTTTTCAATAAAAAGATTACAAAGCAAAACAAACAAACTCAAGTTGAGAAATCAATTGAGAAATAGACAAAATTTTAAACAATGACAAAAGTTGTTTTAAACAATGACAAAATTTTAACAAGGGAGGAGTACCAAGACAAACTCCTCATACAAAAGTTGCTTTAAACAATGACAAAATTTTTTATGACAACTTTAAACAAACAGACATGAGACATAAGTCTCAAAAAAGACATCCATCAGACATGAGCACTCAAAGGAGGAGAGCTCAAAGCACTTCTCCTGAAAGAGCTAAAAACATGCAAAGGAAACTAGTGTACCTAGAGTTCCTAAGCCTGCAGACAATGCTTCTTGTTAGGTCTAGATCCATTGTATAGGTTTAGATGATTAGTCATCTCTTGTAATGAATCTTTGTAAATCTCTTTCTTTTGTATGCAAGTTATATATATGTTAACCCAAAATATCATTTATGTTGATTGTATGTGTAATTACAGGAAAACATCATACTTGGTCAATTTGGAAAATTGACCAAGTGCAAGAATTATCTGCGAATGAACAATTTTGTTCTTCCGTAGATGTTCTGCGGTACATAAATGAACCAAGTCAAACATGCATCCGTATATCTCCTGCGGAAGCACAACAACATCTACTGAAGAACAAGTCCAAAGATCAAGTTGCTGCTACTGCGGAAGAGTTTGCTCCTGAGGATGAAGTTCAAAATCATCAAAGAACCAAATCCTACAGAAGGCCAACTCCTACAGAAGAACAAAATACTTGCATGATCTCTAATCATGCAAGTACAACATATGAAGTCAACAAGTCAAGCTGACTGAAGTGATGTCATCAAGTCAACATCTACGGAAGACTTCAATTTAGTCAAATAGAATATTTCATGTCGTCATGATTTATTTTCTTTCCCCACGTAAAAGTGAATCCCTCTACCTATAAATAGAAGGCATGGGTGCACACTTTTAGGGCACCACACCAGACCAAAAACATTCAACAGAAAACATTGAACAACAGCCGCCAGCAACAATAGCAAAACACCAAGAACACCAAGAACACCTAGCAATTGCCATATCATCAAAACATCAAAATCAATTGTAATCGATTCATTATTAATGGAAATCAATTGCATCAAACTTGTTTATAACTTTACTTTATATTGTTTTCATTTCTATTATCTGTTGTTCATCAATTTGTGTTGCAATTTCATTTCTAAAACAATTAATTAAACATCGAGTCATGATAATTCCGCGATCATCATTCGTTCAATCAAACTGATAATTCCTGTTTCGATCCTTGGATTCACACTTCTTTAGAAGAAATTTGTGTTATGGGAAAAGAAGGAAAATCCAAGACCATCTTCGCTTGGGTTGCACCCTCTAATTAATTTCTTTGTCTGTGTAGGGACATCAAAGAAGGCCTGAAAGCATCTGGTATGTTGATAGTGGATGCTCCTAACATATGAGTGGCAATTGTTCCCTCCTTTGGGATTTCAAGAGCAAACATGGAGGAAACGTAGCATTTGGAGGCGACAAGACAGGAGGAAAGATAACTGGTGAAGGAACAGTATCCAATGGGTTGATTAGTTTTGAAAATGTCAACTACTGCTCCAACCTCTAGTTTAATCCCCATAGTGTATCCCAAATCTGTAATAAAGGATATGCCACCCTATTTGACTCCAACAGTTGCTACATCCTCAAGATGGGTTTTCAAATACCTGAAGATAGTATCCTTTTGAAAATTCCCCGTCAAAACAACACATACATTGTTGATATGAACACAGTTTCAGCATCAACCCCTGAAACTTGTTTATTATCAAAAGCATCAGAAGATGTTTCCCAATTATGGCACAAACGTTTAGGACACTCTAACTTTAACAGAATGGATCAATTGGTTGAAGATGACTTAGTAATAGGTCTACCACAAAAAGAATTTTCTTTGTACAGACTAAATTGGTAAAACCTAACCACACACCACTCAAATTGCTTCATATGGACCTTTTTGGCCCTACAAACATCTTGAGCATAGGAAAGAAGCAATACTGTCTTCTGATAGTAGATAATTACTCTAGATTCACTAGGGTTTTCTTTCTATTGCACAAGTCAGAAACAACAGAAATCATCAAATCATTTATCACTAAAATTGAAAATCAATTAGTGCTTAAAGTCAAAACTTTAATAAGTGATAATGGTATAGAATATAAAAATGACATTATTTCTTCTTTTTGTGCAGAGAAATGAATAAGTCAACAATTCAGTGTGGCAAGGACTCCTCAGCAAAATAGAGTTGCTGAACGGAGAAACATAACATTGATAGAAGCTACTAGATCTATGCTAGCTAACTATCTATTGCCTATATCCTTTTAGGCTGAAGCTATTAACACAGCTTGCTACATTCAAAACATAACCCCATTAATAATTAAAGAACATACCAAAACTCCATATGAATTAATGTTTAAAAAAAGACCTTTTATTGGATTTCTTAAAGCATTTGGATGTTCTATATCCATGTTGAACGCCAGAGAACATATATCTAAGTTTGCTCCAAAGGCAGATGATGGATTTTTATTGGGTACTCTGGAAGTTCTAAAGCATACAGAGTATACAATCCAATACTAAATATAATGGAAGAAACAACAGATGTTTTTAACGAACATTCTTTCATTAAGAAAGTCATTAGATCAGACTAGTTGTTTGATATTGATTCACTAACAAAATCATTTGACACATCTTATTTTGATGTTTTAGGTACCAAGGATGACATTGAATATCCCATGGTTCCTCCAACAAACATTGATGTTCCATTAACTTCTGATTCTCCAAAGAGAACAAATGTTACTCCTTTAAATACAATAGTTACAACTCCTCCAAATCAAGCAAACACTTCAAGAGGAACATCAACAAACACTCCATCAGCGTCACTCCAGTGACCAATCAACAACATGCTTCAATTGACTCTCAACCAAGCAAACAAACAAGGTCACATCATCCAGACAGAACTGAAGAAGATGATGACTACCATTCACTTCGAGACACTCATCATGATGATGAAATCTTAGATTTCTTTCATGATTCACCACAAACATTCAATGAAACTGCACAGCAAGACCAACCAACCAATTCAAATACCCTTGCTCACCCATCAATACCTGACTAAACAATCACTAATCTTGATTTAGCTATCCCTGTTGATCAGATTGAAACCACAAGAACTCACATATACCATCCTTTAGAGAATATCATTGGTGATGTTAATATTAGATTGACATGCAGTCAATCTGATACAACAAACATTTGACTTTTTTCCTTCTTTATATCTCCCACTTTACCCAAAAACATCACAGAAGCACTCAATGACAATAGTTAGGTAGAAGCCATGCAAGTAAAACTACATCAATTTAGGAAGAAAGAGTTATGGGAGTTAGTTGGCCTAACAGAAGGTCAATATGCCATTGACACAAGATGGTTATTCAAAAACAAAGCAGATGACAGGGGATTGTCATCAGAAACAAAGCAAGGCTCATTGCCCAGGGTTACACTTAAGAGGAAGGCATTGATTATGATGATGTCTTTGCTCCAGTAGCTAGATTAGAAGCCATCTGAATGTTCCTTGCTTATGCATCATCAAAGAAATTCATTGTCTTCCAAATGGATGTGAAATGTGCATTCCTATATGGAAAGATAGATAAAGAGGTATATGTTACAAAACCACCAGGGTTTGAAGACCCAAACTTCCCTCAAAAAGTCGACAAGTTAGATAAAGCTTTGTATGGTCTTCATCAAGCACCTAGAAAGTGGTATGAACCTTTATCTAAGTTTTTATTGTAGAATGGATATACCAGAGGGAAGATTGACCAAAATTGTTCTTAAAGGGAAAAGGACAAGACTTGCTAGTAGTACAAATCTTTATGGATGCCATCATATTTAGCTCCACCAACATACAACTTTGCAGAGAGTTTGAAGCTATTATGCAATCAAAATTCCAAATGAGCTCAATGGGAGAACTTTCCTTCTTCCTTGGACTTCAAGTTTAACAATCAGCTAAAGGAATTTTTATCAATCAAAGCAAATATGTGAATCAGATCTTGAAGAAATACAACATGATTGATTGAACATCAAGGAAACCACCATTTGCAACTAGATTGAAGTTTGTCCCAGATCTTGAAGGAACATTACTTGATCAGAAGCTTTATAGAACCATTATAGGCTCTTTGATGTACCTTACAACAAGAAGACCAGGCATCATGTATGCAGTTTGCATATGTGCAAGATACCAAGTAGATCCAAAAGAATCACAGATAAACGTTGTAAAGAGGATTTTTAGATACTTGAAAGGCAAACCAGCACTTGGCCTTTGGTATCCAAAGATGGAGATTTCTCTTTATATGCATACACTGACAGTGATTATGGTGGATGCAACAATAACAGAAAGCCCACAATAGGAGGATGTCAGTTTCTTGGATCATGATTGATCTCCTGGTAGTGCAAAACAAACAAATGTGTTTGTGTCAATAGCTAAGGCAGAATATATAGCTGATTCTGCATGCTGTTCTCAAGTGCTTTGGATTCAAAACCAAATGCTTGACTATGGCTTTAATTTTCTCAAAACACCCATACACATAGACAATTTTGCTGCCATGTTCATAACTGATAATCCTGTTCAACATTCCAAAACAAAGCATATAGATATTAGATATCATTTTCTGCGAGATTGCTCAGAAAACGGTTTGATTAAGTTGACCAAGGTCCATATTGATAATTAATTGGCTGACCTGTTTACAAAATCATTTGATTTAATAAGATTTGAATTCCTAGTTCAGTCACTTAGTATGATCAACTATGAACCAAACAAATAATGTTTTTACAAACACTAAAATCATACAAGCTTGATTTTGTTAAAATCTTCATCTTTTCAAAATTAAGACATAATGTTTTAAGAATAACACACATGAGAAATGATAGTATACTAGATTATTTCTTCACTTGAGTTATTTTCCACCTAATAAAGACTGACAATATTTTGTTCGATGTGTGGATATGCTCCGTATGGGAAACCTAACATCACATACAATAGTGAAGAACTAAATTCTCATGATTGTGTGGTAAGAAACATCCATCTTGGTTTATAGTAAGTATTGGTCTATCCAATATAGATTGCTTGCAAAGTAACTCATATACACCAAGTGAAACAGTTTATAAATTGCTCAGTCATACAACTGTCTCCTTTGTTATGATTATCATAGACTTTGAGTACACTAAGACATTCTTTGTTATGCTAAGCATAGACCTGAATGACCTACATCATGATCCAAAAAGATTCCTAATGAGGAACACATCCATCTTGGATGAACAATCAATAAAGTGTTTTAGACTACATTTCTTATGAATGAATCAAAAGAATTCTAAAGAGGATTAGCTTTCAAAGTGAAGTGCAAAAGAATCCCAATATGGATCAAACAATGAGGATCAAATTGAGCATTTGTACTCCTAAGTTGCTAGGTATAAGTATTGAAAGTGCTTTCTAGCACGTCTTGAGAAGGGTTGATTTTAACATACAATTAGGTGTGGGGTACATACAATTCATCCAATATACCAAAAATATGATAATCACTAACTGTTCAATCAATCATTAATACCATACATAAGTTTAAGTGGACAACAATATCTGCAATCAACATTGTATTAGTCTCTATCAATTCTCAAAATCATCAAATCAACTCATTGAGGATTAAAGACTAGTATGATCTCATGTCATGTGACAATGATTCCTGTCCAAGCATGCAAATCATCCACTTCTTAGTTAGATAAAGTGTTATCTTTCTAAAAGTTTATCATCCAAACAAACAAGTTGGACTTTGATAATTTCCATCACAATCTCAAATTTTTGACATTTTATAAATATGTAAAAATTTATGGGAAGAAAAATGAATACGGAAATATCAAATGCAGCAGAATATGTGCATAATCATACAATTTAAAATTTGAAATATTAAAATTTTGAGGATTATTAAATATTAAGTTTTAAATAAAGCCAAGTTAAGCCTGTACTAAAAAATAGCAGTTTGACACATATACATGTACAATATTGCTTTTGAGTGATATCTTATCATCCATATATTAATCATGTTAAAATTTTAAAATTTTAACAAACATTCATGTTTTGAAACACTTCATAATAATTTTTAAGCAAAAACAGAAAACTAAGTCTCTACAGCGTATCTATTAAGTTACATAGCTGATGAGCAAAATTTTCAAAACAAACAAAAAGATTTTAAATTTTGTCAACTGTAGACACAACAGACATACAAGCATACATCCGATGTAGATACAGTTAACCATCAATAATGAAATATACACCAAGTGTATAAAGCGGACTAATAAACATGCATCCGCTATACGTCATTGAACATACAAGTGTTCACAGCGCATGATGTTAGTAAGGCATCCGATGTGAATACAATGATATTCCACAGCGCATGACTAACTTTAGTCATCCGTTGTACAAATAGTGTAGGTGTACATAGAGTATGTACACAGGTAAGCATACGAAGTCTATCATACAAGTATTCACAGTGCATAACAATAAGTCATCTGGTGTGAATATCTCCTGAAGAAACAAAATGTACACAACGCATGACCAATTTGTCATCCTCTGTGAACAACCAAACAATCATTCAAATATGCACAGCGCATGAACAAGTGTTCATTGGCTTTGTGCACAGTGTACACCTCACAGCATATGACTTTTAGTCATTAGTTGTGAATTTTCATTTCACACAACTGTGCACAGCGCATGACCAAATAGTCATCCGCTGTGAACACATAAAATCGTTCAAGGGTCCACAGCGTACAACTTAAAATTGTCCAGCGGACGCACTGTTCACACATCGTATATGTTACTCACATGACTTAAAACTAATTTTTAAGTTTAAACTGTTTACACAGCATACATTCATACTGTATACACATCGGACATTCATTTTGACTGTTGTATATATAGATCAACACTTGTTGTAAGGTCTATAATTAAAGACTGATGCAACCAAAGCATCCATAGAGCTCTCAGCATGCATGTATGAAGTACAAAGTAAAGTTACTTTGGAAGTTTTACACCATTCAAGGGAAATAAGCTAAGTGTAAAATCTTCCGAAGCCAAATGACAAAATCTTCTGAAGCCAAAGATGAAGTCTTCTGAAGCTTCAGAGGCAAATTCTTCTGAAGCCAAAGACTAATTTCTTTCGAAGATAAGGAAGACATGCTTTCTCTGATCACCTTTTGACAAAAGCTGAACAACTTTCCGCTGCCACTCAGAAGACTCACCAACTTATATGAGTTGGTGAAAAGGTCCATGCTTTGTCAACTGTAGATTTTGGTCACTGGTCTGTAACTTTCTACTTTTGTACCTTTTATCCTTTTTGTAATATATTAGGATGTGAGCTATGGCATATCATATTCACTAGTCAAAAGGCAATCTGCCTTTTGACTTTACATTGATATTGTTGTCTAGATTAGTGTTTCCAGCTGACCTTCAAAGTATGGCCGGCTGTAGGATGTAGTGTAAGTGTCTCAAGTACTTGTATCTTTTATGTATGCTTTGTAACACTATTAAGAACTTGAGAGCGATATACATCATTTTTAAAAACCATATTTGAGTGTTCTTGTTCTTGTTCTTTTACTTGTGTTCTTTGTCTCATCTAACCGGTTCCCTATTTGATCTGTTAAGTGTTGCACATCCCTCCATCCTTATGAAACTATTGCATTGACCACCCTTCACCGGTCCTACACTTGTCAATTTCACATTCATCACGAGTGTGCAAGGCAAAATTGAACTTTCTAAACGTTGCTACAGTACGAACATCCATTAATCATCCAAACCCAATATCTGTTTGATTTCATCACTAACATTCAATCACATAGGTATAACAACATGTTTCTAATAATTAAATAATCATCAAAACACTCAGTGTTTCGATTTTGATACAAACATTGTTAAACCCTAAGTCGAATCATGAACCGAAGCCAAAATGAAATCAGTTGATGTTATTAATGAAATCATGCATTGAATACATGTTTAATAACCATTTTCGCATTTATTAGACCTGTTTATATGATGAATTTTGATTAATTGTTCATCAGGCTTATGAACAGTTAATGTGTTCATGTTAAAAAAATACAAAATTAACAGATTGATCTTTGAAAATTTTGAAAATGTTTTGAAATATGATATAACTTAGTAAACATGTTCAAATTTCGTTAACAAACATGAGAAAACAGTTAATTTGGCATGACATTAAACATAACAACATTCAATGCATACACAATCAATGTGTATTAAATGATCTGCTTTGACTTTAAAATCAACTGGATTTCATAGAACAAGTTGTTTTGAGACACAATCATTGAATGTGTTAAACAAATTGACTCTTTGTAGTAAAGCAAACATGTTTAGCATGAATTTTGATCACAACAACAACATATCAGTGAGATTTGCAAAGTGCAAAATTGATCAAAATTGACTTTTAGTCAATGTCTAAAAGTCAAACTATTAAAAGACATCATATAACAACAAACAAACATTTTGACATAAACAATGTGTTCAACATACATGATTCATCATCTCATATCATACACAATGACAAGTGAATACATAATCAAAATTTCATCGTGTTAACATCATGCATTATAATCATTCAAATTATTAGCATCTTCTTTCTGTTTGCAGATATGGCAAACCTTGTGTTTGTCAAAGATCACAACTTATGTGCATATCACAACACAGGCTCACCAAAGGCTGTGAACTACAGAGACATAATACAAGCCATCAGGCAAACCAGGCTTGTACATGCTATGACAACTAGGCCTGAGGTAATTGAAGATCATATTGCCTAGTTTTGGACTAATGCTCATCTGGAGCAAGATCAAGGTCAACAAGTAGCAGTGTCTACTATTTATTATCAACAAATCACTATCTCAGAAGAAGTGATAAGGAGAGTATTACAACTGGGAGATGAAGATGCACTAGGCCCAGTAGAGTTTGATGAGAACTATGTTCTCCATGTGTTCAGACAGATAGGGTACACTGGTACCATTGATAGAAAACAGATCAAGAAGTCTTATACGTGTGCCCAATTCAGATTCCTTATGCACACATATCAAAAGACCATGACCAACAGGAAGACTCGCTGGCATGCCACTTTATTAAAGAGTTCTTCTGTAATTGCAAGTATCATTGCAACAAGGCCTTTTAACTTTGTTGTTCAAATGCTTAATGGGATGATCTACAATCATACTGAAGTGAGGAACAAGTTTTAGATGTATCCCAGATTCCTTTAGATGATCATTGATGATCTATTACCAAACATCCCAAGGGAAGGTGCTGTGTTAGAAGCTGTTCACTTCAATAAACATGTGTTCCATAGGATCAAATCCAGCTTATACCATGGTGAGGAAGTTGGTGTGCCTCCTCACATGATTAACCATGATCTCCTTGTTACTGAAGTATTTATGAGGATTCCAGGCCAAAGAGAGCGACATATGTTATTTCATAACATCAATCAGCAAGCACCAATTATCCAACCGGCTCCAGTGATACAAGAACAAGTACAAGTCATACAAGAGCAAGAGCAAGTACAAGAAGAAACACAAGAGAAAGAACAGCTTTATATTGAGCAAAACATTCCATCACCACCACACAGCCCAATCCTCTCTGACCAACAGATTTTGTCATCTTTGTTAAAAGATATAGATGCATCATTGGCTGAACAAACAACTCATCAAGAGGAAGTAGGAACATCATCTTTGAAGAATCAGAACAAGAAGAGCAAAGCCTTCATGTTGAGCAAACATAAACTGAAGAACAAGCAAGTGAAATACCTACTAAGGAAGAGATTGAATACTCCAAAGTGTTTTTATTCACTTAGTACAACAAATTGATTGAAAAATAAAACAATAGAGTTAAGAAGTTGAAGGAAAAGCTCAAGACCAAAGATGATAAGATAGAGAAGCTCACAGCATATCAAAAGGCTCAAAAGTTGATTGTTCAATTTCTGGAACAACAACTTGAACAAAAAAAGGTAGAATTGAAAGTGAAAGATCAGGATTTGAGTAGTGCAAGGCTTGATATTGCATACTTAACTGGGCAGATAGATGCCAAAGATAATGACATTGATGAACTAAAGTAGATATTCTCTGATTAAAATGAAGAAATTAAGAGATTAAATAGAGATTTAGAGCATGCAGATAACCAACTGAATGATGAAGAACATTCAGAAGATCAAGAACAAGATGTGACTGAATATTTCTTTGATCAAACAATGTCTCCTATTGAAGAAACAATCACCAGGGAATCTGAGCAAGCAATCACCATCCCTGAGGAAACATACTCAATGGATTAGCTATTTGGTGAAGCTAATCCATTTGAGAACATTCATTATTCACCCATTCTAAGACAACACTTCCATACACCAGACACCCAACAAGCTCAAACAAGCATCTTTCCTAAACCCCTTATCTGAGAAGCAGAAGGAATTGATCAAACAGTTTGTTGAATCACTAAAAGTGCAAACCAAACCATCCAAACATCAAGCATCATAATCATCATAGCCTCCATTGAAAACTTATGAAAGAAAGAGAAAGAGACTATACCTTGCATCATTGAGAAAAGGTAAACAAAAGGTACAAGAACAAGAAGAACTTGAGTCTCCACCTCTTAAGCTTCTAAAAGTTAAGCAGAGCCGGTTGATGAGGATGAGCCCAAATAGAAAGAATCAAAGGATGCTCATTTAGAAGAAGGAGAGATTGATCAATCTCATGATCAACAAAAAGAGCCAATCATCATTCTCACTGATTCTGATGAAGAAGAAGAAGATAAGGATGAAGAGGAGATTGAGAACTTACAAGACTTATTCCCGATGATCCAGAGACTCTTACGGGAATAGATCTAGCATCCAGAGTTTTTTTTATGATACATTTATGCATCTTAACCTATCTGAGGTTAAAGACTTGCTCAAGGACTTTCAAGAAGTCATGAAGAATGAGATTGAGCAAACATATAGAAGGTACAAAGAGATTAAATATCAACAAGAATTTTAGAAGAACCTACCAAAGGATCCACAAATTGAGAAGATGACATACTCCTAGGTGAAAAGCTGGGTGAGTCATACTAGGATGCCTTATAGGTCGTATGCTGGTAAATATTTATCTCAAATGAAAGTGCTTGCTAGGAGTATAAACAAAAAATGCTCACAAGTGCTTTAAAGCTCCAAATCATCAAACCTCATCTAGCAGCTTCACTCTCAACCTATCCTCAAGCTCTACCTAAGCTTCATCCTATACAAGAGCCTAGGTAATTCATGCCTCACAGGCTATGACCAGAAGAAAATGAAGTAAGGGAGATGATTAATGAGAACACAAACTTTGTGAAGCTCTATGATAGGATAACACTCATATCATCAGCTGATGAGAGAAAGATTGTAGCATTGAAGTATGATGAAGTCTGGGATGCAGTGCTTTTTAAGAGAGTATCTGGACTTGTCCAATACTTATCATACATATCTCAATAGGGATCATTAACTTATAAAGATAGATTGGACCTAATGGAGTTGAGAATGGTCAATGATACAAATAATCCCAGAGATGCTAATTTTTTTTCATATCATGATATCATATATGAACCCATAACATCATGAGATGAAACTGAAGGCTGACAAAGAAGACAAACTTCACATTGTCAAGCTTAGAAGAGAACAACAATCGACTAGCAAACAGAAACAACCAAGTGAAGAACTAATAGAACATCTAGACAGTGCACTTCTAGAAATAGTTGGATATCCTCTGAGGCCATCAGATTTAAAGCTAATCATGAAGAAGATTGATGATATCAGTACAATCACCCAATTACAAGATCGTATTATGATGAAAACCACTTTGAAGTGGTGTTGGAGAGAAAATTAGAAGGGAAAGAAGCTGCAGACATCAGATTGTTTGATCCGGTTGAGATAAAACTTTTACTTCTATCCTATGTGTCATTCCTGAAGACAAAGTCATTCACTGCAATTGATGATGTTGTGCAAGGGTGACTGTTGTTTCTTTATACACATGCTGAGGATTCTAGGCATAGTGTTTTTGAATGCTGCTTTAAAGCAAAGATTAGAGACACATCAGCAATCACTAACACAGATTGAAGAAATCACAAGCCTAAGGATCTCAGAGAATAACAATATGGAATTACACAAGGGTGATCATGTTGTAATCACTCTGTTAGCAACATTGAAATTCAAAGTTCGGATCAAACCATCCTAGAGCAGATGGTGCAACTTCCAATCACCTTTAAGCATGATGATGAGAAGAGTGCAATTCAATACTTCACTAAGCAAATTATGAGTCTTAACAATCATATAATTAACATTCATATTCTCAAACATAACATCAATCATGTAATTAACAAGTCATATAAGCAAACATATGAGTCTTAACATAGAATGCAATCTGACTACACATGTGTAATCAGTTAAACATGCAATCAGGCAATCATACATGTAATCAACCAATCAAAACATTACAAATGAAATCATGCAATCATTCAAATGAAACATAAACACACACATTATCACTAACAAATAAAACATTAACAAGCTAACATCAAAGATTGGCAGCATCATCCTTAGGGGGAGTATTATTGGACTCAACAAGTGCATTAAAGGATAATGTCTGCCATAATCAATCATAATATGTTCTAGCATTCAAATAATCATTGACTAATATTCAAACATCATTAACATTCATATTAAACACTAATTAAGTTTAAATTTATTTTTCAGGTTTATAGATAAAAAGGAATTTTTGCTAAGTGTCCACAGCGGATGAAGACCTGACCATAGCGGATGAACAAGAAGATGCAGTGGATGAAGAATGAAGTCTAAGTGTTGATAGCGGATGACCAAATCCACTCCTGATGAATAGTCCACAGTGGACAATAGCAAAGCAAACACCAAGTGTTCACAGCAGACAACATCCAAGGCACAGCGGACAAGTAGTTCAACATTCACAGTGGATATCTTATCATCCACAGTGGATGGCTTATCATCCACAGCAGACGACTTATAGACTTAGGATTTTATGTAATCTGTTTTTACATAAGGGTATTTTTGTAACTGTACATAGATCCTTGTATAGGTTATAAATAACAGTATACCCTAATCTTTTGTAAGCTTTTGAACAATCTATCAAACAAAGCAGTTATTATTATTCATAGCATTCAAGCATAAAAACACACACAATCAAACACACACACACATAGAATTCATAACATTAATCATGGGTTTCCGCACCATGATTATTGAGTGTTGATTCAATAACAACCTATTGTTATTATTAATATATTGAAAATGACCCTTGGGGGATTTCACTCATTTTGTTCTTGTTCTAAGTTCAAAATTTGAATTCCATCACATGGGGTCGTGCCTCATGAGGCACGCCCCCATGCGCAGCCTGAAACACACCCCGTGCTGAAATTAACACACCCCCGTGTTTGTTAGTCCGACAAGACAAAAAGTATGGTTTCCTGACTTTAGGCACAGGGGCGTGCCCCAGGAGGCACGGGGCCATGCCCCACTACAAACATGAGGTCGTACCTTGTTGAACACGAGGCTGTGCCTGGCAATTCCTAAGCGTACGTACCGACCAACTTTTACGTACATTGTACTAGCACAAGGTCATGCCTTTGAGGCATGGGGTCGTGCTTAAACACTCCTGAAAGCCTATAAATAGGAGCTCATTTACAACTTTGAATGGAGCTTTTGTGAGGTGAAGTACTGGTGTTGCCTCTTAGGAACCCAACCTTTGGAAGTCCTTAGAAGGTTTTGGAGGTCCATTCAATACTTAGAAGAAGCTCAGGATCATTTAACATCATCCATAGTGGATCACCGGTTTGATTGTTCTAATTTACCAATGATTTCATTACTATCTTCTATCCTTGTTGTTATGTTCAAGCTCGTTATAAGCTAAACTTCATTTGTTATCCTAATTTAGTGAACTTTTATGTATGAACTAATTGTGTGGTTTATATTATGTTAATGTTTTCGTAATCTTGGGTAAACTTTTGATGGGTAGCATCTACATGTGAACGGGGAGTTCTAAACTTATGATTTGTAATTGTGAATGTCATACAAGGTTGAAAAACGTATGAACGAACTTTTATTCATGAAACGGATCTTCATATTTAATCCATGGCTAATAAACTAGAAATGGTTATTAGAAATAGTATAACTGTAGCTTTGCTGAATCAATATTTCAGATTAAATGAGCCTGGATCTTAGGATTCATCATGTTCAGATCTGAAAATTCAAAATTAAGATAGGTGGAGGTGTGTGAATCAAAGAACAAAGAGAATGATAGTGTATAATGTTATGATTTCATTAATATTGATGAACAAATTACAATGAGAATCATAGATGGATGATGGAATCAAACCCACCCGAAGGAGGAGTTCTCCTTGGGTAGCGGGTCACACCATCAGAAACACACACACAAAAACCACACTTAAAAAAATACACTAGTGGGTCTATTTATACTATTATTACATCATGACCTAATTTTGACTTTTCTTTTTGTCTTGATGTTGACTTTGTCTTGTATTTGTTTCTTTTGTTTATGAACTTGGTCTCTGAACTCGTACAATGAGATCTTCAGTCGGCTCTGATTATCTTTTGGTAAGCTTTAGTTTATTCAATTGTTGAACCCAACAATACTCCACCTAAACTGATGCTTGCCAAACTCTAACTTTGAAGATCTTCTCTGTCATATGTTTTCTTCATCAACTGATGTTCAGACACAGTTTACTGTAGCTCTCCCCCTTGGATTAAGCTTCTCCTAATATATTTCTGACAAAGGATAGAATCTCTTTAAGAATACTTAGCGCATTAGATATGGGTCGTATCACTTTTGGATTACAGTTCATATCACACTCAAAGGATTAAAATATATTAGGCATATGATGAGGCTTTGAACTTCAATAAACAGCATCAGGAACATAAATCAATCTTGAAAACACTTCCACTCTCTGAATCTCTGAAATAACATGATAATTGCAACACTTTAGTTGACGATCATTTCCCTTAGTTAAAGTCTGTCTAACTGTTCCGCTCAGTAGATAGACACGGGTGCAAAATGTCATCACAGAAGATGAATTCAAGTACTTCAGAAGGAGTGTCTGACAGTTGTACAAATCCCTGAATAAATCAATGATTTCGTGACCGAAGTTGATTTCTTCTTTCGTTTTGAATGCTTAAAATAGATATGCCTGTTGGTTGCAATCATCTGTATTCATGATAATATGTTTGTTCTTGTTTGTTGTAGTCAACTGTTCATCATTTGTTCATCTTTTATTGTTGGACGAATTGCATTTGAAGTTAACTTAGCCGCATTAGGTGAGTAACTCATCCGCATTGGTTCACTCAAGCAGCCGCATTTGTTACACACGTAATTTAATGCATCCGCATTAGTGTACAACCATCCATATTTGTATGATGTTCATCCGCATTTGTATGATAATCATCCACATTTGTGTAATGTTCATCAGCATTCGTATGATCATGATCCACATTTCTGTGATGATCATCCGCATTTGTGTGTTACACATTTGCATTTGTGTGTTTACACATCCGCATTTATGTGTTACACATCCATATTTGTGTTACACCTCATCCGCATTTGTTTGAACATCATCCGCATTTGTATGATGATCATCCACATTTGTTGATATAGTCTTACCATTTTGTCATTTTGAATGATTTGGGCTGTTATAAGTTCCTTGATATTTTTTCATTGGCAGATAGCTCTTGCTTTAGTTTAAATATACACTGGTTTAGACATTAACATGTGTAGGTTGAGTAGGATCAATAGGTCTTTTACCCTTAGACCATTCACGTCTGTGAAATGGAGGAGTCATAATAAATTAATCAGTTGAGAAATGCTTAATTAGTGATGATGATGGAGTCTGCTTGGAACCCAAAGCACTAGAGGATGATTTTAGAATAAAAGTGCTTGGCTCAGGCTATTATTGTCGGTGTGTATGTAGCTGTGGTTGCGGCTCAATCATGGGTTTAGTCTCGATCTCAGGCACATGGACCCTTAATCGTGGCCCTCTCTTATTCCTTTTTCTAAGAAGTGATTCGCAATAGGTTTTAGAGGTCAATTCAACACGTAGAAGAAGCTCGGGATTGTTTAACATCAACCATAGTGGATCACCGGTTTGATTGTTCTAATTTACCAATGATTTCATTACTATCTTCTATCCTTGTTGTTATGTTCAAGCTTGTTATGAGCTAAACTTCATTTGTTATCCTAATTTAGTGAAACTTTATGTAACTTGTGATGAACTAATCGTGTGGTTTATATTATGTTAATGTTATGGAATCTTGGCTAAACTTTTGATGGGTAGCATCTGTATTTGAATGGAGAGTTATAAACTTATGATTTGTAATTGTGAATGTCATACAAGGTTGAAAAACGTTAAACTAACTTTTATTTGTGAAACCGGTCTTCATATTTAATCCATGGCTAATGAACTAGAAATGGTTATTAGAAATCATATAACTTTAGCTTCCTGGTCATTTGCGGGTTCCCTTTTAATAGTCTAAGAAATCTACAGTAATTGCTATGGTTTTCTAAAATTAATGGTATGTTAGAAACGAACTTGATCAACTCTCTTTTTAACATTAAGTTATGTTTTTAGAAATCTTATGTTGAAAGGTTACACGAGATCTACCTACATTACTAGTGACTTTGATTGATCAGTTTTGTGAGTTACTCATGTTGGTGTCCTTATCACTACGGAGCTGGCAGACGAGAAATCCGCGTTGGCTCACAGTTATGAACATTAAGATAATTACATTAATCTATATCTTTAACCACACCACCAATTCATTAGAGTTACATAAGTGTAATCAAAATTAGGATGATAACCTTACTTCACTGAAAGAATCACCAAAAGTCTCAATCTGTCTTTATTTATCATTATTTTTTTAACTCATTTCCTAAATCAAAACTGATAGTCAATTATGAGGGTTGTGAGTAGGCTTAGTATGTCCACGCATTGATACTCGGTTCTTACCAACACTATATTACCTCATGACATGTACACTTGCCTTTTGTGTGTGTAGTTTAGTATTAGTAATAACCATTTAAAACTGAATCTGTTTGAAAAACCTTTATCAAAATATATATACTATTTGCATGAACCAAGTTTTTGTGCCGTTGCCGGGGACACATGGTAGTTTGAAAGGCGATCCAAATTTTTGACTATTTGTTTATGTTTTATATATGTTTAACTCAACATGAAAAAAAAGAAAAAGAAAATAAAGAAGTCTATCCATATGGTGCTATCAAGATTAAAATCAGTGAGTGACTAAGCTTCAATGTCAATGGTAATCGATTAAAAGCCTAAATCGATGTACGAACAAAGATATTCTCGGAGGAACTAAACCTCCACCTCATTAAAAACTAAGTGTGGGAAGGGTCTAGCTAAGGACCCGTAACCAAAACAAGGCTCTATGTTATTTTCTGTCTGTTTATCTTATTAATTGTGTTTACGATTTTAATTTCATGATTTAAATAATTTGGTGATGTTTTAGATTAATCCTAATGCTTTCTTTTAAGCTCATTAAAGGTGGCTGTAGGAAACGATCACACGCATTTGACTCATCACTTTAAGGAAGTTTTCCTTTGTCTTTCTCTACGTAATATTTATTGTGAATCACATTGAGGACAATGTGAAGCTTAACTACGGGGAAGGGTATACATGCTTGATACTTTGCTATAAATTGGTCCAAGTTATAATTAAGTTTTTTGAAAAAAATTGTCTAATTTTAGTGTTTGTGGCAACGACACCGGAAACTGGAAACAATTTTTGAAAAAACAAAATATAAATATAAGTTTTTGAGAAATAAATAAGCAAATAAAACAAACCCAAATAACCTTAAAAATGTTTTTTGTGATATCCTGAAAAGCAAAACGAGTTAGTGAAAATATTCAAACATGTAAAATGAAACACTTATACTCAATTCCATCTGATATGTGAGCTTATTTTTGAGCCTTAAACAAGCTTTGAATTTATGCATTTTTGCTTTCATTATGGATATATTGAGGGTGCCTTATGTTTTGGGTATGCATTTCAAAACCTTATATGTGTTTCTTGCGTAAAAAGGATTTAGGCAATTAGGAAAACCCGACATTCGAGCCTCTACCATTTTCAAATATCCTTACCCAAACATTATCCCTAGTTAGTCCTATCGAGCTTAAACATTTTCAATTTTAATCACCCGAACCATGAAGTCACTAAACCAAAAAGCCTTTAACAAACCCCTTTTCCGTTAAAGACATGTTTTGGTTTATTTAAAAAAAGAAAGAAAGAAAGAAAGAAAAAAAGAGAAAAAAAGAGAACAGAAGAAAACTAATTCCGTTATTTTTTGGTATTTCAAAATATGTGATCGAGAAAGAAAAAAATTATATGAAAAATGCCCAACTTGTGAGGAATTGGTTTAACAAAGGAAAATATAGCAAAAAACAAATCGAATCCAACAATTCGACATCAAAATCCGTTAGGTGCTTTTAGTCTCCAAGCCGAACGAACCTTTAAAAAGGATAGCTACGTATATCATCGGGTTAAAGAGGAGGTGAAGTTTTTGAAATTGTAATACGGTCTTGACAATTTGACCATAAAAGAGTCATTGAGTTAGCATATCCCTTCTAGCTTGAGTATTATATAGGGAACCTTTATATTGTTCTCCTTTTAGTTTATGTCAATCAAATAAGCCAAGATCATCGTCTTTAGCATTTAACCACTTTTTCCCATATTATCCATACCCCGAACCCGAGTCAAGTTACAACCCATCAAAAACCTAATGATTTGTGTAAGTAAATATTTAAAATAGGTGTAGATTTTGATCCCTTACCAAGCATATGATTTCACACATATTCGTACTAGGCAATTGAGCGTATTAGTCATACTTCATCTTATGTATGAATCCATATATATAGCCGAGTGTGAGTGCACCTTGTGAGAAGCATGAATTTTTACATGTTAAAAATCTTTAGAAACCATTTTATTGTTTGAAAGGATATCATTCCATATGTGCTTAACTGTTTATATTTGGGTAAACAAAGTTTGCTTGTATAATTCTCGAAAGATATATTTATATCTTGATTTATTTGGTTACTGGTATTGTTGCTATTTTATGTGATTTTGCTTGAGGACAAGCAAAGTTTAAGTGTGGGGATGTTTGATGTGATCCAAATTATACATATAAAACATATCAATTGCACATCAAATATTTTCAAACTCTTACTAAAAGTGATGAATTGATACTTAAATCATTCATATTGTGTTTTCAGGCATGGAAAAGACCAAGATGAACAAAAGAAGCTTAAAGAGGAAGAAATTAAAGAAAACCAAGCTTTAGAATTCAAGCATGGTGTTGGACTCAACAAGTGCATTAAGGGATAATGCCTGCCATAATAAATCATAATATGTTCTAACATTCAAACAATCATTGACTAACATTCAAACGTCATTAATATTCATATCAAACACTAATTAAGTTTAAATTTCTTTTTCAGATTTGTAGATAAAAAGGAATTTGGCTAAGTGTCCACAACGGATGAAGATCTGACCACATGGGATGAACAAGAAGATGCAGCGGATGAAGAAAGAAGTCTAAGTGCTAACAGCGGATGAACAATCACATATAGTGGATGACCAAGTCCACAACTGATGAACAAGTCCACAGCTGATGAACAATCCACAACGGATGTACATCCACAGCGGATGCACACTCCACAGCGGACAACAACAAAGCAAACACCAAGTGTTCACAGTGGACAACATCCAAGGCACAACGATCAAGTAGTTCAACATTCACAGTGGACATCTTATCATCCACAGCGGACAACTTATCATCCATAGTGGACGACTTATAGACTTAGGATTTTATGTAATCTATTTTTACATAAGGGTATTTTTGTAACTATACATAGATCCTTGTATAAGTCATAAATAGCAGTATACCCTAATACTTTGTAAGCCTTTGAATAATCAATCAAATAAAGCAGTTATTATTATTCATAGCATTCAAGCATACAAACACACACAATCAAACACACACATAGATTTCATATCATTAATCATTGGTTTCCACACCATGATTATTGAGTGTTAATTCAATAACAACCTGTTGTTATTATTGGGAGATTGAAAACGATCCTTGGGGGAACTCATTTTGTTCTTCTAAGTTCAAAACCCGAATTCCATCAGGTGGTATTACAGGCTTGGCTCAAATCAATCAACTGATTTTTGATCCTCTCAATCAATACAATGATATCTATGGTTCATTAGCTTTATATCAACCATTTTTGAGCTAAAAATCGACACAAAAACTCTCTTCTACATCAAACATTCAACTAATGCTCAAAAACATGATTTAATCATCTGTTTTAGTGTATTTTGATGAAGATTTTGTGTTTTTGTTGTTATCAAATATCTCAACATCAGTCATTCATTGTTTTCAAATGTGTTCATCACAAAAACTATCCAAAACCTCATAGGTTCAAGGGTTTTTAGACAAAACAGTACACGGGTACTATTCTATCAAGTTTTCATCAAAAAAACATTGTTTTGGAAATTTTGAATCCATTTATTTTATTTAAACATAATATTTGAGTTATTCTATACTCAAATCAGGCGATTAAACATCTTCAAACAACAAACCGATTGTTGTTTCTTTGACATTGTTACAACCGCAATTGTTGCAAGGATAAACCCTAGTTATTCATTCATACACAAAATACAAAATCGACGATGATTTTGTTGTGTTCATCAAAAATAAAGAAGAAACCGATTCTTCTTTCGAAGTTTTGAAAAAGTCACGTTTTGATCCAAAAAGTTGATTTTTAAAACATATTGTTTGTTTTTAGGGTTTTGACTTTTCTTGACTAACATCATTAAAAGGATTTTGATTGATTTTGACATTCCTTAAACAGAATATTCCCTTTTATTCTACCGAGAATTGACAGTGACTTAACCTTGGACATTATCTAATTAATTTCAAATTAATTTATTTCCTTTATTCGATAAAATGAAAAGTAACAAAAACAACAAACAAATCCTAGTGACCTTAGGATAAATCAAAATTTAGCACCGAGCTAAATAATCAAACAAATTTGACTTAAACTATTAAGTTCAAAATTTAACAATCATGTCATATGGAATTTCAGTTTCCAACAGTGGTCTCAAACCACCCAGACTGAAGAACAAAGTTGACTTCAATAAATAGAAAATAATGTTCAGGAACTAGATTATTTTTCAAGACCTGGATTTATGGACTTCCATAATCGAGGGACCATACATACCTGTGACTCTTGGTCCAATTTACAACATACAAAAACCAGTCAGCTTAAAGTGTGTAGCTAGTGATGACCTGAAAAAGGTCAAAATAGACATGAAAGCCTATAACATTATGGCAATGACTCTGCCATTTAAGATACTGACAAGAGTTGAGAACTTCAAAACAGTACAGTGTGAAGGAAGTGAGGAAATCAGGGAAATCAAGAAAGAAAAATTAGGGACCCAGTATGAAACCTTTCACCATGTTCAAGGAGAGTCAATACCACAATAGCTCCATAGATTCGTACAGCTGGTAAATGAGATGATTGTTTATGGTCTCAATATGAGTCAGTGAAGATTAAGAAGAAAATGTTGCATACTCTTCCAGAGAGATGGACTCAATCTGATGAAAGCAACACTGGATCTAGAAGCATTATCATTGGATGCACTAGTGGCCAAATTAGAGGCACTAGAACTAGATGAGAGATTGAGAAACAACATCACAGTTAGACATGTGGAATCATACAAGTTCAAGGAGATGCAACAAATAAATAGTGCATTCTTGACATGCGCTGGTGAAGAAGAAGAGGAGGGGTTTCTTGATTCAATTGAAACTTCATTCCTTTCAGCTCCTAAATCATCACAAAACAAACAGAAGTCTAAGAAGACTGGTGTTCATGCTTTACATGAAGCAAAACCTCAGAGCAAACAACACCCACATGCTTCCAGCTCCAGCAAACAACATCATACAAAGACCCAAAACACCCATGAATGCTCTCACAATCATTTTGCAAAGTGATAAGCAGAAGGCAACCTTTGTAACTTTCTCCATAAGTTTTGAAGCATACTTGGGTGCAAATCTCACACCACCATAAATCATCCGGCAAGACTTGGATGAATTGCCACCAGATATGGTTGAAGAGATGGATCTTCAATGGTCTATGGCAATGATATCATATAGATCAAAGAAGTTTCTACAAAGAAACAGAGGGTTGAATATGGACAAGAAAACAAAGATAGGTTTTGACAAGTCCAAAATAAGATGCTACAACTGTCAACTCTATGGTTACTTCTCAAGGGAATGCTAACAACCTAGGGCTAAAACAACCAACAACCACAAACTTCAAGTGGTTATCAAACAAGCAGACAAGTTCCACCTCCCATCAGCATCCCATCTGCACCAATACTAACATAAATAACATAGTATAGCCCCAATCAAAACTCCAAGTCAATGATAATAAAACAAGATAGTGAGTGTGACTGGAGTATGTATGAGGCAGAGATACAATCTCTTGACCATGCCCTCAAGGCACATATGGAGGATAAGATTGCTGAAATCTCGAAAGAGGTAAAGGAGAATCTTTGTTCTCAAGCATGCATTGATGAAGTCACAAGACACAGAGAGCATGCAGACCAACTTTCTAAGAAAGTTATTGAAAAAAATATTTTAAATGACCATTTAAAATCAGAACAAAAACAATATGAGATCAAAATTCTACCACCGAAAAATGATTTGGACAAATTGTTGTCTGAAAAGCTAACACTAGAAGCTCAAGTTGAGCAACTCTCTGAATCTTTGACTCAGTCAAAAACATTACAAGATGAAACTGAAGTGAAACATCAAAAGTTTCAGGTGAGCAATAAGAAGTTCGAAGAACTTCTTGCTCAACAAAGGGCATTCAAAGACCCTTCAGGTTTGGGATATAATAAGGTTAACCCACCTTAAAATGATAACTATATTCCACTACCTGACTCAATGATAAACAAACATGGGGAATCACTTGACCCTCATTACAGGACATATGACTGTAAACCATCATCACCATCATCATCATCTAAATCATCATTAATATAAAAATCACCTCTGAAAAAATTTGTTAAAAGCCAAGCACCGCCACAAATAAAATCAACACATTTTTATCAAGGATAAAACAATGAATTTGATGTACACACATCAGATGAAGATGATGCAGATTTACTCTATGATGAGTCAGATCAACCAATTACTGAAATAGAAAAAGTTTCAAGTATGGTTGATACAACACCAAAACAACCAAAACAGAAACAAGTTTTTGATATCTGCTCAGGTGGAAGAAAGGCTGAGTCTTCCACTGTCTCTCCCAAAATACCAAACAAAGGGAAGGGAAAAGCCCCCATTGATGAGCTCAAAAATGGATCGATCTGTGATGATATATGAACACAATTCAATCTAAAACACACAAGTATTCAATTCAATACAAGCAAATCAACAAAAATTCATAGAGTTTTCATTGATTAGCATATAGAAGAATACAAAGTGTAGGAAACAGTTACAATACGTCTAAATCTCTCTCATCATTATCTTCATTTTCTTCATCATCATTTTCATCATTCTCTTCCTTAATAGGAAGTTCCTCTATCAAATCATTAGGATAAACAGGTTCTTCTTCTGATAAGTGATAATGATCAACAGTTATATCAACATCATCATTTGCTACATTCATGATATAATCAAATAATGGAACATTCTGAGCTCCTGTCACCATAGACAATCTCTTATAAGATATCTTAGACATGTGTTCAAGGATCATGGTTTCTCCACTAACACCATGAACTCTAATATCTATATGTTCTTCATTGATAATCATTTGAAGAAATTGAGGATACGTCAAATACTTGTTTCTTATTCCTTTTTCTAGATTGAAGATGAATCCATTCAGAATCTATTTGGACATATTAAACCTTCTGTTTGTTGCCAAAGCTACTATCGGGGATGCAATGTCCACAGGAAAAGAATTCCATTCTGCACTTCTCTTGGACATGCAATGTTGGAAAATGTAGCACAGTAACTTCAATGATTATAAACTCTCGCTCTGAAAAATTGCTTCTTTGGAAAGTGATTAGGGTGACCCATTGCCAAGAATATTTCTCTACATTCATTAAAAGCCAACTCATAATAATCATCGGGTCATTTTGTCCTGATCTCAGAGCTTCTCGAATAGAATCTTCAGAGACTTCAATCATCCTTAGATTATTAATAAAACCTCTAACAACTTTTCTTCCATTATCATCAGTGTCAATGTATGCAGTGTTCCAAAATTTCTTAATCAGCCTTGAATAGATAATTGGTTGGTAACACATTGCATAAACATATTTGGTTCTCAGCAAAAATCTTATCATCTCTTCGTATTCGATAGCATCTCTAACTTCTTCATTAAGAAGAGCAGCAACATTGTGTTTTGGCTCGAATTTTAACTCAGCCATCTGCAAAATAACAAAGACATTTTAGACTTTTGATAGTTAGACCTTAAACTCAATTAAAATTTATTGACTTTTAGACTTAATGCATTTTAACCTTTTTATCAATTTTACACTTAAAATTTTAAGTGTTTAACTTTTTATCATTTTTCATTTAAAATTTCTAAGTGTTTGATATTCTGTTGAAAAACAACAATTCAAACAAATTGATTTCTTTGTTGATTTAACACACTTTAGATTTCAATTTTAGTTTAAAAGCAGATTTTCAATATAAATTTTAATTGATTTTTCATTTCTTTTTTTATTATTATTTTTATTAAGAAACAAAATTCTGGTCTGTTCATCTTCATCATCGGACATGAAGATCCATCACAGAATCAACAGATGATGAATAATCCGATTTGAATGCACCAACAAGTTCGAAATCAAGTTTATATCATCATTCAAACATCAATTTCAGTTCAATTTATCATTTCAATCGACATTTTAACAGATTTACACAATCTAGGGTATCGAACGCCCGAATAGGTTCAAAACGCCCAAATCAAATCAACCTGTTAATCAAAGATATCAGTGATTTTGATCACAAACTTACACTTAGAATCAAGAAAGGTGACTTTCGAATGCAAGTGTAACTCAGAAATCAATCGAAATGAGAAACAAGGATTTATTGAGACAACTGATTTTTGAGAGAGTTTAAGTGTTCAGGGGAAATTTTGTGAATGAAATGTGAAATCAAAAAGTGTTGTTTATATACTAAGTGAAAAATTTTAGGCGCATGAGCATTGTTTGTGCGCATGGGCTTAGAAGCATGAGCACTGTTCAGACGCATAAGCACTGTTCAGGCGCATGTGCTTAGCTGAAACGCCCAATACTTATTTGATTTCTACACTTGGAAGCATAGGAACTGTTCAGGCGCATAGGAAGATTAAAACGCCCAACACTTGAACAAATCTGAAAAATTCATCATGCTCCTAGTCTTTGACTTTTAACCGGTGTTCAGGCGCATGAGATAACTTTCATGTGTCTAACACTTGTAATTTTCAGATCTTCCACCTGTATACTGTTTAGACATATTAGCACTGTTCATATACTAATATTTAAACAATTTATCAAATTTTGACTTTAATTAGTCAAATTTTGACTTTCACCCAAAATTTACACAATAGACCCTCAATTTTGAACTTTTTGCATTTCAAATTTTTATTTTTATTTTGAATTTTTAATTTTTATATTTTGACCTTTTTATTTTTATTTATTTTTCAAAAATAATTTCCCATCATTTTAGTCTCTAGATTTTAACAAATAGTCTCATATTATATTTTTGCAAGAAGCTTTTCCACTTTAAAATGTTTTTCAGGTTTATTTTTACATTATGTCAAACACACACATGCTTGAACTTTTTAGCTTCATCCTTTCAATCCAAAAAAATTAATTTTGATTTTTCATATGTTGAAATTTGAAAATCAATTTGACTTTGCAAGAAGAGAAAACTAATCATTATCAACATGCCTGCACACAGAAAATCATGCAAAAATCAAAACTAAAGCAGAATAAAAATCTACTATATACAATTGAATCACATGCCTGTAGTGAGATCATATCAGTTAAGATCAGCACGTTAAAATAAAATAAAATGATGAATAGTCATAGACAGTGATTAAATTCTGATCAAGTGTGTTCCAGGTCAGCATTTCTACAACAAAGGAGACACGAGATCTAAGGACAGAAAATGAATGCTTTTGGCAATATGATCAGCACACTTACTTTTTCAATTCTTGGATTGATTAAGTTACGATTAGATATGACATTATGTAAGTCACACTTAGACTTAGAGAGTTCAACTCTCATAAAGATCTGCAAGAAATCACCTTTCTCAACTTGTTAACCTGACATATACTTATAACCAGATCTCATGTTGAGATTATGCACATTGGCATCTTTTTGCATCAGGAGAGAATATCCAGGTCTGTAATGACTTACAAGAAAGGATATCTCCTTGCATGGCCGTTCTTTTTATTTTTTAATTTTTAATTTTTTTTTAGTTTTTTATTTTTGTTTAAATTTTCAAAAATAATTTCCCATCATTTTTGTCTCTATTTAATTTTTACAAAACAAATAATCTCATTTTGTTTGCAAAAAGTTTTTCAACTGAATTTGAATTCTTTTTCAGGTTCATTTTTACATCATATCGAACACACACTTTTTTGAAATTTCAACTTCATCCATTTTATCCAAAACACTTTATTTTTGATTTTTCACTTTTTGAAATTCAATTATTTTCTCTTTTTCATTTTTTTACTCCACCTAAACTTTTAAGTTTAACAAAACTTAAAAGTTTCTTAAATTTGTCACATGAAGATCACACTAATCATTATGAATATGCCTGCACACTGAAAAACATGCAAAAATCAAAATTAAAGCAAAATAAAAATCTAATATTTACAAATGAATCAATGTCCTCAGTGAGATCATATTAGATAAGATCAGCACTTTGAAAAAAAAAAATTTATGGATAGTCATAGACAATGAATAAATCCTGATCAAGTGTGTTCTAGGTCAGTATTGCTACAGCAAAGGAGACACGAGATCTAAGGACAGAAAATGAGTGCATTTAGCAAGATATCCAGCACACTTACTTTTTCAATTATTGGATTGTTTAAGGTACAATTAGATATGACATTATGCAGTCACACTTAGACTTAGAGATGTTAATTCTCATAAAGATATGCAAGAAGTCACTGTTCTCAATTTGTTAACCTGACATATACTATAACCAGATCTCATTTGGTGTTTGTGCAAATTGGCATCTTGTTACATCAGTGAGTATATCCAGGTCTGTAATCACTTACAACAAAGGATATCTCATCACTTCAGGTCTATGATGACTCATAACAGGGAAGTGTTAGATGCATTAAATAATTAGAGCTCAATGGTTATTCATATCACCATCAGGTGTGAGATTATGTCTTAACAATCAATCAATTTGAGAAATCAACACGACTCATTAGTGCTAAGAAAGACATACATGAATGCATGAGTGATTCAATTTATTCACAAGAATTTACTTTTTCAGTCTAATTACATGAACTTACTTGCACATCATATCTGATCATGTCAGACTTTAGTCAAAAGCGAAGTATGCAACTGATCAAACTAATGTATCTATCATTTCTCACATATTGCAATGACACATTCATCCTAAATAATGAATTAACAAAGAAGGACTCTATTTTTGTAGTTTTTGTTTTATATTTTTATCTTTTGATTTTTTTTCTAATTTTGTATTTTGTTTTACTTTTTCTGATAAACATGCACACACAAAAATACAATCAAGCAATTTAACTTTGACAGGTTCTCTGGCTGTGTCCTATTCATATAAGGGAGGGTTCTGATCATATTTAGACTTAATTAACTGAATTACTCAAAAACCAGTTTTTAAAAGTGGTTAATAAGACCAATTGACTCTACCAAATACTCAAACCGTCCTGGTAAGAAGGCTTAGTAAAAAGGTCGGCCAGCTATTTTTCAGTAGCAATTTGAATCAGAATGATTAAACCTTTTTCAGAGTTATCTCTGAGAAAATGATATCGAATCTCGATATGTTTTGTTTTTGAATGTTGGACATGATTAGCTGTAATGAACATAGCAGCTGTGTTATCAATGTAAATAGGTGTTTTAAGAAAGTTGAACCCGTAATCCAGCAGTTAGTTTTGTAACCAAAGGATTTGAGAACATCCTGCTGAAGCAGCAATGTACTCAGCTTTTGCAGTAGAAACATATACATTTGTTTGTTTCTTGCATTGCCACGAGACAAATTTGGGTCCTAAAAATTGACACCCACCCGTAGTTGATTTTCTATCTTGACAACAACCGCCATAATTACTATCAGTATACCCATGTAACTCGAAATTTCCTTCGTAAGGATACCATAGCCCTAAAGCTGGTTTACCTTTGAGATACCTGAATATTCTTTTGACAACAATTAAGTGGGATTCTTTGGGGTCTGATTGATACCTTGCACAGACACAAACAGCATACATAATGTCTGGTCTAGATGCAGTGAGATACATCAAAGATCCAGTCATCGATCTGTATAATGTTTGGTCTACTGATTTTCCTTTCGGATCAGGCTCAATCTTGGTGTTCACATCAGTTGGAGTTCTAATTGACTGACAATCAAGCAGCTTAAATTTCTTCAAGAGTTTGTTGATGAACTTCTCTTGGTTGATAAAAATACCATCTACAGATTGCTTAACTTGTAGTCCAAGAAAAAAATTTATCTCTCCCATAGAACTCATCTGAAATCGAGACTTCATGATTTCTTCGAATTCATTGCACAGTTTTGGACTTGTCGAACCAAATATGATATCATCAACATACACTTGTACACATAAGAGATCATCTGCATCCTTCTTTATGAACAAAGTTGGATCGATTTTCCCTCTGGTATATCCATGTTGGATTAAGTGCTGTGACAATGTCTCATACCAGATTCTAGGGGCTTGATATAGTCCATATAAAGCTTTGCTCAACTTTTACACACGATGTGGATATGTAGCATCTTCAAAACCTGGAGGTTGCTTCACGTACACATCATCGGTGATAGAACCATACAAAAATGCACCCTTTACATCCATTTGATACACTTTAGATTTCATGAATGAGGCATAAACCAGGAAGACACAAATAGATTCAAGTCTTGCAACTGGAGCAAATACTTCATCATAATTAATACCTTCTTCTTGAGTGTATCCTTGTGCAACTAATCTCGCTTTATTTCGGATTACAATACCTCTATTATCAGTTTTATTTCTGAATAACCATTTTGTGCCTATAGCATTTTCTCCTTCAGGTAAATCCTCCAGATTCCACACTTCTTGTTTGCGGAACTGTAATAATTCTTCTTGCATAGCCTCGATCCAACCATTGTCCTTTAACGCTTCGGAAATGTTTTTGGGAAAATAAAGCAAGAGTATAAGCAGACGTTTGCTTGTTCTGATTTACTTCTCGTCATTCTCTCACTCAAAGGACCAATAATCAGAGATGTGGGATGGTTCCTGTGGATACGATATGTTGGAATCTCATTTCCTTGAACATGAACCAGATTGGTTTGGTTCAAGTTTGAAAGCTGATGCAATAGGCTTGAAGAATGTGGATTGAAATTGGGAACTTGAGTCGGTGAGTTGATAAAGTAATCAATATTACCAGACTCAACTACATCACTAGAAATAGATGAAGTTCCAAACTCAGGTTGTACAATTTCTATACTATCATTAGGAATTGGTTGTGACACATCTTGGTTTTTAGAAACTGACTGAACATTATTTTGATGAGAATGATCATCATTATTTAACTGAAAATAGAATCTCTAACAAAAGAAAAGAAGGGATAGTTTGGGCTTGAATCATCTGCATCATCAGAATCCGAATCGACACTGAATGAACCGAGATCTCCCTGAATTTTCTTTTCACTTGTAGAATTAAGCAAGTTAGATTGATTAAACAAGTTGGATCGAAAAGAGTTTGACAATGAATCTAAATCAAATAACCATGCAGGACCATTTGACACTGATGGAAAAGAGTTTTCAAGAAATTTAACATTGAATGTTTCAACTATAATGTTAGTCCTAGAGTTATAAACTCAATAGGCCTTTGATACAGATGAATATCCAACGAAAAATCCATCATCAGATTTTGATTCAAATTTTCCTAAATGATCACTTGAATTTAGAATCATAACCGGACAACCAAAAGATTTAAGAAAATCTATGTTTGGTTTCCTGCCAAACATTAACTCATATGGAGTTTTTAGTTTGCCTTTAATAATTAAGGAACGGTTCTGAACAAAACATGCAGTTGATATTGCTTCATCCCAGAATGTGATTGGAATTTTAGCATCGGCTAACATGGATCGTGCAGCTTCAATCAATGTTCGGTTCTTCCTTTCAGCAACTCCATTTTGTTGAGGAGTTCTGGGAGCACTGAACTGATGAGCTATTCCTTTCTCTGCACAAAACATGTCAAGAGTTAGATTTTTGAATTCCGTCCCATTATCACTTCTAATTATTTTTACTTTTTGATCAAGTTGATTTTTAACTTTAATGATGAATTCTTTTATTAATTCAACTGTTTCAGATTTAGCATTTAGAAAGAAAACCCATGAAAATCTTGTATAGTCATCAATGATAACTAAACAGTAAGATTTTCTTCCAATACTCTTCACGTTGGTTGGTCCAAAAAGGTCCATATGCAACAACTGAAGGGGTTTGGAATTTGAGTTTATCAGCTTGGACTTATAAGACGCTCTGTGCTGTTTCCCTTTTAAACATGCTGAGCATAAATCAGTTGTGGCAAACTTCTTCGATGGAAGGCCAATAACATGATTTCCCGCTACAAGCTTGTTCATATTCTTGAAATTTGAATGCCCCAGATGTGTATGCCAAAGCTGGCTTTCATCATTTGATGCTTTAGAAAAGAGACAAGTTGTTTTTGTAGAAGAGTCCACTTGAGACATATCCAGTTTGTATACGTCTCGGTCTCTGACAGCTTTAACAACCATGCAATCCTTGCTTATCTGAAATCCTAACTTCAAGATATAACAGAAAGAATCATCAAAAAGTACAGAGTAGGATTTATCACAAATTTGGGATACGCTTAACAAATTAAAGTTCAACTATGAACAGAAGTTGACTTTATCAAAGCTTATAATCCCGTTGGATACTGTTCATTCTCCGGTTATTTTTCCTCCCGTATCACCACCAAAGGCGACATGCGTTCCATCTTTTAACTTAAAATCTTGTAATAAGTCCTGATTGCCTGTCATATGCCGGCTACACCCGCTATCCACATACCAAGTATTGATTGGTCTTCTCGGGCGTACCTGCAAAACAAAACAATTTAAGTTGAATTATCTACCCAAGCCGAAATGGTCTTGGGTTTTCCAAACTTGTCAATAATAGTAAATTGTTTAAAGTGAAGTTTGTTGACATCAGTTTTATTCTTTATGAATTTACCAATTCTGTTATTTGTAACAAAATTATGCTTGTTTGGAAAATTCATGCTTTTTGACTGACCATTGTTTGAAAAGCTTTTATTTTCAAAACTTTTGTTATTAATTCTCATTGACCTTGTAATGAAATTATCATTTATGTATTGTTTAGGTCTCACTGAATTATTTTTTTGAAAGTGTTTAAACCTAAGGAGGGTTGGTGTGTTAATCTTTGAAAACCAACATTTTGGTTTCTTTTATATTGCGGCTTAACATAACCTTTGTTCACTGTTGAAGTGGCAAATCCTCTCCTCTGTGAATTCTTTCTAAAGTAACAATATTTAGTGTTGTGAGTTTGCTCATCACAGTAGGTATAGTATTTGTTAAAATAACACTCTGAAGTTGAGTGATTTCTCATATCGCAAATGTGACAGTATTTGTTAAAAAAAACATTCAGACGTTTTGTGATTATACATGTCACATATGTTACAATACCTCTGTGGAGTCTTGAATAATTTCTTATTAACCTTTGACGTTGACGCAACATTAGAAACTTGTTTACTTTTAGGTGTCAATGAGTTAATTTGTTGTTTTTGATTTGAAGAATTGTGCTTTTGATTTGAACCACTTTTCTTTTGCACAATTTGTTTTTGTTTTTGAATATGAATTTCATTCTTGTTTTCCTTAGATACAAATCTTTTAGCTACTGCAGAAGTCTTAGAATCTGAACCCGTTTTCAGATCAGAGGTTGATTTGTTCTTAGGATTTTCTTTAACATCTTGAATGGAGTTCACATTCAACAAACTAGCAGATATAAATTTAATTGGCTTTAATTTTATTGCCTGATTTGTTTCTTTTGTATGATTTTCCTGAATTTTTATTTGTTTATTTTTAGCTTTATTTATCTTTCTTCTTCTTCTTTGGTTCCTTGATTTTGTAGAACCAGTTTTCGGTTTAGATTGAACATCCTCAGTTGAAGATTCCTTTTCACATTCTTTCTTTTTCTGGCCTTTTATCCATTTAATGAATTCTGGGTTATTTAGACCAAATGAATTTGAATCTTCTGATGTTTCTTCATCATTTTGAGCTTTGTTTTGATTTTTTGAGTTTTGATTTTCAGTTATAATATTCACTTCCTCAAAAACTAATTCTTTACGAACAAAAACTTTCTTTGTTTTAGGCTTTGGTTCATAAGATTTTACTTTAACAGGATGACCATTTTTTATCTTTTCGTTATCTTTCTCTTCAAAAATTTCCACGTTTGTTTTCTCTTCTTCAACATCAGACATCTTGGTCTTGTTTTGAAAAGCTTTTAATTTTGCCTTGTTTTCTGGAGAGTGATCATGAGTGTTAAAGTTTTCTGGTAAAGTATTTGTTATTGATTCAGGCATCGGTTTATGAGTGAAACCCAATCCTGCCTTTTGTTTATCTTTTCTTTCATTTACCAGTTTTTCCACAATACTTTTAGAACTTTTAACTTTTGCGAGATCCACTTGTGTAGCAGCATGTGCTATCTTCTCCAGTTCAATATTTTTTGTCATCTCTTCAAGTTGTTTTGATACAATTTCAAGTTCTCTTAGAGTTTTGTTCCATGAATTTTGAAGAGAGATAATCTTTTCATCAGATACTTTATGATCGTTTTTGAGTTTGTTATGCATTAATTCTTCTTGCTTGAATTTTTCACAAATCTTATAAGAATAATTTCCGTAGTATTCGACATGTTCGAAGCAAGACTTTGTGCATAATTTTTCTCTGACTTCTGATGGAATTTCAGAATATTTAGGAGGAGAAGCTTCAGAGTTAGAGCTTTCAACCTTTGGTTGATCAGATTTTGCTATCAATGCAACTTTCTCTGAATCTTCTTTGGGATCAGACTTGTCACTCCAGTCATAATCCTCTTCCTCGTTCTCAGAGTTTCCATCAGCTTTTGGATCATTAAATTCAGACCAATCTTCTTTTTGTATTTCTGCAACAAGTGATAAATTGGAGGTTAAATCAGCAGTAAATTGCTCAGCGTATGCACTCCAATCATAACCATCTTTAACATTAACAATAAGAGCTTTCTTGGGCTCCTCTGATGATTTAGAATCATCTTTCATTTCTGGCATTGGTAGGCTTTGATAAGGTTTCTAAAATGTCTTCTATGAAGATTGCTAAAACCTTTGATTACTTGAGCTTGATTGGCCATTTCCTCCTTTATTCCTTGGAGCTTTGCACTCTCTAGAGAATTGTCCATAGCTGTTACAGTTGAAACACCTAGATTTGGACTTATCAAATCCAACAGACTTGTTTGCACTCGGCTTGTAGTTTCTGTTGACATACGAGTGTTTCTGAGTCCTGCAAGCTATCATAACCATTTGCCAGTTGAGATCCATTTCTTCTACATCATCTGGATCCATTTCAAACAAATCCTGCAAAACAAGATCAAGTTGAGTTAGATGACTACCTTGATAAGCTTGAAAGCTTTCCATAAATGTAGTGAAAGCAGTTTTAGACTCTTCATCCTGTAATAGGATGTTTATTACATCGTTAACTTTGCTATTTTTAGTAGAGTTAGCAGATGGAGTCTCTGCTTGAGATTTAGAACTTTTAGGCATAGAAGCAGATTGAGGTTGATTCTGAGTTGTATAGGTAGGAGCACTTGTGTAAGTAGAATCAGTGACGAACCCTGCGCCACAAATAGATCACCCTCATCTTCTGGTGAAGTTTCATTCTTAGCCATGAATGCATTCTCCACAGTATTTTCTGGAGAAGCAACATATTTATATTGTGACATCGAATCTGGTCTGTCATTGTTTCTAGAACTTTCATCAATTTCGACAGATTCTATTTTAGCAATCAAGAGATCAAGATCCATTAGGAATTTCTCAGTATGTTTTAACATAGTGACTGTTTGCTTCCATAAAGATGGAAGAGCATTGAGAAGCCTGAAGTTAAGATCTTTTAAATCATTCTTGATGCCTGCAGTCGACATCTCAGTAGTCAGTTGAACAAATCTGTTCATCATCTGATTTATTGTTTCACCAGATAAATGTTCAAAAAGTTCTAATTGTCTCTTTAACTTTTGCCTTTTCAGATCCTGGATCTCCTTTCCACCTTCACATATTATTTTCAAGGCCTTATACATGGTGTATCCAGTCTGATAACCATCAAGCCTTGTAAGGACATCAAGTGGCAGTCCTTTGCATATCAGAGAATAAACTCTTATATCATTTTTCACTTTTCTTAGATCACCACCTTGCAGACCATCTTTAGGGTATGGTTCTGGAGAGTCTTTAGTGTAGACAAATCCTCCATCAGGACCATCTGAAGTGATGGGAATGTGAGGTCCTCTTTCTATTGATTTCCATAGATCAGTATCAATAGAATTAAGATGATGTTTCAGTCTAAGTGACCAATTCTTAAAATCAGCTCTATTCTTTAGTTTAGGAACTCTGTTCTCTGAGTCTTCTGATTTCACCATTTTTAATTTTGTATTTTAGAAAAAGATTTGTTTTTGTTTCTTTTAAGTTTTTGAATTAAAACAATAAATTGAAAATATTTTTTTTTGGATTTTTAAGTTTTTGAAAAATTTTTGAAAAATTTCTAAGTGTTGAAGCTGATGCGTCCAAATAGTGGTAAAGCACCCAAACAGTTGTGATACTTCCTTTGACTTTGACTTTGAAACGTCTAAGGGATTGCCTTAGAAAAATTCCAAAACGTCCAATTTGAAAAACGCCCAAATAGTTGTAATGCGCCTCAACAGTTGTAAAACGCCTGGAATTCCTTAGTTTCAGAAAATCTTCAGTGTCCACACAGTTGAAAAAAGCCCACACAGTAGAAAAACGCCTAACTGAAAAACGCCCACACAGTAGAAAAACGCCTAACTGAAAAATGCCCAAACAGTGGAAAAGCGCCTAAACAGTTGTTATGCGCCTAACACTTAAGCAATTTTCAGCAGTGTTTTTGACCTAATGCGCCACATTCATCAGTTTCATATGAACTTAAATTTTCTGAAATCCTTCAAAACTTGATTAATTGGTCTGAAATCCTTAAATTATGTAGGAAATTGATCAATAATCAATCCTTCAACTTCAATTTCTTCAATTAACAACCAAAATTGATCTTTTGATTCAAGAACAGGTTTGACAAATGAAGAACAGGTTCAAAGAGCTTTTTGCTCAAATTCATTGATTTGAACGAATTGTACTGCTAATTGTAAATCAAATCATGTTCCTAATGATGAAACACAACTGAATTCAACAATTATACGACTAAATTGTTTATCAATCACAGATTCAAGTGATTTTGAGAGTTCGACAGTTGAAGAACTTCAATCACTGAACCGAAAGCTCTGATACCATTTGATGAGCTCAAAAATGGATCAATCTGTAATGATATATGAACACAATTCAATCTAAAACACACAAGTATTCAATTCAATACAAGCAAATCAACCAAAATTCATAAAGTTTTCATTGATTAGCATATAGAAGAATACAAAGTGTAGGAAACAGTTACAATACGTCTAAATTTCTCTCATCCCCTACACAATACATATCTATGCTATATATACTAATCAAGAAAACAAAGGAACATATTTATATAAAAAGTCCCTATACTATGACAAAAAAATACAAAAGACACACAAAGACAAATGTTAATCTTCCAAGAAGCATCTACACCCATTCAGTCCAAACAACAAACCTTAACTTTTGATATTCCATTAAAGTCAAACTTAAAATCAAAAGCTTTCAACAAACAAGGTACTGCAAATTTTCCTTACTGTGAGTGGTGTGATCAATACACCTACAGCATCGAAAGTGCAAATATGGTAAGTACTGCAAATACTATGATATGAACAATCATAGTACAGAAACATGTCATTTCACAACTATTGATCAATTTGTGAAAGAAATAATCATAGTACAGCAAATTGCTTTTTCAATAAAAAGATTACAAAGCAAAACAAACAAACTCAAGTTGAGAAATCAATTGAGAAATAGACAAAATTTTAAACAATGACAAAAGTTGTTTTAAACAATGACAAAATTTTAACAAGGGAGGAGTACCAAGACAAACTCCTCATACAAAAGTTGCTTTAAACAATGACAAAATTTTTTATGACAACTTTAAACAAACAGACATGAGACATAAGTCTCAAAAAAGACATCCATCAGACATGAGCACTCAAAGGAGGAGAGCTCAAAGCACTTCTCCTGAAAGAGCTAAAAACATGCAAATGAAACTAGTGTACCTAGAGTTCCTAAGCCTGCAGACAATGCTTCTTGTTAGGTCTAGATCCATTGTATAGGTTTAGATGATTAGTCATCTCTTGTAATGAATCTTTGTAAATCTCTTTCTTTTGTATGCAAGTTATATATATGTTAACCCAAAATATCATTTATGTTGATTGTATGTGTAATTACAGGAAAACATCATACTTGGTCAATTTGGAAAATTGACCAAGTGCAAGAATTATCTGCGAATGAACAAGTTTGTTCTTCCGTAGATGTTCTGCGGTACATAAATGAACCAAGTCAAACATGCATCCGTATATCTCCTGCGGAAGCACAACAACATCTACTGAAGAACAAGTCCAAAGATCAAGTTGCTGCTACTGCGGAAGAGTTTGCTCCTGAGGATGAAGTTCAAAATCATCAAAGAACCAAATCCTACAGAAGGCCAACTCCTACAGAAGAACAAAATACTTGCATGATCTCTAATCATGCAAGTACAACATATGAAGTCAACAAGTCAAGCTGACTGAAGTGATGTCATCAAGTCAACATCTACGGAAGACTTTAATTTAGTCAAATAGAATATTTCATGTCGTCATGATTTATTTTCTTTCCCCACGTAAAAAGTGAATCCCTCTACCTATAAATAGAAGGCATGGGTGCACACTTTTAGGGCACCACACCAGACCAAAAACATTCAACAGAAAACATTGAACAACAGCCGCCAGCAACAATAGCAAAACACCAAGAACACCAAGAACACCTAGCAATTGCCATATCATCAAAACATCAAAATCAATTGTAATCGATTCATTATTAATGGAAATCAATTGCATCAAACTTGTTTATAACTTTACTTTATATTGTTTTCATTTCTATTATCTGTTGTTCATCAATTTGTGTTGCAATTTCATTTCTAAAACAATTAATTAAACACCGAGTCATGATAATTCCGCGATCATCATTCGTTCAATCAAACTGATAATTCCTGTTTCGATCCTTGGATTCACACTTCTTTAGAAGAAATTTGTGTTATGGGAAAAGAAGGAAAATCCAAGACCATCTTCGCTTGGGTTGCACCCTCTAATTAATTTCTTTGTCTGTGTAGGGACATCAAAGAAGGCCTGAAAGCATCTGGTATGTTGATAGTGGATGCTCCTAACATATGAGTGGCAATTGTTCCCTCCTTTGGGATTTCAAGAGCAAACATGGAGGAAACGTAGCATTTGGAGGCGACAAGACAGGAGGAAAGATAACTGGTGAAGGAACAGTATCCAATGGGTTGATTAGTTTTGAAAATGTCAACTACTGCTCCAACCTCTAGTTTAATCCCCATAGTGTATCCCAAATCTGTAATAAAGGATATGCCACCCTATTTGACTCCAACAGTTGCTACATCCTCAAGATGGGTTTTCAAATACCTGAAGACAGTATCCTTTTGAAAATTCCCCGTCAAAACAACACATACATTGTTGATATGAACACAGTTTCAGCATCAACCCCTGAAACTTGTTTATTATCAAAAGCATCAGAAGATGTTTCCCAATTATGGCACAGACGTTTAGGACACTCTAACTTTAACAGAATGGATCAATTGGTTGAAGATGACTTAGTAGTAGGTCTACCACAAAAAGAATTTTTTTTGTACAGACTAAATTGGTAAAACCTAACCACACACCACTCAAATTGCTTCATATGGACCTTTTTGGCCCTACAAACATCTTGAGCATAGGAAAGAAGCAATACTGTCTTCTGATAGTAGATAATTACTCTAGATTCACTAGGGTTTTCTTTCTATTGCACAAGTCAGAAACAACAGAAATCATCAAATCATTTATCACTAAAATTGAAAATCAATTAGTGCTTAAAGTCAAAACTTTAATAAGTGATAATGGTATAGAATATAAAAATGACATTATTTCTTCTTTTTGTGCAGAGAAATGAATAAGTCAACAATTCAGTGTGGCAAGGACTCCTCAGCAAAATAGAGTTGCTGAACGGAGAAACATAACATTGATAGAAGCTACTAGATCTATGCTAGCTAACTATCTATTGCCTATATCCTTTTGGGCTGAAGCTATTAACACAGCTTGCTACATTCAAAACATAACCCCATTAATAATTAAAGAACATACCAAAACTCCATATGAATTAATGTTTAAAAAAAGACCTTTTATTGGATTTCTTAAAGCATTTGGATGTTCTATATCCATGTTGAACGCCAGAGAACATATATCTAAGTTTGCTCCAAAGGCAGATGATGGATTTTTATTGGGTACTCTGGAAGTTCTAAAGCATACAGAGTATACAATCCAATACTAAATATAATGGAAGAAACAACAGATGTTGTTTTTAATGAACATTCTTTCATTAAGAAAGTCATTAGATCAGACTAGTTGTTTGATATTGATTCACTAACAAAATCATTTGACACATCTTATTTTGATGTTTTAGGTACCAAGGATGACATTGAATATCCCATGGTTCCTCCAACAAACATTGATGTTCCATTAACTTCTGATTCTCCAAAGAGAACAAATGTTACTCCTTTAAATACAATAGTTACAACTCCTCCAAATCAAGCAAACACTTCAAGAGGAACATCAACAAACACTCCATCAGCGTCACTCCAGTGACCAATCAACAACATGCTTCAATTGACTCTCAACCAAGCAAACAAACAAGGTCACATCATCCAGACAGAACTGAAGAAGATGATGACTACCATTCACTTCTAGACACTCATCATGATGATGAAATCTTAGATTTCTTTCATGATTCACCACAAACATTCAATGAAACTGCACAGCAAGACCAACCAACCAATTCAAATACCCTTGCTCACCCATCAATACCTGACTAAACAATCACTAATCTTGATTCAGCTATCCCTGTTGATCAGATTGAAACCACAAGAACTCACATATACCATCCTTTAGAGAATATCATTGGTGATGTTAATATTAGATTGACATGCAGTCAATCTGATACAACAAACATTTGACTTTTTTCCTTCTTTATATCTCCCACTTTACCCAAAAACATCACAGAAGCACTCAATGACAATAGTTAGGTAGAAGCCATGCAAGTAAAACTACATCAATTTAGGAAGAAAGAGTTATGGGAGTTAGTTGGCCTAACAGAAGGTCAATATGCCATTGACACAAGATGGTTATTCAAAAACAAAGCAGATGACAGGGGATTGTCATCAGAAACAAAGCAAGGCTCATTGCCCAGGGTTACACTTAAGAGGAAGGCATTGATTATGATGATGTCTTTGCTCCAGTAGCTAGATTAGAAGCCATCTGAATGTTCCTTGCTTATGCATCATCAAAGAAATTCATTGTCTTCCAAATGGATGTGAAATGTGCATTCCTATATGGAAAGACAGATAAAGAGGTATATGTTACAAAACCACCAGGGTTTGAAGACCCAAACTTCCCTCAAAAAGTCGACAAGTTAGATAAAGCTTTGTATGGTCTTCATCAAGCACCTAGAAAGTGGTATGAACCTTTATCTAAGTTTTTATTGTAGAATGGATATACCAGAGGGAAGATTGACCAAAAATTGTTCTTAAAGGGAAAAGGACAAGACTTGCTAGTAGTACAAATCTTTATGGATGCCATCATATTTAGCTCCACCAACATACAACTTTGCAGAGAGTTTGAAGCTATTATGCAATCAAAATTCCAAATGAGCTCAATGGGAGAACTTTCCTTCTTCCTTGGACATCAAGTTTAACAATCAGCTAAAGGAATTTTTATCAATCAAAGCAAATATGTGAATCAGATCTTGAAGAAATACAACATGATTGATTGAACATCAAGGAAACCACCATTTGCAACTAGATTGAAGTTTGTCCCAGATCTTGAAGGAACATTACTTGATCAGAAGCTTTATAGAACCATTATAGGCTCTTTGATGTACCTTACAACAAGAAGACCAGGCATCATGTATGCAGTTTGCATATGTGCAAGATACCAAGTAGATCCAAAAGAATCACAGATAAACGTTGTAAAGAGGATTTTTAGATACTTGAAAGGCAAACCAGCACTTGGCCTTTGGTATCCAAAGATGGAGATTTCTCTTTATATGCATACACTGACAGTGATTATGGTGGATGCAACAATAACAGAAAGCCCACAATAGGAGGATGTCAGTTTCTTGGATCATGATTGATCTCCTAGAAGTGCAAAACAAACAAATGTGTTTGTGTCAATAGCTAAGGCAGAATATATAGCTGATTCTGCATGCTGTTCTCAAGTGCTTTGGATTCAAAACCAAATGCTTGACTATGGCTTTAATTTTCTCAAAACACCCATACACATAGACAATTTTGCTGCCATGTTCATAACTGATAATCCTGTTCAACATTCCAAAACAAAGCATATAGATATTAGATATCATTTTCTGCGAGATTGCTCAGAAAACGGTTTGATTAAGTTGCTCAAGGTCCATATTGATAATTAATTGGCTGACCTGTTTACAAAATCATTTGATTTAATAAGATTTGAATTCCTAGTTCAGTCACTTAGTATGATCAACTATGAACCAAACAAATAATGTTTTTACAAACACTAAAATCATACAAGCTTGATTTTGTTAAAATCTTCATCTTTTCAAAATTAAGACATAATGTTTTAAGAATAACACACATGAGAAATGATAGTATACTAGATTATTTTTTCACTTGAGTTATTTTCCACCTAATAAAGACTGACAATATTTTGTTCGATGTGTGGATATGCTCCGTATGGGAAACCTAACATCACATACAATAGCGAAGAACTAAATTCTCATGATTGTGTGGTAAGAAACATCCATCTTGGTTTATAGTAAGTATTGGTCTATCCAATATAGATTGCTTGCAAAGTAACTCATATACACCAAGTGAAACAGTTTATAAATTGCTCAATCATACAACTGTCTCCTTTGTTATGATTATCATAGACTTTGAGTACACTAAGACATTCTTTGTTATGCTAAGCATAGACCTGAATGACCTACATCATGATCCAAAAAGATTCCTAATGAGGAACACATCCATCTTGGATGAACAATCAATAAAGTGTTTTAGACTACATTTCTTATGAATGAATCAAAAGAATTCTAAAGAGGATTAGCTTTCAAAGTGAAGTGCAAAAGAATCCCAATGTGGATCAAACAATGAGGATCAAATTGAGCATTTGTACTCCTAAGTTGCTAGGTATAAGTATTGAAAGTGCTTTCTAGCACGTCTTGAGAAGGGTTGATTTTAACATACAATTAGGTGTGGGGTACATACAATTCATCCAATATACCAAAAATATGATAATCACTAACTGTTCAATCAATCATTAATACCATACATAAGTTTAAGTGGACAACAATATCTGCAATCAACATTGTATTAGTCTCTATCTATTCTCAAAATCATCAAATCAACTCATTGAGGATTAAAGACTAGTATGATCTCATGTCATGTGACAATGATTCCTGTCCAAGCATGCAAATCATCCACTTCTTAGTTAGATAAAGTGTTATCTTTCTAAAAGTTTATCATCCAAACAAACAAGTTGGACTTTGATAATTTCCATCACAATCTCAAATTTTTGACATTTTATAAATATGTAAAAATTTATGGGAAGAAAAATGAATACGGAAATATCAAATGCAGCAGAATATGTGCATAATCATACAATTTAAAATTTGAAATATTAAAATTTTGAGGATTATTAATTTTTAAGTTTTAAATAAAGCCAAGTTAAGCCTGTACTAAAAAATAGCAGTTTGACACATATACATGTACAATATTGCTTTTGAGTGATATCTTATCATCCATATATTAATCATGTTAAAATTTTAAAATTTTAACAAACATTCATGTTTTGAAACACTTCATAATAATTTTTAAGCAAAAACAGAAAACTAAGTCTCTACAGAGTATCTATTAAGTTACATAGCTGATGAGCAAAATTTTCAAAACAAACAAAAAGATTTTAAATTTTGTCGACTGTAGACACAACAGACATACAAGCATACATCCGATGTAGATACAGTTAACCATCAATAATGAAATATACACCAAGTGTATAAAGCGGACTAACAAACATGCATCCGCTATACGTCATTGAACATACAAGTGTTCACAGCGCATGATGTTAGTAAGGCATCCGCTGTGAATACAATGATATTCCACAGCGCATGACTAACTTTAGTCATCCGTTGTACAAATAGTGTAGGTGTACATAGAGTATGTACACAGGTAAGCATACGAAGTCTATCATACAAGTATTCACAGTGCATAACAATAAGTCATCTAGTGTGAATATCTCCTGAAGAAACAAAATGTACACAACGCATGACCAATTTGTCATCCTCTGTGAACAACCAAACAATCAATCAAATATGCACAGCGCATGAACAAGTGTTCATTGGCTTTGTGCACAGTGTACACCTCACAGCATATGACTTTTAGTCATTAGTTGTGAATTTTCATTTCACACAACTGTGCACAGCGCATGACCAAATAGTCATCCGCTGTGAACACATAAAATCGTTCAAGGGTCCACAATGTACAACTTAAAATTGTCCAGCGGACGCACTGTTCACACATCGTATATGTTACTCACATGACTTAAAACTAATTTTTAAGTTTAAACTATTTACACAGCATACATTCATACTGTATACACATCGGACATTCATTTTGACTGTTGTATATATAGATCAACACTTGTTGTAAGGTCTATAATTAAAGACTGATGCAACCAAAGCATCCATAGAGCTCTCAGCATGCATGCATGAAGTACAAAGTAAAGTTACTTTGGAAGTTTTACACCATTCAAGGGAAATAAGCTAAGTGTAAAATCTTCCGAAGCCAAATGACAAAATCTTCTGAAGCCAAAGATGAAGTCTTCTGAAGCTTCAGAGGCAAATTCTTCTGAAGCCAAAGACTAATTTCTTTCGAAGATAAGGAAGACATGCTTTCTCTGATCACCTTTTGACAAAAGCTGAACAACTTTCCGCTGCCACTCAGAAGACTCACCAACTTATATGAGTTGGTGAAAAGGTCCATGCTTTGTCAACTGTAGATTATGGTCACTGGTCTGTAACTTTCTACTTTTGTACCTTTTATCCTTTTTGTAATATATTAGGATGTGAGCTATGGCATATCATATTCACTAGTCAAAAGGCAATCTGCCTTTTGACTTTACATTGATATTGTTGTCTAGATTAGTGTTTCCAGCTGACCTTCAAAGTATGGCCGGCTGTAGGATGTAGTGTAAGTGTCTCAAGTACTTGTATCTTTTATGTATGCTTTGTAACACTATTAAGAACTTGAGAGCGATATACATCATTTTTAAAAACCATATTTGAGTGTTCTTGTTCTTGTTCTTTTACTTGTGTTCTTTGTCTCATCTAACCGGTTCCCTATTTGATCTGTTAAGTGTTGCACATCCCTCCATCCTTATGAAACTGTTGCATTGACCACCCTTCACCGGTCCTACACTTGTCAATTTCACATTCATCACGAGTGTGCAAGGCAAAATTGAACTTTCTAAACGTTGCTACAGTACGAACATCCATTAATCATCCAAACCCAATATCTGTTTGATTTCATCACTAACATTCAATCACATAGGTATAACAACATGTTTCTAATAATTAAATAATCATCAAAACACTCAGTGTTTCGATTTTGATACAAACATTGTTAAACCCTAAGTCGAATCATGAACCGAAGCCAAAATGAAATCAGTTGATGTTATTAATGAAATCATGCATTGAATACATGTTTAATAACCATTTTCGCATTTATTAGACCTGTTTATATGATGAATTTTGATTAATTGTTCATCAGGCTTATGAACAGTTAATGTGTTCATGTTAAAAAAATACAAAATTAACAGATTGATCTTTGAAAATTTTGAAAATGTTTTGAAATATGATATAACTTAGTAAACATGTTCAAATTTCGTTAACAAACATGAGAAAACAGTTAATTTGGCATGACATTAAACATAACAACATTCAATGCATACACAATCAATGTGTATTAAATGATCTGCTTTGACTTTAAAATCAACTGGATTTCATAGAACAAGTTGTTTTGAGACACAATCATTGAATGTGTTAAACAAATTGACTCTTTGTAGTAAAGCAAACATGTTTAGCATGAATTTTGATCACAACAACAACATATCAGTGAGATTTGCAAAGTGCAAAATTGATCAAAATTGACTTTTAGTCAATGTCTAAAAGTCAAACTATTAAAAGACATCATATAACAACAAACAAACATTTTGACATAAACAATGTGTTCAACATACATGATTCATCATCTCATATCATACACAATGACAAGTGAATACATAATCAAAATTTCATCGTGTTAACATCATGCATTATAATCATTCAAATTATTAACATCTTCTTTCTGTTTGCAGATATGGCAAACCTTGTGTTTGTCAAAGATCACAACTTATGTGCATATCACAACACAGGCTCACCAAAGGCTGTGAACTACAGAGACATAATACAAGCCATCAGGCAAACCAGGCTTGTACATGCTATGACAACTAGGCCTGAGGTAATTGAAGATCATATTGCCTAGTTTTGGACTAATGCTCATCTGGAGCAAGATCAAGGTCAACAAGTAGCAGTGTCTACTATTTATTATCAACAAATCACTATCTCAGAAGAAGTGATAAGGAGAGTATTACAACTGGGAGATGAAGATGCACTAGGCCCAGTAGAGTTTGATGAGAACTATGTTCTCCATGTGTTCAGACAGATAGGGTACACTGGTACCATTGATAGAAAATAGATCAAGAAGTCTTATACGTGTGCCCAATTCAGATTCCTTATGCACACATATCAAAAGACCATGACCAACAGGAAGACTCGCTGGCATGCCACTTTATTAAGGAGTTCTTCTGTAATTGCAAGTATCATTGCAACAAGGCCTTTTAACTTTGTTGTTCAAATGCTTAATGGGATGATCTACAATCATACTGAAGTGAGGAACAAGTTTTAGATGTATCCCAGATTCCTTTAGATGATCATTGATGATCTATTACCAAACATCCCAAGGGAAGGTGCTGTGTTAGAAGCTATTAACTTCAATAAACATGTGTTCCATAGGATCAAATCCAGCTTATACCATGGTGAGGAAGTTGGTGTGCCTCCTCACATGATTAACCATGATCTCCTTGTTACTGAAGTATTTATGAGGATTCCAGGCCAAAGAGAGCGACATATGTTATTTCATAACATCAATCAGCAAGCACCAATTATCCAACCGGCTCCAGTGATACAAGAACAAGTACAAGTCATACAAGAGCAAGAGCAAGTACAAGAAGAAACACAAGAGAAAGAACAGCTTTATATTGAGCAAAACATTAAATCACCACCACACAGCCCAATCCTCTCTGACCAACAGATTTTGTCATCTTTGTTAAAAGATATAGATGCATCATTGGCTGAACAAACAACTCATCAAGAGGAAGTAGGAACATCATCTTTGAAGAATCAGAACAAGAAGAGCAAAGCCTTCATGTTGAGCAAACATAAACTGAAGAACAAGCAAGTGAAATACCTACTAAGGAAGAGATTGAATACTCCAAAGTGTTTTTATTCACTTAGTACAACAAATTGATTGAAAAATGAAACAATAGAGTTAAGAAGTTGAAGGAAAAGCTCAAGACCAAAGATGATAAGATAAAGAAGCTCACAGCATATCAAAAGGCTCAAAAGTTGATTGTTCAATTTCTGGAACAACAACTTGAACAAAAAAAGGTAGAATTGAAAGTGAAAGATCAGGATTTGAGTAGTGCAAGGCTTGATATTGCATACTTAACTGAGCAGATAGATGCCAAAGATAATGACATTGATGAACTAAAGTAGATATTCTCTGATCAAAATGAAGAAATTAAGAGATTAAATAGAGATTTAGAGCATGCAGATAACCAACTGAATGATGAAGAACATTCAGAAGATCAAGAACAAGATGTGACTGAATATTTCTTTGATCAAACAATGTCTCCTATTGAAGAAACAATCACCAGGGAATCTGAGCAAGCAATCACCATCCCTGAGGAAAGATACTCAATGGATTAGCTATTTGGTGAAGCTAATCCATTTGAGAACATTCATTATTCACCCATTCTAAGACAACACTTCCATACACCAGACACCCAACAAGCTCAAACAAGCATCTTTCCTAAACCCCTTATCTGAGAAGCAAAAGGAATTGATCAAACAGTTTGTTGAATCACTAAAAGTGCAAACCAAACCATCCAAACATCAAGCATCATAATCATCATAGCCTCCATTGAAAACTTATGAAAGAAAGAGAAAGAGACTATACCTTGCATCATTGAGAAAAGGTAAACAAAAGGTACAAGAACAAGAAGAACTTGAGTCTCCACCTCTTAAGCTTCTAAAAGTTAAGCAGAGCCGGTTGATGAGGATGAGCCCAAATAGAAAGAATCAAAGGCTGCTCATTTAGAAGAAGGAGAGATTGATCAATCTCATGATCAACAAAAAGAGCCAATCATCATTCTCACTGATTCTGATGAAGAAGAAGAAGATAAGGATGAAGAGGAGATTGAGAACTTACAAGACTTATTCCCGATGATCCAGAGACTCTTACGGGAATAGATCTAGCATCCAGAGTTTTTTTTATGATACATTTATGCATCTTAACCTATCTGAGGTTAAAGACTTGCTCAAGGACTTTCAAGAAGTCATGAAGAATGAGATTGAGCAAACATATAGAAGGTACAAAGAGATTAAATATCAACAAGAATTTTAGAAGAACCTACCAAAGGATCCACAAATTGAGAAGATGACATACTCCTAGGTGAAAAGCTGGGTGAGTCATACTAGGATGCCTTATAGGTCGTATGCTGGTAAATATTTATCTCAAATGAAAGTGCTTGCTAGGAGTATAAACAAAAAATGCTCACAAGTGCTTTAAAGCTCCAAATCATCAAACCTCATCTAGCAGCTTCACTCTCAACCTATCCTCAAGCTCTACCTAAGCTTCATCCTATACAAGAGCCTAGGTAACTCATGCCTCACAGGCTATGACCAGAAGAAAATGAAGTAAGGGAGATGATTAATGAGAACACAAACTTTGTGAAGCTCTATGATAGGATAACACTCATATCATCAGCTGATGAGAGAAAGATTGTAGCATTGAAGTATGATGAAGTCTGGGATGCAGTGCTTTTTAAGAGAGTATCTAGACTTGTCCAATACTTATCATACATATCTCAACAGGGATCATTAACTTATAAAGATAGATTGGACCTAATGGAGTTGAGAATGGTCAATGATACAAATAATCCCAGAGATGCTAATTTTTTTCATATCATGATATCATATATGAACCCATAACATCATGAGATGAAACTGAAGGCTGACAGAGAAGACAAACTTCACATTGTCAAGCTTAGAAGAGAACAACAATCGACTAGCAAACAGAAACAACCAAGTGAAGAACAAATAGAACATCTAGACAGTGCACTTCTAGAAATAGTTGGATATCCTCTGAGGCCATCAGATTTAAAGCTAATCATGAAGAAGATTGATGATATCAGTACAATCACCCAATTACAAGATCGTATTATGATGAAAACCACTTTGAAGTGGTGTTGGAGAGAAAATTAGAAGGGAAAGAAGCTGCAGACATCAGATTGTTTGATCCGGTTGAGATAAAACTTTTACTTCTATCCTATGTGTCATTCCTGAAGACAAATTCATTCACTGCAATTGATGATGTTGTGCAAGGGTGACTGTTGTTTCTTTATACACATGCTGAGGATTCTAGGCATAGTGTTTTTGAATGCTGCTTTAAAGCAAAGATTAGAGACACATCAGCAATCACTAACACACATTGAAGGAATCACAAGCCTAAGGATCTCAGAGAATAACAATATGGAATTACACAAGGGTGATCATGTTGTAATCACTCTGTTAGCAACATTGAAATTCAAAGTTCGGATCAAACCATCCTAGAGCAGATGGTGCAACTTCCAATCACCTTTAAGCATGATGATGAGAAGAGTGCAATTCAATACTTCACTAAGAAAATTATGAGTCTTAACAATCATATAATTAACATTCATATTCTCAAACATAACATCAATCATGTAATTAACAAGTCATATAAGCAAACATATGAGTCTTAACATAGAATGCAATCTGACTACACATGTGTAATCAGTTAAACATGCAATCAGGCAATCATACATGTAATCAACCAATCAAAACATTACAAATGAAATCATGCAATCATTCAAATGAAACATAAACACACACATTATTACTAACAAATAAAACATTAACAAGCTAACATCAAAGATTGGCAGCATCATCCTTAGGGGGAGTATTATTGGACTCAACAAGTGCATTAAAGGATAATGCCTGCCATAATCAATCATAATATGTTCTAGCATTCAAATAATCAGTGACTAATATTCAAACATCATTAACATTCATAATAAACACTAATTAAGTTTAAATTTATTTTTCAGGTTTATAGATAAAAAGGAATTTTTGCTAAGTGTCCACAGCGGATGAAGACCTGACCATAGCGGATGAACAAGAAGATGCAGTGGATGAAGAATGAAGTCTAAGTGTTGATAGCGGATGACCAAATCCACTCCTGATGAATAGTCCACAGTGGACAATAGCAAAGCAAACACCAAGTGTTCACAGCAGACAACATCCAAGGCACAGCGGACAAGTAGTTCAACATTCACAGTGGATATCTTATCATCCACAGTGGATGGCTTATCATCCACAGCAGACGACTTATAGACTTAGGATTTTATGTAATCTGTTTTTACATAAGGGTATTTTTGTAACTGTACATAGATCCTTGTATAGGTTATAAATAACAGTATACCCTAATCTTTTGTAAGCTTTTGAACAATCTATCAAACAAAGCAGTTATTATTATTCATAGCATTCAAGCATAAAAACACACACAATCAAACACACACACACATAGAATTCATAACATTAATCATGGGTTTCCGCACCATGATTATTGAGTGTTGATTCAATAACAACCTATTGTTATTATTAATATATTGAAAATGACCCTTGGGGGATTTCACTCATTTTGTTCTTGTTCTAAGTTCAAAATTTGAATTCCATCACATGGGGTCGTGCCTCATGAGGCACGCCCCCATGCGCAGCCTGAAACACACCCCGTGCTGAAATCAACACACCCTCGTGTTTGTTAGTCCGACAAGACAAAAAGTATGGTTTCCTGACTTGAGGCACAGGGGCGTGCCCCAGGAGGCACGGGGCCATGCCCCACTACAAACATGAGGTCGTACCTTGTTGAACACGAGGCTGTGCCTGGCAATTCCTAAGCGTACGTACCGACCAACTTTTACGTACATTGTACTAGCACAAGGTCATGCCTTTGAGGCATGGGGTCGTGCTTAAACACTCCTAAAAGCCTATAAATAGGAGCTCATTTACAACTTTGAATGGAGCTTTTGTGAGGTGAAGTACTGGTGTTGCCTCTTAGGAACCCAACCTTTGGAAGTCCTTAGAAGGTTTTGGAGGTCCATTCAATACTTAGAAGAAGCTCAGGATCATTTAACATCATCCATAGTGGATCACCGGTTTGATTGTTCTAATTTACCAATGATTTCATTACTATCTTCTATCCTTGTTGTTATGTTCAAGCTCGTTATAAGCTAAACTTCATTTGTTATCCTAATTTAGTGAACTTTTATGTATGAACTAATTGTGTGGTTTATATTATGTTAATGTTTTCGTAATCTTGGGTAAACTTTTGATGGGTAGCATCTACATGTGAACGGGGAGTTCTAAACTTATGATTTGTAATTGTGAATGTCATACAAGGTTGAAAAACGTATGAACGAACTTTTATTCATGAAACGGATCTTCATATTTAATCCATGGCTAATAAACTAGAAATGGTTATTAGAAATAGTATAACTTTAGCTTTGCTGAATCAATATTTCAGATTAAATGAGCCTGGATCTTAGGATTCATCATGTTCAGATCTGAAAATTCAAAATTAAGATAGGTGGAGGTGTGTGAATCAAAGAACAAAGAGAAGGATAATGTATAATGTTATGATTTCATTAATATTGATGAACAAATTACAATGAGAATCATAGATGGATGATGGAATCAAACCCACCCGAAGGAGGAGTTCTCCTTGGGTAGCGGGTCACACCATCAGAAACACACACACAAAAACCACACTTAAAAAAATACACTAGTGGGTCTATTTATACTATTATTACATCATGACCTAATTTTGACTTTTCTTTTTGTCTTGATGTTGACTTTGTCTTGTATTTGTTTCTTTTGTTTATGAACTTGGTCTCTGAACTCGTACAATGAGATCTTCAGTCGGCTCTGATTATCTTTTGGTAAGCTTTAGTTTATTCAATTGTTGAACCCAACAATACTCCACCTAAACTGATGCTTGCCAAACTCTAACTTTGAAGATCTTATCTGTCATATGTTTTCTTCATCAACTGATGTTCAGACACAATTTACTGTAGCTCTCCCCCTTGGATTAAGCTTCTCCTAATATATTTCTGACAAAGGATAGAATCTCTTTAAGAATACTTAGCGCATTAGATATGGGTCGTATCACTTTTGGATTACAGTTCATATCACACTCAAAGGATTAGAATATATTAGGCATATGATGAGGCTTTGAACTTCAATAAACAGCATCAGGAACATAAATCAATCTTGAAAACACTTCCACTCTCTGAATCTCTGAAATAACATGATAATTGCAACACTTTAGTTGACGATCATTTCCCTTAGTTAAAGTCTGTCTAACTGTTCCGCTCAGTAGATAGACACGGGTGCAAAATGTCATCACAGAAGATGAATTCAAGTACTTCAGAAGGAGTGTCTGACAGTTGTACAAATCCCTGAATAAATCAATGATTTCGTGACCGAAGTTGATTTCTTCTTTCGTTTTGAATGCTTAAAATAGATATGCCTGTTGGTTGCAATCATCCGTATTCATGATAATATGTTTGTTCTTGTTTGTTGTAGTCAACTGTTCATCATTTGTTCATCTTTTATTGTTGGATGAATTGCATTTGAAGTTAACTTAGCCGCATTAGGTGAGTAACTCATCCGCATTGGTTCACTCAAGCAGCCGCATTTGTTACACACGTAATTTAATGCATCCGCATCAGTGTACAACCATCCATATTTGTATGATGTTCATCCGCATTTGTATGATAATCATCCACATTTGTGTAATGTTCATCAGCATTCGTATGATCATGATCCACATTTCTGTGATGATCATCCGCATTTGTGTGTTACACATTCGCATTTGTGTGTTTACACATCCGCATTTATGTGTTACACATCCATATTTGTGTTACACCTCATCCGCATTTGTTTGAACATCATCCGCATTTGTATGATGATCATCCATATTTGTTGATATAGTCTTACCATTTTGTCATTTTGAATGATTTGGGCTGTTATAAGTTCCTTGATATTTTTTCATTGGCAGATAGCTCTTGCTTTAGTTTAAATATACACTGGTTTAGACATTAACATGTGTAGGTTGAGTAGGATCAATAGGTCTTTTACCCTTAGACCATTCACGTCTGTGAAATGGAGGAGTCATAATAAATTAATCAGTTGAGAAATGCTTAATTAGTGATGATGATGGAGTCTGCTTGGAACCCAAAGCACTAGAGGATGATTTTAGAATAAAAGTGCTTGGCTCAGGCTATTATTGTCGGTGTGTATGTAGCTGTGGTTGCGGCTCAATCATGGGTTTAGTCTCGATCTCAGGCACATGGACCCTTAATCGTGGCCCTCTCTTATTCTTTTTTCTAAGAAGTGATTCGCAATAGGATCATAGTCATCATCACCAGCATTCTTAGAGTGCTGAGAAAAATAATAAAGTGTGGAAGATTCTCTATAGCTTTTCTCTTTATCATAATTTCTCTCTCATAGGCATTGACTGGTAACTATTTTGGTGTTCTATCACTATTAGATGAGATTTTTGTCTCTTACTTTGGTATAACAGATATCATCACATCTTTATGTTGAGGTGGGGACATCTTGTTCCTTGGTCATCGAGGTTTCATTATAATTGCTTGTTGAGCTTGAACTATAACTGTCTCCAAACACCTTCTAAGCTTCTTCAATAGATATAAGCCTTGATAATACACTTTGGAACTCTTCATGTTCATTGACATATAAGAGTAGTGATTGTTTGGTTGGGTGTTGATGGACGGGCAAGGGTATTTGTGGTTGTTTGTTTATCTGGCTATGACGGTTAATTGAATGTTTGTGATGAATCATGAAAGAAATCTAAGATTTCATATTCATGATGTGTATCAGGTAATGAATGATAATCATCATCTTCTTCAGCTGTGGTTGGTTGTTGTGGTTGGGTGGTCACAGGAGTTGATGAAGATGGTGTGTTTGATGATGTTTCTTTTGATGTGTTTGTTTGTTTTGGAGGAGTTGAAACTGTTGTACTGGAAGGAATGATATTTGTTCTCCTTGGAGGATCAGCAGTTAAAGGAACATCTATGGTAGTTAGTGGAACCATGGGATACTCATTGTCATCCTTGGTACCTGAAACATCAAAGTGAGATGTGTCAAATGATTTTGTTAATGAGTCAATATCAAACAACCAGTCGGATCTAATGACTTTCTTAATGAAAGAGTGTTCATTAAAAACAACATCTGTTGTTTCTTCCACTATGTTCAGTCTTGGATTGTATACTCGGTAAGCTTTTGAGTTAGAGGGGTATCCAACAAAAAATCCATCATATGCTTTTGGAGCAAACTTATATAGTTGTTTTTTGGTGTTTAATATTGAAACAAAACATCCATAGGCTTTAAGAAATCCAATAAAAGGTTTTCTTTTGAACATTAATTCATATGGAGTTTTGGAATGTTCTTTGATTATTAATGTTCGGTTTTGAATGTAGCAAGCTGTATTGATTGCTTCAGCCCAAAAGGATATGGGTAATAGAGAGTCATCTAGCATTGATCTAGCAGCTTCTATTAATATTCAATTCCTCCTTTCAGCAACTCCATTTTGTTGAGAAGTCCTTCCTATACTGAATTGATGACTAATTCCTTTCTCTACATAAAAAGAAGAAATAGAGTCATTTTTTAATTTAGTACCATTATCACTTCTTAAAGATTTAACTTTAAGATTCAATTGATTATCAATTTTAGAGATAAATGATTTGATGATTTCTAATGTTTCTGACTTGTGTAGTTGAAAGAAAACCCATGTAAATCTTGAGATCATCTACTATAACAAGACAGTATTGCTTCTTTCCTATGCTAAGGATGTTTGTTGGGCCAAAAACATCCATTTGAAGCAATTTGAGTGGTGTGTTGTTAGAGTTTACCGATTTTGACTTATGAGACACTGTGTGTTGTTTTCCTTTCAGACATGCAGTGCAATGGTCTGTATAGAAGAATTCTTTTCGTGGTAAACCTATTACTAAGTCACCTTTTACAAGTTGATTCATTCTGTTATAATTAGAGTTTCCCAAACGTCAGTGCCATAATTGCGAAACATCTTCTGATGCTTTTGATAGTAAACATGTTTCAGGGGTTAATGCTGAAACGGTGTTCATATCAATATTTTAAAAGCTAATTAAGCCATTTGATACAGTTCCTTCACCAGTTATCTTTCCACCTGTCTTATCTCCTCCAAAGGTTACATTTCCTCCATGTTTGCTTTTAAAATCCTAAAGGAGGGAACAATTGCCGGTCATGTGACGGGAACATCCACTGTCAACATACCAGATGTTGTCAGGCTTTGATGTCCCTACAAAATAAAAGAAATTAGTTAGATGGTGCAACCTAAGCGAAGATGGACTTGTGTTTTCCGTCTTTTCCCATAAAGCATATTTCTTCTAACATGGCATTGTCTGATGGTTTAGGAATTCTAGTGCCACTAGATTTCCTCTGATAGTTTTTAGTTCTGTTAGGAGAAGTACTTTGAGCTCTTCTCCGTTGAGTGCTTATGTCTGTTTGTTGTCTGCTTTGAGACTTATGTCTCCTGTTTGATTGTTTAAACTTGTCATAAAAAGTTTTATCATTATTTAAAACAACTTTTTAATGAGTAGTTTGTCTTGGTGCTCCTCCTTTGTTCTTGTTAGAAACAACTATCTATTTCTCAGTTGATTTCTCAACTTGAGGCTGTTTGTTTTGCTTCTTGTTTTTCTTATTGAAAAAGCAGTTTGCAGTGCTATGGTTGTTTCTTTCACATATTAAACAATAATTGCAAAAATGGCATGATTCAGTACTGTGATTGTTCATGTTACAGTACTTGCAATATTTACCATATTTGCTTTTTTCAGTAGTGTGAGTGTATTGATCACACCATTCATAGTATGGTAGATTTGCATTTCCTTGTTTGTTGATAAATTTTGATTTTAAATTTGATTTTAAAGGTAAGTCAAAAGTTACAGTTGTTTGTTTTTGCTGAATAGGAGCTTTGCCTTTTCCTTTGTTTTCTTGATTAGGAGAGGCAGTGGAAGATCCAGCTTTTCTTCCACCTGAGCAGATGTCAAAACCTTTTGTTTGCTTTGTTTGTCTATTTTGTGTATCAACCACACTTGAAACTTTAGGAGTTTCAGTAATTGCTTGATCTGACTCATCATCCAATAGATCAACATCATCTTCATCAGTGGTTTGTTCATCAAATTCATTATTTTCTCCTTGATAAAAATCTATTGATTTAATTTGTGGAGATACTTGGCTTTTAAAAAACTTTATCAAAGGTGTTTTTGATATTAATGATGACTTTGATGATGATGATGATGATGATTGTTTTGAATCATCAGTCTGGTTATGTGGGTTAAGAGACTCACCCTATGTGTTTGTCATGGAATCTGGTAGAGGAACATAATTGTCATTCTAAGGTGGGTTGACCTTATTATATCCTAAACCTGAAGGGTCTTTAAATGCCCTTTGCTGAGCAAGAAGTTCTTCAAACTTCTTGTTGCTCACCTGAAATTTCTAAAGTTTCACTTCAGTTTCAGCCTATATGATTTTTGACAAAGTTAAAGATTCAAAGAGTTGCTCTACTTGAGCTGCAAGTGTTAACTTTTTAGACATTAATTTTTCTAAATCATTTTGTAATAAAAGAATTTTTGCTCCATAATGTTTTTGTTTTGATTTTATACTTTCATTTAAAATGTTTGTTTCAATGACTTTCTTGGAAAGTTTTTCTGCATGTTCTCTATATCTATTGACTTCGTCAATGCCTGCTTATGTATAGAGGTTTTCCCTTGCCTCTTTTGGGATTTCTGAAATCTTATCTTCTATGTTTGCCATGAGGGCATGATCAGGAGATTGGATCTCAGCCTCATACATGCTCCAATCACACTCAACATCTTGTTTCATAATCATTACTGATGATTTGGAGTGCTGATTTGGACTATATTATGTGATTTGAGTTGGAGTTGGTGCAGCAGGAATACTGATTGGAGGTGGGATTTATCTGTTTGAATTGAAGCTGATGGATGCTTGTGTTTGATTGTTGTTTCTGTCAACTCTTAGTTGCTGGCATTCTTTTGAAAAATGAGAATACAGTTGACAGTTATAGCATCTCACCTTCGTCTTGTCAAAACCTATTTTGGTTTTCTTGTCCAGGCTCAACCCTATATTTCTTTGAAGAAACCTTTTTGATCTATACGCAATCAATGCCATAGACCACTGAAGATCCATTTCTTCAACCATGTCTGGTGGTAACTCATCCAGATCTTGTTGGATGATTGAGATGGTGTGAGATTTGCACCCAAGTATGCTTCAAAGCTAGTTGAGAAAGCTGCATAGGCTGCCTTCTACTCTGGACTATGTAGAATGATAGTGAGAGCATCCATGGGTTTCTTAAATTTATGTATGTATTGATTCTTTGGCTGTAGTTGTTTGCTGGAACTAGATGTGTGAGGATGTTGTTTGCTTTGGGGTGTTGCTTCATAGGAAGAATGAGAAGAAGGAGGTTTCACTTGAATCTAAAAATTCCACATTATCATCTTCTCCAGTGCATGTTAAGAATGCACTATCTGTTTGTTGAAGTTCCTTGAACTTGTAAGATTCTACGTGTCTGATTGTACTATTATTCCTGGATCTTTTGTCTAGTTCTAGTGCTTCAGCATTAGCAACTAGAGCATCTAGAGACAATGATTCAAGATCCAATGTTGCTTTCATCAGAGAGACTGATTGAGTCCAGCTCTCTGGCAGCGTGTGCAACATCTTTTTGTTGATCGCCACACATTCATACTTGAGACCACAGACTATCATCTCATTGACTAGTTGAACTGTAACACCTGAATATTTTTTTAAAAAAAAGAAGAGAAAAAGAAAAGAAAAGAGAAGTATAAAGAAAGAAAGGTGAAATAACCCAAGTTAAGGGGTTAAAGTTGTGCAAGAGTCAAACTTTAATATAATTATGTTTAAAAGGTGGGCATGGCCGCCCACTCTTCCTGCTCAACAACAGCTCGATCACAGAAAAGAAGAAAGCAGAGCTTCAATCGGTTTTAGAGAGAAGAAGAAGAAGGATCGGCTTGAAGGTTAGTTTTTCGTGTGTTTTGTTCGGTTTTAGCTGAACTTTCAGCTTGTGGACCGAGTCTTATGTGTTTCTCTGTGTTCGTTTGGGTGTTTTTGGTGTGTTTAGGTGTTTGAACTCCAAGTTCTCTCGAGTTTGTAGGAGTTTTACTCAAGGCTACTATAGGTGAGTTCTAAAACCCCGAATTTTCTGTTTTAAACTTGTTTTGGGGCTGGAAATGCATATAAATTATTTTTTTATAACACTCAGTATGCTGAAGCCGTATGTGTTCCCCTGTTTTATGTGGGTATGTGTGTTTATGAATGTTTGACTGAATCTTGTGGTTGTATGCTTGTTTTATGTGCTTAGTATATTATATTTGGGCTAAGAATACGTTAAAATGATGATTGGGAACTGAAATTAGTATAAGTTAGAACTGGCATAGTGCCCATGCGCCCAAACTGCCCATGCACCTAAGTTTCCCATGCGCCCAAGTACCTATGCGCCTGCATAGGACTCGTGCGCCTGCATAGTTCCCATGCGCCTAAGTTTTTGCCATACGCCTAAGTGTTTGCCCATGCGCCTAAGTTTTCCCATGCGCCTAAGTACCCATGCGCCTGCATAGTACTCATGCGCCTGCATAGTACCAATGCGCCTAAGTTTTTCCCCATGCGCTCAACTGTCCGTGCGCCTGCATAGTGCCTATGCCCCAACATAGTGCTCATGCACCTAAGTTGCCTTAGAATTTTTATGAAAGTTGGGAAATAGAAATTAATGATTAAGCTCTAGAATGTTTTGGTGGGTTATGTTATGCATGTTTGTGGCCTGTTGTTGATGTTCCTTATTACGTATTATTACGTGACTTTACGTGGTGTGTTAATGCTCTTATACGTAAAGTATTATCATAAACGAAGCGGAAAATTAAAGATAATGAAAAGTGGAACATAATGAATGAATGAAAGTCTTACAAGCAAATTTAAAGAGGTTCACAACTCAATGAAGAGTTGTTAGCTCAACTATATGCAATGTAGCTTGTGATCTTGGCTAACCCATAAGGGTGTACACATAGGGGGGTCAGTCTTGGTGACTGATCCATACTTGCGAAACGGGATCCTTGTCGCTTAACCCCAAGACTGAGGTGGCTTCATGCCTAATGATGGGGTATAGCTTATGACAGGATCTAGATAGAAGTGAAAAATAATGAAAAAGTGCGAAATGAACGATGATAAAAGATAATAATGATATTATCAAGATGTATGTATGTTGTGTGATCACGAACAAAAGTAAAGGAAAGGTTTTTACTAAAGGTAAAGTATTTTACTTATAAAACTAGAACTCACACTTTTTATGCATTTTCAGTTGGCAGGTTGCTTGTTGCTGAGGATGGCACTAGGGTGAAGCTACTTGGCGGGCAAAGACTGGCATCCAATTTCATGCACGATAATGATGTTGTTTTGTAATACAACTAAGTGATATTTTGTAATCCTTTAAACAACGATGTATTACTTGGCAAATGTGTTTATTAAAGCATGAAATGGTTTTTTGATGAATTATTCCGTTGCAATATTTTATTTACTTAATAAATCTTAATATGTTTTGATATAATTGAGTTTATGATTGACCAACTATGGGGTTCCAGGGAACGGGGCCTTACAAGTTGGTATCAGAGCCAAAGTTTAAAAGAAATGGGTAAATATTTTCAAAACCTAAACTTAAACTAAAAATGGGACCAAGTGGAGGGATGCCAGCCCAAGTAGCTACGTGCCATCAGGTAATTTACTTTCTTAAGATTAACCGGTATTATGTTCGTGTGCTATCTGATTTATGTGCTATTAGTATATTTGGATACTGATGTAGTCAGGATAGAAAATGCTTGGGGGGATGAAGAGTAAAGTAAGTGGCTAATCACAACTGGCCACTGTAATTAGGAACTTACTATACATGACATAATCTGAGCTATTACCTTGAATGACCGTGTTGATGTTTAAATCTTATGGTGTTTAGAGGATGGCGGGTGGTAGATCTTCAAAGGCTTCTCGAGGGGGTGTGCAGGGTGGTCGTGGTGCTAGGCCACGTGTCACCGGGAACAAGGCTAAGGCTGCTGAGATGGATCCTGCAGATCTCGAGCTTCATCACCAGGAAGGCGGTGATGAGATGTTGGACCAAAAGAACCAATGAGCCTGATCAGAAAAACCTTTAAGTCCCACGGACATTACAACAACTGAAGTAGTCTGCAACAGCTGAAGACATCAACTGATAACAAGGTCTGAAGACAAAGTCTGAAGTGAAAGAGCTGAAGACAAAGTCTGAAGTGAAAGAGTTGAAGACAAAGTCTGAAGACAAAAGCTGAAGACAAAGTCTGAAGACAAAGTTTCAGATGTTGTCACAACAGCTGAAGAAGATCTCTTCAGTAGTTATGATGGTTTCCTTTCAGTAGTTTTATGTTTCTTGTAATCAGTACTTGTAGTTTCAGTAGTTTTAGTTTCATCTTGCACTTAGCACTCTGAGATGTTCTCAGTTGTTGTGAACATTCTCAGTAGTTTGCTTACTTTCAGCTGTTTGTAATAATTCTGTTAGATGTCACTATCAAGTGACATCAGCAGACGTCACATTCCTTTATATAAGGAATGTTGACCTAATTGTAAGGTGGTAGCCTGCGAAGCCCTGCGAAGCTTAGCGGCCGCCACACCGAAGCATTGTGCATGAATGATTTTATCCCTTTTGAAGAAAACCCTGTTTCTCTATAACCGTGTACTGTTCCATTGAATATCTATTGTGTTCTTGCTATATTTGTCTAATTCTTGTTCTAATTCCGCTGCGATTCAACTCTAATTGATCAAACTTAGATCGCTGATCCTGACAAATGGTATCAGAGCGGGTTAATCATTGATCGGTTTAACAATTGATCATTGAAACTGCTATTTCGATATCTAAAGTTTGATCGAATTAGCATATTTGCAAGAATTGGTTATAGAGATTGGTCTTCTGCTGCTTCTGGTTAGTCAATTTGAGTTTCTTCTTGGTTCATATTGAGTTTGTTGTGTTTTTGTGCTAAATCTGTTGAAACTTGATTGAATTGGTTTGAATCTGAGAATGACTACTCCTTCTAATGACCCTCACAATACTGGCTCCTCAACCAAGACTCCGATGCTGGTTAGGAGTGAGTATAACATATGGCAACGAAGAATGCTCCATCACCTGTCTATTAACAGTTCAGGTTGTTGGACATCTGTGGTTCACGGTCCACACAAGCCTATGGTGAACAATCCGGAGACCAACCAAATGGTTCCGAAGAAGAAGGAGCAATACTCAGATGAAGATCGTAAACTGTTTGAGATTGATGCTAAAGCCCATGGAATTCTGGCCATGGCACTGCCTAATGAAATCTATTCTGGGCTTATGCATCATGAAACTGCTCATGACCTCTGGAATGCTTTGAAGGAACAATTCGGAGGAACTGATGAGGTCTTAGCAAACAATAGATAAATCCTCGCCCAACAATATGAGACATTCTCTCATAGGAAGGGTGAGACACTGACTCAACAGTTAGAGCGTTTCTCCTGTTTGATCTCTGAGCTGAAAATGGTCAAGCATGAGTATACTAACAGCCAGATGAACAACAGATTCCTTAGATCACTGCCTGAGAGATGGGACACATACACCATTATCCTATGCTCCAGTGCAAATCTGGATAGCCTATCTCTCACCCAACTCCATGGGAAACTGCTTATATTTGAAAAAGAGATAGAGCAGAAAAGGAAACTGGCATCATCAGGAAAGCTCACTGATGACTTTGTACCAGGGAACACTGCCTTGGTCGGTCATGAGTCAGAATATGCTGGATCAGAAAGCCATTATGATGAGCATATTGATTTCTCTTCAAACAGTTCTGATCATGTATTTGTTGGTGCTGACAGTCATTCTGGGAGTAATAGTGATAATTTATGCTTTATCATGGATGATTTGATGGGTATTGCTGATGATGATTTAGAAGAGATGGATATTTTGAGCCAAATGGCCTTGATCAATATCAGATCTCAAAAGTTCTACAAGAGAACTGGTAGGAAATTTCCAGGACTCTCTGGCAAAACCAAAGTTGGTTTTGACAAGAGTAAGTTGAGGTGTCACAAATGCCACAGGCTTGGGCACTTTGCAAGAGAGTGTAGATCAACTGGATCTAACTCCTCTGCACCCTTTGTGACCTTTCCAAGCAATAGTTCACAAAACAAAGGGCAACATCCTGCTAGTTCTGGTCATCACTCACAACCTCAATCTCCTGCATATTTTGTCCCTCAGGGTCCAATGCCATATCCATATCCCTGCTATTACATGCCACAGCCAAATCCAGTTCAAGTTCCTATAGCACAACAACCTCAAGCCCTACCTGAGCCTCAACCATCTCCATCACAATCTCAACTTCATCACAGCTTCTTCACACCAGGGGTTGTTGACTGGAGCAGCACACCAGATGATCTTTCTGGTTTCAATGAGCAATTATTTGCTGGTGCTGGTCAACATGGTGGTGAACATCCTTTTGGGAATCTTGCTCTCATGGCCCTGGAGTCTACTGAGGGTTCCTGCTCCAATGCATCATCTTCACAGGTAACCCAGGTATCTTCTGAGGCTAAAGCCAAGTTATGTTCTGAATCTTGCATAGCTGCCTTTGCCTCTATTAGAGAGGAAAATGTAGATTTAATCAATCAAAATCTTGAGCTTGAGAAAACTATTTCCAAAAGAAAAGCTGAGTATGAGTCTGCTCTTAATGACAAAGATGATGAGATTTACAAGCTTAAATGCCAACTTAATGATGAAAAGGCTAAGGTAGAGGTCATACTTGAGAACCATAGAAATCTCAAAGAGACACTTGCAGCTACCTAAGTTGAGTGTGACCGCTGGGTAACATCCTGCAAGGGATTTGAAATGCTTCTCAGCAAGCAAACAGCTTCAAATGTGAAGTTTGGAATAGGTTACAATCATACTGCACCACCTACTGATTTTACTTCAAAATCAATAGTAAAATCTGAAGGTGAAAGTAATTTCCAAACCACATCATCATGTGATTCATCCTCAAATGATAATACAAAATTAGAGGATGAAGTCAGTGTTAAGATCTCAGCAAATCAATTGCCTGATGGTTTAAATGCTGATAAACACATGAAGCTGAGCAATTCAGATGTTGTCCCTCAAAGTACTCCAAGTACTGAAGGGCAAGTCACAACATCTGAAAAGCATTTCAAATCTGCTGAAATAAAAGGATTAACAACTGCTGAGGAATCTATCATACGGTCTTTCAGGACGGATAGAGAACAGCTGAAGAACAAGTCTTCAGTTGTTACCGATCCTTCAGTACTTAACACAAGTACTGAAAGGAGGAAAGTACTGAAGATCACACCTTCAGTAGTTTCCACTTCAGCAGTTGATCAATCCAAGATGAAGAATAAGCCATGTGAAATATGTGGTAAATTCAATCATCTATCTGATGAATGCTGGTACAAAAAGGGTTCCAAACTCAACAGAGATAAGCTCATTAAAGAAGAGATTAATAAAATGAAAAATGAGTTTGAGACCAAGTTTGTACCACAGTCATCTCAAACTGATAAACCCAAGGCCTCGCCAAAATCCAAAAAGAAGGATGGGGTTTATCAGAAAATAGCTGATAGTGTTCCTCATGATAAACATCAGACTAAGTCTGTGAATTTCAAGAAGGAGGAAATGGTGGGTCACAGGAACTCATCAAAAACAAGTACTGATGTGTCAAATGAGCTGAAGGCGTTAGCAACAAATCAGACACAACTTGTTATGATGGTTCAGCATTTGTTGGGGAGAGTTAACCAACTAGATGCACCTGTGATCAAACCACTGAAAAGGAAATCCAAGCCCAAATCTAAGAAATCCATTTCAGCACCATCTCCACCTTCATCAGCTGTTAATCATGAGAAACAAGTTATGGTTAAATCTGTTGATGAAAACAGACCCAAAACCAAAAAGGTTTGGGTCTCTAAAGCTAACTAGTTTCTTATGATAAATGCAGGGTTCTTCAGCATGCCAAAGAAGCATCTGGTATGTAGACAGTGGAGGATCAATGCATATGACTGGGAGCAGTTCTCTTCTTAATGACTACTCTCAAGGAAAGAAGGGATTTGTCTCATTTGGAAATGATGCTAAGGGTTACATCATCGGGAAAGGATTTGTGTCAAATGGAGAAATCAGATTTGATGATGTTAACCATGTGGAGAATCTTAAGTATAATCTACTGAGTGTCAGTCAGATGTGTGATAAAGGGCATGTTGCACTTTTCACAAGCCAGAACTGCCGGATTCTGTCTTCTAAAGTTCTGAGGCTGATTGACAAGGTATTGGATGAACATACTCTCCTGAAGGCCAACAGGATAGGAAGAGTATATGCCTTGGATTTATCAAAGAAGATTGATTTAAAAGGTCATCCTTGCCTGTTCTCCAAGGCCTCTCCTCAGGAATCTAAACTGTGGCATAGAAGGCTGGGTCATGTTAATCTCAAAAACATGAATCAGCTGATCCATAATAGTTTAGTGAGAGGTCTACCAATAAAGGAGTTCCACTGTGATGAAACCTACACTGCTTGTTTAAAAGGAAAACAACACAAAGTTTCATTCCCTCCTATAGAAGAACCAAAGTCCACTGCCTGCTTGCAATTACTGCACATGGATCTCTTTGGTCCTGTGAGAGTAATGAGCATGGCAAAGAAGAAATACTGTCTGGTAATTGTGGATGATTACTCCAGATTTGTATGGACCTTCTTCTTGCATTCAAAGGATGAGGCTGCTCAGACAATTATTAACTTTGTGTTGTATGTTGAGAAGCAGTATTCCCTATCAGTCAAGTGTATAAGAAGTGATAATGGAACTGTGTTGGACCAAAAGAACCAATGAGCCTGATCAGAAAAACCTTTAAGTCCCACGGACATTACAACAAATGAAGTAGTCTGCAACAGCTAAAGACATCAACTGATAACAAAGTCTGAAGTGAAAGAGCTGAAGACAAAGTCTGAAGTGAAAGAGCTGAAGACAAAGTCTGAAGTGAAAGAGCTGAAGACAAAGTCTGAAGTGAAAGAGCTGAAGACAAAGTCTGAAGTGAAAGAGCTGAAGACAGTCTGAAGACAAAGTTTCAGATGTTGTCACAACAGCTGAAGAAGACCTCTTCAGTAGTTATGATGGTTTCCTTTCAGTAGTTTTATGTTTCTTGTAATTAGTACTTGTAGTTTCAGTAGTTTTAGTTTCAACTTGTACTTAGCATACTCTGAGATGTTCTCAGTTGTTGTGAACATTCTCAGTAGTTTGCTTACTTTCAGTTGTTTGTAATAATTCTGTTAGATGTCACTATCAAGTGACATCAGCAGACGTCACATTCCTTTATATAAGGAATGTTGACCTAATTGTAAGGTGTGAGGCGACGAGCAGCTATAGCAAACTTAGAAAAGCTTAGCAGCCGCCACACCGAAGCATTGTGCATGAATGATATTATCCATTTTGAAGAAAACCCTCTTTCTCTATAACCGTATACTGTTCCATTGAATATCTATTGTGTTCTTGCAATATTTGTCTAATTCTTGTTCTAATTCCTCTGCGATTCATTTCTAATTGATCAAACTTAGATCGCTGATCCTGACAAATGGTATCAGAGCGGGTTAATCATTGATCGGTTTAACAATTGATCATTGAAACTGCTATTTCGATATCTAAAGTTTGATCGAATTAGCATATTTGCAAGAATTGGTTATAGAGATTGGTCTTCTGCTGCTTCTGGTTAGTCAATTTGAGTTTCTTCTTGGTTCATATTGAGTTTGTTGTGTTTTTGTGCTAAATCTTTTGAAACTTGATTGAATTGGTTTGAATCTGAGAATGACTACTCCTTCTAATGACCCTCACAATACTGGCTCCTCAACCAAGCCTCCAATGCTGGTTAGGAGTGAGTATAACATATGGCAACGAAGAATGCTCCATCACCTGTCTGTTAACAGTTCAGGTTGTTGGACATCTATAGTTCACGGTCCACACAAGCCTATGGTGAACAATCCGGAGACCAACCAAATGGTTCCAAGAAGAAGGAGCAATACTCAGATGAAGATCGTAAACTGTTTGAGATTGATGCTAAAGCCCATGGAATTCTGGCCATGGCACTGCCTAATGAAATCTATTCTGGGCTTATGCATCATGAAACTGCTCATGACCTCTGGAATGCTTTAAAGGAACAATTCGGAGGAACTGATGAGGTCTTAGCAAACAACAGTGTAATCCTCGCCCAACAATATGAGACATTCTCTCATAGGAAGGGTGAGACACTGACTCAACAGTTTGAGCGTTTCTCCTGTTTGATCTCTGAGCTGAAAATGGTCAAGCATGAGTATACTAACAGCCAGATGAACAACAGATTCCTTAGATTACTGCCTGAGAGACGGGACACATACACCATTATCCTATGCTCCAGTGCAAATCTGGATAGCCTATCTCTCACCCAACTCCATGGGAAACTGCTTACATTTGGAAGAGAGATAGAGCAGAAAAGGAAACTGGCATCATCAGGAAAGCTCACTGATGACTTTGTACCAGGGAACACTGCCTTGGTCAGTCATGAGTCAGAATATGCTGGACCAGAAAGCCATTATGATGAGCATATTGATTTCTCTTCAAACAGTTCTGATCATGCATTTGTTGGTGCTGACAGTCATTCTGGGTGTAATAGTGATAATTTATGCTTTATCATGGATGATTTGATGGGTATTGCTGATGATGATTTAGAAGAGATGGATATTTTGAGCCAAATGGCCTTGATCAATATCAGATCTCAAAAGTTCTACAAGAGAACTGGTAGGAAATTTCCAGGACTCTCTGGCAAAACCAAAGTTGGTTTTGACAAGAGTAAGTTGAGGTGTCACAAATGCCACAGGCTTGGGCACTTTGCAAGAGAGTGTAGATCAACTGGATCTAACTCCTCTGCACCCTTTGTGACCTTTCCAAGCAATAGTTCACAAAACAAAGGGCAACATCCTGCTAGTTCTGGTCATCACTCACAACCTCAATCTCCTGCATATTTTGTCCCTCAGGGTCCAATGCCATATCCATATCCCTGCAATTACATGCCACAGCCAAATCCAGTTCAAGTTCCTATAGCACAACAACCTCAAGCCCTACCTGAGCCTCAACCATCTCCATCACAATCTCAACCTCATCACAGCTTCTTCACACCAGGAGTTGTTGACTGGAGCAGCTCACCAGATGATCTTTCTGGTTTCAACGAGCAATTATTTGCTGGTGCTGGTCAACATGGTGGTGAACATCCTTTTGGGAATCTTGCTCTCATGGCCCTGGAGTCTACTGAGGGTTCCTGCTCCGATGCATCATCTTCACAGGTAACCCAGGGTTCTTCAGCATGCCAAAGAAGCATCTGGTATGTAGACAGTGGAGGATCTATGCATATGACTGGGAGCTGTTCTCTTCTTAATGACTACTCTCAAGGAAAGAAGGGATTTGTCTCATTTGGAAATGATGCTAAAGGTTACATCATCGGGAAAGGATTTGTGTCAAATGGAGAAATCAGATTTGATGATGTTAACCATGTGGAGAATCTCAAGTATAATCTACTGAGTGTCAGTCAGATGTATGATAAAAGGCACGTTGCACTTTTCACAAGCCAGAACTGCCGGATTCTGTCTTCCAAAGTTCTGAGGCTGATTGACAAGGTATTGGATGAACATACTCTCCTGAAGGCCAACAGGATAGGAAGAGTATATGCCTTGGATTTGTCAAAGAAGATTGATATAAAAGGTCATCCTTGCCTGTTCTCCAAGGCCTCTCCTCAGGAATCTAAACTGTGGCATAGAAGGCTGGGTCATGTTAATCTCAAAAACATGAATCAGCTAAGCCACAATAGTTTAGTGAGAGGTTTACCAATAAAGGAGTTCCACTGTGATGAAACCTGCACTGCTTGTTTAAAAGGAAAACAACACAAAGTTTCATTCCCTCCTATAGAAGAACCAAAGTCCACTGCCTGCTTGTAATTACTACACATGGATCTCTTTGGTCCTGTGAGAGTAATGAGCATGGCAGAGAAGAAATAGTGTCTGGTAATTGTGGATGATTACTCCAGATTTGTATGGACCTTCTTCTTGCATTCAAAGGATGAGGCTGCTTAGACAATTATTAACTTTGTGTTGTATGTTGAGAAGCAGTATTCCCTATCAGTCAAGTGTATAAGAAGTGATAATGGAACTGAATTTAGAAACCATACACTTGATGATTTCTACCTTTCAAAAGGAATCAAGAGGCAGTATAGCATCCCAAGGACTCCAGAACAAAATGGAGTAGTGGAGAGAAAGAACAGGACCCTAATTGAAGCTGCAAGGTCCATGTTGGCTGACTCTGGTTTGCCACTGACCTTTTGGGCTGAAGCTGTCAACACAGCATGCTATGTGCAAAATAGAGCTTTAGTGAATCAGAGGTTGATAAAGACTCCTTATGAAGTTCTACATCATTTGGCTCCTCTAATTTCATTCTTCAGAGCATTTGGGTGTCCTTGTTACATTCTCAACACAAAGGATCAACTCCAAAAGTTTGATTCTAAGGTGGATGCAGGGTATTTTGTTGGGTATTCATCCACTTGCAAGGCTTACAGAGTGTTCAACTGCAAAACAAAGATGGTTGAAGAAACTTTGCATGTGAAGTTCAATGAATCCCCTAAGGACAAAATTCCACAAAACCCTGTGGAGTTGTTTGATCTAGACATACTGCAATATGTTCCTTATCAGCCTCCAGCTGTTGCAGATCATGTGAATTCATCACCTTCTGCAGCTAGTCATCCATCTGGTGGTACTGATGTTGATGATGATCCCAGTACTCACCTATTCAAGTTTAGTGATCAACTACCTGAGTCTACTAAACTTGATGTTCCTGTAGCTTCAGTAGCACCATCCACAACAAATGCTGATGAGATTTTTGAATCCTCTAATTCATTTGACTTGACGTCTAATACTTGGTTTCAAGAATCTGGATCAACATCTGTTGCTGCTGAGCGTGCTACAAACACTTGCACAGATCTCATAGTGTACCAAGAGCTGAAGAATCACCCAATGTCTCAAATCATTGGTGATATCAATGCTGGTGTCTCAACTAGAAGTCAATTGTCCAACTTCTGCTTCTATGCTCTCTTTATCAGTCAGCAAGAGCCAAAGAACTATCATATTGCATTAAGAGACAATGGATGGGTTGATGCCATGCAGCTTGAGCTTCTTCAGTTCAAAAAGCAGCAAGTGTGGGAACTGGTTCCTCTACCCCCAGGTAAGTGTGCAATAGGCACTAAATGGGTGTTTAGGAATAAAACAGAAGAACATGGGCAAATTGTCAAGAACAAGGCCAGACTGGTTGTCCAGGGGTTTTCACAAGAAGAAGGTATCGATTATGATGAAACCTTTGCCCCAGTAGCCAGATTGGAGGCAATTAGATTGTTCTTAGCGTATGCTGCATTCCACAATCTTAAAGTTTTTCAAATGGATGTCAAAAGTGAATTTTTATATGGTAAAATAAAAGAAGAGGTTTATGTGTGTCAACCACCAGGTTTTGAGGATAATAAACATCCTGATTGGGTGTATAAACTTGATAAGGCTCTTTATGGGTTGAAACAAGCTCCTAGAGCCTGGTATGAAACACTGTCAAATTTTCTTCTTCAGAATAATTTCACTAGAGGCTCCATAGATAAAACTTTGTTCATTAAGAAAGTGGGCCAGCATAAGCTCCTTGTTCAAATTTATGTTGATGATATTATTTTTGCATCCTCTGATCCACAGTTGTGTGATGCATTTACAAAGTTGATGCAACAAAAATTCGAAATGAGTGCCATGAGAGAATTACAGTTCTTTCTAGGTTTGCAAATCAAACAAAAGGCTGATGGAACTTTCATTCATCAGTCAAAATACACAAAGGGTCTTTTGGAAAAGTTTGATTTACAAAACCGTAAGCCCTGTTCTACTCCTATGTGCAGCACCACACAACTGGATGCAGATCAGAAAGGTAAAGCTGTTGATGAAACACTTTACAGATGTATGATTGGGTCCTTGATGTACTTAACAGCTTCTAGACCAGATATTATGTTTGCAACTTGTGTTTGTGCTAGATTTCAGGCTACTCCTAAAGAGTCTCATTTGATTGCAGTCAAGAGGATCTTTAGATATCTGCAAGGTACACAATCTCTAGGTCTTGGGTATTCCACTGGGCACTCTTGCAAATTAGTTTCTTTTTCTGATAGTGACTATGCAGGGTGTAAAGTAACTAGAAAATCAACTTCTGGTGGATGTCAATTCCTAGGCAACTGTTTGGTTTCTTGGCAGAGTAAGAAACAAACATCTGTTGCTACATCCACTGCTGAAGCCGAGTACATTGCTGCTGCAAGTTGTACATCTCAGGTACTCTGGCTTCAGAATCAATTATTGGATTATGGCATTACAGAGACTAAGACTCCATTACTAATGGATAGTGCTTCAGCTCTTTGTATTGTCAAGAATCCAGTCCAGTACTCTAGGACCAAACATATTGAGATCAGACATCATTTTATTAGGGATTGTTTTGAAAAAGGTCTGATTGATCCAAAGTTTGTTCCTAGTGCTGATGAGCTTGCAGACATATTTACTAAGCCTTTGGACAGTTCAACTTTCCAAAACCTAGTGTTAAGGCTTGGTATGCTGCAGCTAGAATAAGTGACAACTACTGATGATCTCAGTCAACAAGTACTGATGAGCATTCGTATACTATTGTCACAAATAAGTACCGATAAGTTCTTTTATCCTCAGTAGTTTTCATAACTACTGAAGACTAAATTACTTAAAAGTACGGAAGTACTCTATCTGTTGAAAAGAACTGATGTAGTTACAACTACTGATGTAAGTATAACAGATAAGTACTGATGACCAATGAAACGTCTGAAAATCAGACAAAGTCTGATAAGTGTTGAGGTCAGAATGAAACAGCTGATGAGCTAAGAATTGACGACAACAGCTGATGAGAAACTTTTCTCTTCAGTTGTTTCTACAAATGCTGTTTCACTTCATACAACTGAAGCCAAAACCATGTCTTCAGTAGTTTCACAACTACTGATGACTAATACCAAGTCTTCAGTTGTTGCAACTTCTGAAAGTTAATACCAGGTCTTCAGTTGTTTTAAAACAACTGATGACTGCACCAATACTTTCAGTTGTTTTATATCAGCCTTTTTCTTACACTATAAATACCTAAACCTAATTTCAAACGTTTCATTAGCCGTTTCATATCCTTCACTCTCTCAACAATGGCGACCATAAAACTCAAACCCAGACACAACTGTGTTGCCTAACTCTCAACATCGGCCTTTTGGAACAAATTTGATAATGCCATCGATGTTATGGTAGATTCCCAGTACCGAACCGCTTTTCTTCTGAATCCTACCATATACCCCGATTCCCTAAGCCAATTCTGGACCAACGTCTCTGTGCAAACTGGTGAGAATGATCGCCAAATCACTTTCCAGTCATTGGTTAACCAGAAACAGGTGGTCATCACTCCAGACATCATTCGACAAACCCTAAATCTACATGATGCCACCTGCGTCACAGAATACCCGAAAGGCACAACTGATATGTCTTTCATCAATAACGGGTATGAAGGAGACTTAAGTGCTACCACCATTCTGAAGAAGCACTTCCATGATGCTGAATGTCTTATATTCCACATGGTGAATGTCTGCCTTGCACCAAAAACCTCCTCATGGGATCAGATGTCCTCCCGATGGCAACAGGTATTATACTCTATCTTTGAACGACAAAATCTAAATTTTTCTGAGATAGTTTTTATGGAACTAAAGGATCTAGCTTTGAAACCTGTGGCAAACAGATGGATATTATATCCCAGGTTTCTCATGGCCATAATTTTAAATCAGCTAAAATCAAACGGCCTTGTTGGCCTTGGAGTCCCTGCTCCGGCTGTATTGCCTGAAGTATACTCCAGGCACAACTCTGACCTTACAATGAAAGGGGCTTCCCGGCTGCTAAAACCCAAGCAGCGGGAACCCACAGCCTCCACTTCCAGATCCAAAGTCCCCACCAAACCCAACACCAAAAAGCCCAAAAAGGCTACTCAGGGAGATGAGTCCCCTGAGGATGCCCCTGTAACTCCAATACAGGAAACACTTACTGGTTCTAACCCCCCAGTAGTGTCAAAGACTCCACCAGCCCTAGCCGCTCAGGTATCCTCTCAACAGGATCCTGATGCAACCATAATTGGGGATACCACAATGCTGGAACCTATCTCAATTGAGAAGGTTACCATTGAAGAGCACCAGTCACCCCGGGTGCAATCTGCTTCAACCCTATCTCCACATGCAACCGGCCCTCAAAGTCCAACCATTATAGTTGCACAAGTGCTGAGTCAGCTGCATGCCTCTCCTCCTCCCTAGAAACCAATCACAATGGGGAGAACCACAACAGTTGAGGAAGAGGACCAAAATGCTGCTGATAACCCACAGCACAGGGGTTATAATGTTCAATCTCCCCGTGTAGAGGAGGAGGTTAGAACATCTGGTGAGGCTGCCACTTCTACTGATTCAGCAAATGAACAGGATGCAGTTGGTAACATCTCTAAGACCTCACCAGAGGCAACTGCCGATGAAGGACTCAGTCCTGAGGCAGGAAGTCCCCAGAACCAAGAACAAGGGGCACATGCTAAAACTGATCTACACTCAGGGCATGTACATCCTGATTCAATCAGGAGGTCAGGTGATTCAGCAAAGACTGATGATGACCTGGGCTTTTTCTACGATGTCTTAGCCCATAACACAATCCTTGAGGCTGAGGTGAGCAGACTCAAAGAACTGCTTGCCAAAATGGCTCAGGATCAAAGTCCATCTGCCCCAATAAACCCACAGATGGCACCTTCATCTGAAGGTTCACCAAACACTCAGCCACTACACTCAACTAAGCCACCAGCCACTGCTTTTGGCACCACCTCTCAGGGACAGCACCCCTCTGAGCAGATGGTTGCTACTTTTCAACATTCCTTACCTCTCATCACTCCCATCATCAATGAGATTGTGCATAAAGCCATTGATGAGAGGATCTTCTCAAATCTACAAACACTTGTTGATGATGCTGTGCAAAAGAAGCTTTCTGCCATTCAAACCCCTGAACCCAATGCACCCAAAAAGGGGGAGTCTAAGGGAGTGAAAGAAAGAAAGAGAAAGAGAGTGGAAGATGAGAAACAACAAGAGAAAGAAAAGGAGTTAGAAAAGGAAAAACAGCTGATCACATACAAGAGAAAGAAAAGTGCTGAAACTCAAAAGCCTGATGAAGAGAAATCATTGGATGATCTGGTTAAAGAAGCTGATGAAGCTCACAGCAGATCAATGGACAAAATAATAGACCAACTCTTCAGACAGGGTTTTTATACAGCTACTTTAGACACTGAGATCAGAAGGCTGGAGATTAAAGAGATACAAGAGAGATGGGCCAGTTACAGTGTGATGGAAAGGGAGAGGTTGGAGACAATGATCAGGTTTATTGCAAAATACTTGGGAAGATCATTAATTGAGATTAAATCATGGACCAGAGACAGTATTCTGGCAATAACCACCAGAATCTGTGCTTCTGAAGCATTCAATAAAGGGTTGATTATCGAAGCCTTAGATGAAGCAGGTGCTGGGAAGAGACCTGATATGGCCAAGCTTTCTAAAGCCAAACTTACAACAAAAATGCTAGATCAGCCTTCTCAAACTCCCACTCAAAAACAACCAACCTCACAACTCTCCAAACCAATCCCTTAACCTAAACTTAAACCAACTCAACCTTCAAAACCAACTCCTTTACCCCAAAAACCACCTCAAACCACATCCAAGGATGCACCCAGAAGGAGGAGAAGGGTGTTGAGGATGGAAGAAGAAGAAGAAGAAGATGATGAAGAAGACAGTCTGCCAATCTCTGCTGTTCTAAAAATACCTGAGACCAGAAGTCAACAAATGATCACACCAGACTTTCAGAGGCAAATGGTGAAAGTTAAGATTGAAGAAGAAGAACAGCAGAAACAGCACGATGAGCAACTTTTGAAGATGGTTGACAAAGAGTTTCCTCAGTCATCATCTATACAAGCCATGAAGAAACACGCTCAAAGGCTGTATGCTCTCAGGTATACCTTTCAATATCAAAAGGAGAGAGTAAGGATTTGGCCAGACCCCAGGGTTAGTTCTAGAATTCATAAGAAATCCATACCAAGTAGATACAATGGCCAAGTGAGAAAGACCATAGATGCTGTTATTATGTTGGCCATTGTAGTCTCACCCTTGGAGATACTTGAAGACTTCAAGAGAGCCTACAAGTCAAAGATGACCCCTCAAACTCTAATGGAGAACAAAATGGTCAAGAAGGGGTTGTTATACAAGAGGCTTGAAGAAATCAAGAAAAATGAACTCCAGTTGTTATTAGAAGGGACTAACCCAGATGAATTTGCTTACAGAGAGATAACAACTGTTGAGTTGAAAAATGGAAAGACGTTAAAGTACCTATCAGAGTACTATGGCCCAGAGTTCTTCTTCGAAGGAGAAGCAGAAGAACTCACTAAGGAGGAACAAGTTGTTCTCCTTGAGGCCTACGTCAGAGAGTCTTATAGACTCATCAATGGGAAGTAGGTTTCATGGTTGGGATAACAGCTCTGTGTCCAGTTCCCCAAGACAGAGTTCCCTTCCATCCTTTGACATTCACATCTACTGAAACCTGTTCCCTGGCCTGTGCTTATCCGATATCTCTGAAGCTGATCAAGAGAGTATTTCTACCAAGAATAAGTGGGACCACAATAAGCTTAAAGGTTTTGGCTGCATTGGTTCAGGGGGAGTTTGTTGGACCAAAAGAACCAATGAGCCTGATCAGAAAAACCATTAAGTCCCACAGACATTACAACAACTGAAGTAGTCTGCAACAGCTGAAGACATCAACTGATAACAAAGTCTGAAGTGAAAGAGCTGAAGACAAAGTCTGAAGTGAAAGAGCTGAAGACAAAGTCTGAAGTGAAAGAGCTGAAGACAAAGTCTGAAGTGAAAGAGCTGAAGACAAAGTCTGGAGTGAAAGAGCTGAAGACAGTCTGAAGACAAAGTTTCAGATGTTGTCACAACAGCTAAAGAAGACCTCTTCAGTAGTTGTGATGGTTTCCTTTTAGTATTTTTATGTTTCTTGTAATCAGTACTTGTAGTTTCAATAGTTTTAGTTTCATCTTGTACTTAGCATACTCTGAGATGTTCTCAATTGTTGTGAACATTCTCAGTAGTTTGCTTACTTTCAGTTGTTTGTAATAATTCTGTTAGATGTCACTATCAAGTGACATCAGCAGACGTCACATTCCTTTATAAAAGGAATGTTGACCTAATTATAAGGTGTGAGGCGACGAGCAGCTATAGCAAACTTAGAAAAGCTTAGCAGCCGCCACACTGAAGCATTGTGCATGGATGATATTATCCATTTTGAAGAAAACCCTCTTTCTCTATAACCGTATACTGTTCCATTGAATATCTATTGTGTTCTTGCAATATTTGTCTAATTCTTGTTCTAATTCCACTGCGATTCATTTCTAATTGATCAAACTTAGATCGCTGATCCTGACAAACTAAATTTAGAAATCATACACTTGATGATTTCTACCTTTCAAAAGGAATCAAGAGGCAGTATAGCATCCCAAGGACTCCAGAACAAAATGGAGTAGTGGAGAGAAAGAACAGGACCCTAATTGAAGTTGCAAGGTCTATGTTGGCTGACTCTGGTTTGCCACTGACCTTTTGGGCTGAAGCTGTCAACACCGCATGCTATGTGCAAAATAGAGCTTTAGTGAATCAGAGGTTGATGAAGACTCCTTATGAAGTTCTACATCATTTGGCTCCTCTAATTTCATTCTTCAGAGCATTTGGGTGTCCTTGTTACATTCTCAACACAAAGGATCAACTCCAAAAGTTTGATTCTAAGGTGGATGCAGGGTATTTTGTTGGGTATTCATCCACTTGCAAGGCTTACAGAGTGTTCAACTGCAGAACAAAGATGGTTGAAGAAACCTAGCATGTGAAGTTCAATGAATCCCCTAAGGACAAAATTCCACAAAACCCTGTGGAGTTGTTTGATCTGGACATACTGCAATATGTTCCTTATCAGCCTCCAGCTGTTGCAGATCATGTGAATTCATCACCTTCTGCAGCTAGTCATCCATCTGGTGGTACTGATGTTGATGATGATCCCAGTACTCACCTATTCAAGTTTAGTGATCAACTGCCTGAGTCTACTAAACTTGATGTTCCTGTAGCTTCAGTAGCACCATCCACAACAAATGCTGATGAGATTTTTGAATCCTCTACTTCATTTGACTTGGCATCTAATACTTGGTTTCAAGAATCTGGATCAACATCTGTTGCTGCTGAGCGTGCTACAAACGCTTACACAGATCTTATAGTGTACCAAGAGCTGAAGAATCACCCAATGTCTCAAATCATTGGTGATATCAATGCTGGTGTCTCAACTAGAAGTCAATTGTCCAACTTCTGCTTCTATGCTCTTTTCATCAGTTAGCAAGAGCCAAAGAACTATCATATTGCATTAAGAGACAATGGATGGGTTGATGCCATGCAGCTTGAGCTTCTTCAGTTCAAAAAGCAGCAAGTGTGGGAACTGGTTCCTCTACCCCCAGGTAAGTGTGCAATAGGCACTAAATGGGTGTTTAGGAATAAAACAGATGAAAATGGGCAAATTTTCAAGAACAAGGCCATACTGGTTGTCCAGGGGTTTTCACAAGAAGAAGGTATTGGTTATGATGAAACCTTTGCCCCTGTAGCCAGACTGGAGGCAATTAGATTGTTCTTAGCCTATGCTGCATTCCACATTATTAAAGTTTTTCAAATGGATGTCAAAAGTGCATTTTTATATGGTAAAATAAAAGAAGAGGTTTATGTGTGTCAACCACCAGGTTTTGAGGATAATAAACATCCTGATTGGGTTTATAAACTTGATAAGGCTCTTTATGGGTTGAAACAAGCTCCTAGAGCCTGGTATGAAACACTGTCAAATTTTCTTCTTCAGAATAATTTCACTAGAGGCTCCATAGATAAAACTTTGTTCATTAAGAAAGTGGGTCAGCATAAGCTCCTTGTTCAAATTTATGTTGATGATATTATTTTTGCTTCCTCTGATCCACAGTTGTGTGATGCATTTACAAAGTTGATGCAACAAAAATTCGAAATGAGTGCCATGGGAGAATTACAGTTCTTTCTAGGTTTGCAAATCAAACAAAAGGCTGATGGAACTTTCATTCATCAGTCAAAATACACAAAGAGTCTTTTGGAAAAGTTTGATTTACAAAACTGTAAGCCCTGTTCTACTCCCATGTGTAGCACCACACAACTGGATGCAGATCAGAAAGGTAAAGCTGTTGATGAAACACTTTACAGATGTATGATTGGGTCCTTGATGTACTTAACAGCTTCTAGACCAGATATTATGTTTGCAACTTGTGTTTGTGCTAGATTTCAGGCTGCTCCTAAAGAGTCTCATTTGATTGCAGTCAAGAGGATCTTTAGATATCTGCAAGGTACTCAATCTCTAGGTCTTTGGTATTCCACTGGGCACTCTTGCAAATTAGTTGCTTTTTCTGATAGTGACTATGCAGGGTGTAAATTAACTAGAAAATCAACTTCTGGTGGATGTCAATTCCTAGGCAACTGTTTGGTTTCTTGGCAGAGTAAGAAACAAACATCTGTTGCTACATCCACTGCTGAAGCGGAGTACATTGCTGCTGCAAGTTGTACATCTCAGGTACTCTGGCTTCAGACTCAATTATTGGATTATGGCATTACAGAGACTAAGACTCCATTACTAATGGATAGTGCTTCAGCTCTTTGTATTGTCAAGAATCCAGTCCAGCACTCTAGGACCAAACATATTGAGATCAGACACCATTTTATTAGGGATTGTTTTGAAAAAGGTCTGATTGATCCAAAGTTTGTTCCTAGTGCTGATGAGCTTGCAGACATATTTACTAAGCCTTTGGACAGTTCAACTTTCAAAAACCTAGTGTTAAGGCTTGGTATGCTGCAGCTAGAATAAGTGACAACTACTGATGATCTCAGTCAACAAGTACTGATGAGCATTCGTATACTATTGTCACAAATAAGTACTGATAAGTTCTTTTATCCTCAGTAGTTTTCATAACTACTGAAGACTAAATTACTTAAAAGTACTGAAGTACTCTATCTGTTGAAAAGAACTGATGTGGTTACAACTACTGATGTAGTTACAACTACTGATGTCAGTATAACAGATAAGTACTGATGACCAATGAAACGTCTGAAAATCAGACAAAAAGTCTAATAAGTGTTGAGGTCAGAATGAAACAGCTGATGAGCTAAGAATTGACGACAACAGCTGATGAGAAACTTTTCTCTTCAGTTGTTTCTACAACTGCTGTTTCACTTCATACAACTGAAGCCAAAACCATGTCTTGAGTAGTTTTACAACTACTGATGACTAACACCAAATCTTCAGTTGTTTACAACACCTGAAGCCAAAACCATGTCTTCAGTAGTTTCACAACTACTGATGACTAATACCAAGTCTTCAGTTGTTACAACCTCTGAAAGTTAAAACCAGGTCTTCAGTTGTTTTCAAACAACTGATGACAGCACCAACACTTTCAGTCGTTTTATATCAGCCTTTTCTTACCCTATAAATACCTAAACCTAATTTCAAACGTTTCATTAGCCGTTTTATTTCCTTCACTCTCTCATCAATGGCGACCATGAAACTCAAACCCAGACACAACTGTGTTGCCTACCTCTCGAAATCGGCCTTTTGGAACAAATTTGATAATGCCATCGATCTTATGGTAGATTCCCAGTACAGAACCGCTTTTCTTCTGAATCCTACCATATACCCCGATTCCCTAAGCCAATTCTGGACCAACGTCTCTGTGCAAACTGGTGAGAATGATCGCCAAATCACTCTCCAGTTGTTGGTTAACCAGAAACAGGTGGTCATCACTCCAGACATCATTCGACAAACCCTAAATCTACATGATGCCACCTCCGTCACAGAATACCCGAAAGGCACAACTGATATGTCTTTCATCAATAACGGGTATGAAGGAGACTTAAGTGCTACCACCATTCTGAAGAAGCACTTCCATGATGCTGAACGTCTTATATTCCACATCGTGAATGTCTGCCTTGCACCAAAAACCTCCTCATGGGATCAGATGTCCTCCCGATGGCAACATGTATTATACTCTATCTTTGAACGACAAAATCTAAATTTTTCTGAGATAGTTTTTATGGAACTAAAGGATCTGGCTTTGAAACGTGTGGCAAACAGATGGATATTATATCCCAGGTTTCTCATGGCCATAATTTTAAATCAGCTAAAATCAGACGGCCTTGTTGGCCTTGGAGTCCCTGCTCCGGCTGTATTGCCTGAAGTTTACTCCAGGCACAACTCTGACCCTACAATGAAAGGGGCTGCCTGGCTGCTAAAACCCAAGCAGCGGAAACCCACAACCTCCACTTCCAGATCCAAAGTCCCCACCAAACCCAACACCAAAAAGCCCAAAAAGGCTACTCAGGGAGATGAGTCCCCTGAGGATGCCCCTGTAACACCAATACAGGAAACACTTACTGGTTCTAACCCCCCAGTAGTGTCAAAGACTCCACCAGCCCTAGCCGCTCAGGTATCCTCTCAACAGGATCCTGATGCAACCATAATTGGGGATACCACAATGCTGGAACCTATCTCAATTGAGAAGGTTACCATTGAAGAGCACCAGTCACCCCGGGTGCAATGTGCTTCAAACCTATCTCCAAATGCAACCGCCCCTCAAAGCCCAACCATTATAGTTGCACAAGTGCTGAGTCAGCTGCATTCCTCTCCTCCTCCCCAGAAACCAATTACAATGGGGAGAATCTCAACAGCTGAGGAAGAGGATCAAAATGCTGCTGATAACCCACAACACAGGGGTTATAATGTTCAATCTCCCCGTGTAGAGGAGGAGGTTAGAACATCTGGTGAGGCTGCCACTTCTACTGATTCAGCAAATGAACAGGATGCAGTTGGTAACATCTCTAAGCCCTCACCAGAGGCAACTGCCGATGAAGGACTCAGTCCTGAGGCAGGAAGTCCCCAGAACCAAGAACAAGGGGCACATGCTACAACTGATCTACACTCAGGGCATGTACATCCTGATTCAATCAGGAGGTCAGGTGATTCAGCAAAGACTGATGATGACCTGGGCTTTTTCTTCGATGTCTTAGCCCATAACACAATCCTTGAGGCTGAGGTGAGCAGACTCAAAGAACTGCTTGCCAAAATGTCTCAGGATCAAAGTCCATCTGCCCCAATAAACCCACAGATGGCACCTTCATCTGAAGGTTCACCAAACACTCAGCCACTACACTCAACTGAGCCACCAGCCACTGCTTTTGGCACCACCTCTCAGGGACAGAACCCCTCTGAGCAGATGGTTGCTACCTTTCAACATTCCTTACCTCTCATCACTCCCATCATCAATGAGATTGTACATAAAGCCATTGACGAGAGGATCTCCTCAAATCTACAAACACTTGTTGATGATGCTGTACAAAAGAAGCTTTCTGCCATTCAAACCCCTGAACCCAATGCACCCAAAAAGGGGGAGTCTAAGGCAGTGAAAAAAGAAAGAGAAAGAGAGTGGAAGATGAGAAACAACAAGAGAAAGAAAAGGAGTTAGAAAAGGAAAAACAGCTGATCACATACAAGAGAAAGAAAAGTGCTGACACTCAAAAGCCTGATGAAGAGAAATCATTGGAAGATCTGATTAAAGAAGCTGATGAAGCTCACAGCAGATCAATGGACAGAATAATAGACCAACTCTTCAGACAAGGCTTTGATATAGCTACATTAGACACTGAGATCAGAAGGCTGGAGATTAAAGAGATACAAGAGAGATGGGCCAGTTACAGTGTGATGGAAAGGGTGAGGTTGGAGATAATGATCAGGTTTATTGCAAAATACTTAGGAAGATCATTAATTGAGATTAAATCATGGACCAGAGACAGTATTCTGGCAATAACCACCAGAATCTGTGCTTCTGAAGATTCAATAAGGGGTTGATTATCGAAGCCTTAGATGAAGCTGGTGCTGGGAAGAGAAATGATATGGCCAAGCTTTCCAAAGCCAAACTTACCACAAAAATGCTAGATCAGCCTTTCCAAACTCCCACTCAAAAACAACCAACCCCACAACTCTCCAAACCAATCCCTAAACCTAAACTTAAACCAACTCAACCCTCAAAACCAACTCCCTTACCCCAAAAACCACCTCAAACCACATCCAATGATGCACCCAGAAGGAGGAGAAGGGTGTTGAGGATGGAAGAAGAAGAAGAAGAAGATGATGAAGAAGACAGTCTGCCAATCTCTGCTGTTCTAAAAATACCTGAGCCCAGAAGTCAACAAATGATCACACCAGACTTTCAGAGGCAAATGGTGAAAGTTAAGATTGAAGAAGAAGAACAGTAGAAACAGCACGATGAGCAACTTTTGAAGATGGTTGACAAAGAGTTTCCTCAGTCATCATCTATACAAGCCATGAAGAAACACGCTCAAAGGCTGTATGCTCTCAGGTATACCTTTCAATATCAAAAGGAGAGAGTAAGGATTTGGCCAGACCCCAGGGTTAGTTCTAGAATTCATAAGAAATCCATACCAAGTAGATACAATGGCCAAGTGAGAAAGACTATAGATGCTGTTATTATGTTGGCCATTGTAGTCTCACCCTGGGAGATACTTGAAGACTTCAAGAGAGCCTACAAGTCAAAGATGACCCCTCAAACTCTAATGGAGAACAAAATGGTCAAGAAGGGGTTGTTATACAAGAGGCTTGAAGAGATCAAGAAAAATGAACTCCAGTTGTTATTAGAAGGGACTCACCCAGATGAATTTGCTTACCGAGAGATAACAACCGTTGAGTTGAAAAATGGAAAGACGTTAAAGTACCTATCAGAGTACTATGGCCCAGAGTTCTTCTTCGAAGGAGAAGCAGAAGAACTCACTAAGGAGGAACAAGTTGTTCTCCTTGAGGCCTACGTCAGAGAGTCTTATAGACTCATCAATGGGAAGTAGGTTTCATGGTTAGGATAACAGCTCTGTGTCCAGTTCCCCAAGACAGAGTTCCCTTCCATCCTTTGACATTCACATCTACTGAAACCTGTTCCCTGGCCTGTGCTTATCCGATATCTCTGAAGCTGATCAAGAGAGTATTTCTGCCAAGAATAAGTGGGACCTCAATAAGCTTAAAGGTTTTGGCTGCATTGGTTCAGGGGAAGTTTGTTGGACCAAAAGAACCAATGAGCCTGATCAGAAAAACCTTTAAGTCCCACGGACATTACAACAACTGAAGTAGTCTGCAACAGCTGAAGACATCAACTGATAACAAGGTCTGAAGACAAAGTCTGAAGTGAAAGAGCTGAAGACAAAGTCTGAAGTGAAAGAGCTGAAGACAAAGTCTGAAGACAAAAGCTGAAGACAAAGTCTGAAGACAAAGTTTCAGATGTTGTCACAACAGCAGAAGAAGACCTCTTCAGTAGTTGTGATGGTTTCCTTTCAGTAGTTTTATGTTTCTTGTAATCAGTACTTGTAGTTTCAGTAGTTTTAGTGTCATCTTGCACTTAGCACTCTAAGATGTTCTCAGTTGTTGTGAACATTCTCAGTAGTTTGCTTACTTTCAGCTGTTTGTAATAATTCTGTTAGATGTCACTATCAAGTGACATCAGCAGACGTCACATTCCTTTATATAAGGAATGTTGACCTAATTGTAAGGTGGTAGCCTGCGAAGCCCTGTGAAGCTTAGCGGCCGCCACACCGAAGCATTGTGCATGAATGATATTATCCCTTTTGAAGAAAACCCTCTTTCTCTATAACCGTGTACTGTTCCATTGAATATCTATTGTGTTCTTGCTATATTTGTCTAATTCTTGTTCTAATTCCGCTGCGATTCAACTCTAATTGATCAAACTTAGATTGCTGATCCTGACATGAGAGTGTTAATTTGAGAGCCTCTGTGAAGGAGGCAGTTGTGGAGGAAGTTCATCAGGTCATGCAGATGATCCTGCCATCTGTGGTGACCGAGGTTATTCATGCTGTGAGGGAGGATGAAAAGAAAGAGAAGGAGGAGAGGAGGAGAACTGTTAGGAGAGGTTCAGGTGAAGAGGAGCAACCAGAAACTGAGATGGTTGTCTCCAATGATGAAGAGGAAGATGAAGCGGTGCGGGAAACCGCCTAGGGGTGTAGTTATAGGGCATTCCAGAGATGTAAGCCCCTAACTTTTGATGGGAATGGTAATGCTGCTGCTCACCGATGGGTGAGGGAGATGGAGGCAGTGCTTGATATCAGTGAGTGCCGAGAGGATCAAAAGGTGAAGTTTGCTACCCACTCATTTGTGGACTCGGCCTTATGCTAGTGGGACAATATTGTCCAGGCCGAGGGAAGCAGGGCTGTTGGGAGGATAAGGTGGAGTGAACTAAAGAAGATGGTGATCGAGGAGTTTTGTCCTCACAGGGAGCTTGACAAGATTGAGAGAGAGTTGCTATAGCTGGAGGCGGGAACCATGACACACCAGCAATACACGACTAAGTTCAATGAGATGGCAAGGCTGGTGCTGGATCAGGTGATGTCGGTGTCAAGGAAGATCAAGAGGTATATCCAGGGTTTGCCGAAAGATATCCGCAGGCACATGATCGCCACCCGGGTGAGTACTTTTAGGTCGGTGGTTGATCTGGCAGGGAGGCTGTATTATGAAAGAGAGGTGGCAGTGGTAGAGGTGAGTAAGAAGGGTGGCACTGACAGGAACTGGAATGGGAAGCGGTTTGGTCATGGTGGTTTTACCCCGAGCAATAAGAGGGCAAGGGTGGATGATTGAAGGGAAGTAACATCAGGTATGGGAACGAAGAGGTGTGGCAAGTGCGGGAAGGAACATTCAGGGGAGTGTAAGTGGGGACCGAATTTCTGCTTCAAGTGTGGGAAGCCTGGTCATATGGCAAGAGAGTGTGGAGTTGTAAGATGTTATAACTGTGGTGAAGCGGGCAATCTGAGCAGGGATTGCAAGAGGCCAAGGGCTGAGAGCTCCAGGGTGAAGAAAGAGGTTGAGAAGGAGGGACCGAAGGCAAAAGCCAAGAGCATTCACGATGACCCGGGAGGAGGCCAGGGTGGACCCCGACGTCGTGTCAGGTACGTTCCAAGTAAACTGAACTTGTGCCTCTATATTATTTGATTCTGGTGCTAGTAAGAGTTTTATTTCTGCTGCCTTCTGTGCTAAGTTACCTATTAGGAGTAGAAAGATTGATGAGCCCTTTGATATAGAAACTTCTATTGGTAAGTCTACTAGGATTTCTGATCTGATAGAGAATTATGACATAGAGTTGGAAGGCCATAGGTTCTCTGCTATATTATTCGTGATGCCCCTAGGAGGATTCGATGTGGTTCTAGGGATCGATTAGTTAGCAACCTATGAGGCAAATATTGTGTGTCGCAAGAAGATGATCCGATTGACTGCGCCTGATGGGAGTTCGGTGACGATCTACGGTGATCGAGTTACTATGGTTCCGAAGGAGATTTCGATGGTGGTGGCAGAGAAGTGCATGAAAAGTGGATGTAGTGCCTATCTGGCTTACGTGAAGGATGTGGATGCTTTAGTCCCATAATTGTCCAACATACAAGTTGTGTGTGACTTTCCAGACGTGTTCCCAGAAGATTTACCAGGTGTGCCACCAGACCGCGAGATCGAGTTCCAGATCGACTTGATACCTGGTGCTCAACCTGTTGCCAAGGCATCGTAGTGATTGGCTCCATCTAAGATGAAGGAACTGATGGTTCAGTTTCAAGAGTTGTTGGACAAAGGGTTCATTCGATCGAGTATCTCTCCCTGGGGTGCTCCGGTCTTGTTTGTAAAGAAGAAGGACGGTAGTATGAGGATGTGCATCGACTACCGTGAGTTAAACAAGTTGACGGTGAAGAACCAATATCCACTACCCAGAATTGATGACTTATTTGATCAGTTCAAAGGTGCCAGTTGGTTTTCGAGAATAGATCTTCGATCTGGTTACCATCAGTTGAAGGAGAAGGAGCCAGATATACCTAAAATAGCTTTTCGCACGCGTTATGGACCCTACGAGTTTCTCGTTATGTCTTTTGGTCAAACTAACGTGCCAGCTACCTTTATGGATTTGATGAACCAGGTGTGTTGGCCGATGTTGGATAAATCAGTGATTGTGTTTATCGATGATATCCTGATTTATTCGAAGAGCGAAGAAGAGCATGCCGGTCACATTCGTGAGGTATTGGAGACACTTAGAAGAGAGAAGCTGTATGCTAAGTTCTCCAAGTGCACTTTCTGGTTGCGCGACGTTCAGTTTTTGGGTCATGTGGTAAATTCCGAAGGGATCATAGTAGTCCTAGCAAAGGTGGAAGCGGTGATGCAATCGAAGACTCTAAAGACGCCATCCGAGATTCGCAGTTTCTTGGGTTTAGCGGGCTATTACAGGAGATTCATTCAAGACTTTTCTAAGATAGCGTCACCATTGACCAAGCTGACCCATAAGGATGTGAAGTTTGTATGGGGTCTGGAACAAGAGAACGCTTTTGAGTTAAAGTCAAGATTGACTCAAGCTCTTGTCTTGATGTTACCCGATGGGAATGAAGACTTGGTGGTCTATTTAGGTGCTTCTTATTCAGGATTGGGTTGTGTGCTGATGCAACAGGTAAGGGTTATAGCCTATGTGTCCCGACAGTTGAAAATCCATGAGGCTAATTACCCTACTCGTGACTTAGAGCTAGTGGCTGCGGTCTTTGCATTGAAGATTTGGAGGCACTACTTGTACGGGATGAAGTGCACTATCTTCACTGACCACAAGAGCTTGAAGCATTTCTTTGAGCAAAAGGACCTCAATATGAGGCAAAGGAGGTGGTTAGAGTTGATCAAGGATTATGATTATGAGATCCACTACCATCCGGGCAAGGCCAACGTAGTGGTGGATGCCCTTAGCCAAAAGGAGAGACCCAAGCCAATCTGGGTGAAAGCTTACCAGTTGGTGATGACCTCCGATGTAATGACATAAGTCAAGGGGTTCCAAGATGAGGCATTGAAAGAAGAGCACCTTAACTCCGAAAGGATGAGAGGTCTGCTTCGGGAGGATGTGGATCCCTCATTATGGATACCTGCGGGGGAAAATAATGGATGAAGCTTATAAGACTCGATACTCTATTGATCCCGGTGCTACAAAGATGTATCATGATATGAAGAAAGATTACTGGTGGCCTGGTATGAAGCGCGATGTAGCGGAGTATGTGAGCAAGTGCCTTGCTTGCAAGTGAAGGCGGAGCATCAGAAGCCATACGGGAAGATCCAACCTTTAGATATACCCGAGTGGAAGTGGGAGCACATCACCATGGACTTCATTATGAAGTTACCATGTAGGGCAAGGGGGTACGATGCTATATGGGTGATAGTTGACCATTTGACGATGAGTGCTCACTTTCTACCGATCCGCGAGACATATTCATGTGAGAGGTTGGTGGATCTGTTCATCAAAGAGATTGTGACACGTCATGGTGTACCAGTGTCTATCGTGTCTGACCATGACACTCGGTTTACATCTAAGTTTTGGAAGAGATTTTGATGACACGATGGGGACGAGGTTGCATATCAGTACGGCTTATCATCCTCAGACGGATGGTCAGTCAGAGAGAACTATACAGACGCTTGAGGATATGCTCCGAGCGTATGTCATTGATTTCAGAGGAAGTTGGGACGAACACTTACCATTAGCTGAATTCTCATACAACAAAAGTTATCACGCCAGAATTGGTATGCCACCATATGAGATGCTATACGGTAGGAAGTGTAGAACGCCCGTATGTTGGGGTGACATCGGATAGAAGGAGTTGGGGAGCGTTGAAGTGATCGAGTCTACAACTGAAAAGTTAGAGAAGATCAAGGCCTTTATGAAGGCGGCAAAAGATAGGCAAAAGTCGTATGCTGACAAGAGGCGTAGACCGATTGAATTCAAGGTGGGTGATAAAGTTATGCTAAAGGTTTCACCTTGGAAGGGGATCATTCGGTTCAAAAAGCGGGGTAAGCTGAGCCCGAGCTATATAGGACCTTTCCGAATCATTGCTCGAGTAGGAGAGGTGGCCTATAGGTTGGAGCTACCCGATGAGTTAAGTGGGATTCATCCAACATTCCATGTATCTCATCTGAGAAAATGCCTAGCTGATGAAGATATGATTGTACCACTGGAGGAGATTGAAGTGGATGAACGACTTAATTATGTAGAGCAACCAGTGGCAATCATTGACCGAAAAGTAAAAAGATTACAGAATAAAGTGGTTCCACTGGTGCGGGTACAGTGGAGGCATAGGAAGGGATCCGAGTCTATGTGGGAGACGAAGGAAGAGATGAGACAGCATTATCCATAACTGTTTGAGGAGTGACAGGTTTCGGGGACGAAACCTATATAAGGGGGGTGGACTTGTAACACCTGAATATTTAAAAAAAAGAAGAGAAAAAGAAAAGAAAAAAGAAGTATAAAGAAAGAAAGGTGAAATAATCCAAGCAGAAAAGAAGAAAAGCAGAGCTTCCATCGGTTGTAGAGAGAAGAAGAAGAAGAAGAATCGGCTTGAAGGTTAGTTTTTCGTGTGTTTTGTTCGGTTTCAGCTGAATTTTCAGCTTGTGGACCGATTCTTATGTGTTCCTCTATGTTCGGTTGGGTGTTTTTGGTGTGTTTAGGTGTTTGAACTCCAAGTGCTCTTGAGTTTGGAGGAGTTTTACTCGAAGGCTGATGTAGGTGAGTTTTAGAACCTCGAATTTTATGTTTTAAACTTGTTTTGGGGCTGGAATGCATATAAATTATTTCTTTTATAACACTCAGTATGTTGAAACCGTATGTGTTCCCCTGTTTTATATGGGTATGTGTGTTTATGAATGTTTGACTGAATCTTGTGGTTGTATGCTTGTTTTATGTGCTTAGTATGTTAGATTTGGGCTAAGAATATGTTAGGATGATGATTGGGAACGAAAATTAGTATAAGTTAGAACTGGCATAGTATTGGTCCTTCTGATTGATATAACGGTGCACTTGATTGATAAACACAAACAAATCCCACTGATAACATAGATATCAATGATATTTGTGTAAAATATAGATCAAACACTATAAAATATTGATAAACAATGATGAACACCTCAAGAACATTCAATAAAACCCTTGTTTGATCTGAATTGATTATTGAAGATATTACAAAGTGAAAGTCCCTCAATCAATGGCGCCTTTAAGCTCTCCAAAACCTAATTGTCACTAATCTATATATAGTGATAATATTCAATAATGACATATTAAGCCCCTAGACTTAGACAATTAGAGAAATTACATATAAAACAAAAAAAAGACTAAAACATAAATAAATTTATTTGGTTGAAATAAAATATATTTATTAACAATAAACTCCTAGTCATTTATATCTTCAACATCTTGTCTCGGTTCTTCGTGTCGAACGCGTCTGTTTGCGTTTTCCGATGACTTTGACAGTGACGTTGACTTTTTTTGACTTTGACTGTGTTGATAATATAGACTATCCTTATCAGACCTAACAATACTCCCCCTTAGTCTATCATTATCAATGCCTTGTATCTTGACCAGCACCGATAAGTCAACCATATAATGATCTTTAATCTTCCCCTAGATTGATGATCTGGTATTAAGGATTTTTCATCTTTCAGGGTCCCCCTTTTTGTATGCTCCCCCTCTTCATGTGCATTTTTTGTGAATGATCAGGAACAGCTTTTCCAACTCTCTATTCTTGAGTGCTTCAGAAGATGTAAGTGGAGGAATTCTAGCTCGGTATCTTCTGCAAATTTAAGGAACAGGTTCTCTGGTCAGGTACTTTGCTCAGCTAATGATCGGCTATCATTTGAAGAAAAAATCTGTAGCACAATCACAACCACAATCTCACAACTTCTGTCAGATCATTTCAGTTAACAAATAAACCCGTGTTTATCTGTGTGTGCAATTTCCCCTGAAATGCATGTGAAAATAATAACATTTTAATACTATAATATGGAAGACTTAAAATAATTTGAAATGAAAAAAAAACCCCTTTTTATATATATATTTTTTAATCACCTTACACCAAGAACTAATTCGATCATGAGATCACATCCTCAAGATATACTTAAGCACAAATATCGACAAGTTAGTGAGATCACACTGAAGCAGAGTCTGATCACGATTTTAAAATTTTGATAGCCAAAAACAGTTCAAGAATGATTGTTGGTATATTTTTCCAATTTAAACCCATGCCTTATGCTTTTCAACAAGTGATCTGCAACTAATTTTATCATGTTTTAGATTCGATTAGAGAAGCTCAGGTAACTTGGTTCCCACATACATCCGGCAAAGAACTTATCCCGTCATCAAGGCTTATTGAGTAATATGATTAACTCTGCTTGATTTTCTTTTGAGGTTCAACAATGATCTTAGTTTAAGAATCACTGTGCTTTTATTTTAGGGAACAGATGATAAGAGCTCCGAGTCTATACTTACGTATAACAGAGGAGATGATCATCTAAGCATGCTGATGAGAGCTTTAGGTCTATACTCACGTATAACAGAGAAGATCATCGCTCCAGGTCAATGCTTCCGCATAGCAGAGGAGATAAGCATGAAATATACATCTAAAGAGCTAACGAGAAGCTACATTCAGGACATGGGGATAGGGAGATTTTGGCAAAGAAAGGGATCAAGGCAGAAGTTAGATACTCTCAACCTGTTTTTGATGAGACTTGTAACTTTATACAGGCCGAGATGTCATGGAAATGATCCTTATCACCGAGTTCTAAAGCTTTAGTTAGGCTACAGAATCACTGTTTACTTCGTTTTTGGGCTGAGCCTACCATGCATATCATATAATGAAACTATTTTTTTTTAGATTTTAGAATTTTAAGTGATACATACATCTATATTAGTTACTATCATTTCTCACAAGGGTACAAGTCATGCAGCCAAGCATACAAAGAAAACATACTATCATTTCTCAGTCATCCCAAATCAAGTTCTTAGTTCCCATTTCAATTTTACTAGCAAAGAAAGTCTTCCAAATTATACTAGCAAAAAGACAAGTAATGAAGTACCAAGAAAAGTGCAGTGATTGTGAAGTGTGAACTGTAATAGTGCATATAAGTATCCAAAATATGGATGAGATACCAAAACCACAACCTGTTTGTTCCGCTTCAAATTTGACTGAGGAACATTCTCTGTCGATAAAACGGATTACTAACAGTCCTCCTGAACTGTTCCTTCACTCATTAACAGATTAGTTAGAGAGGGGGACCCAGGCCATCGTGGTCCTGGGAGTTCCTTTTTCATCAATGTACATAACCTGCTTTAGCACACACCCTTTTGAAAAATCATTTGTTTCATTAACCTTTTGTTTTACTTTCCAAATTTGTTTCTATTCAATTACTTTAGATTTGAAAGAATTGAATTTGGAAATCATTTTCTTTTTTAGACCCGGAGGTTGAGATTTTGATTTTGAAACGTTGGTCCTTTTCATCTTTGAATCATGTGAAACTGGCTTCACATGAGAAGGTTTGGATAGATTGTTCTTTATCCAACCATTCAAAGATATGTGCTTTTTACCTTTTGAACCCAAGAAGCAACCTGTGTTATCTTTACCTCCCAAAGCTTGCCTTTGAACCTGAGGGCACTTCTTTAGCACATGACCTTCTTTTCCACATCTAAAGCAAGCCTTGAAAGGCTTTTGGTTCTTTGTAGTCCCGTGGAAAGCAGGGGAGGGTGGAGCCTGCTTTGAGGTTGTTCCAGCTTGTTAACAACCTTGAAGCTTCTTCTTTTGGATATCAGGAAATCAAACCTTTTGAGGCTTTGTCAATGTGGATTTCGAACTAGGCTGTGATTTGATTTGTGATGTTCTGAAAGCTGAGATATAAGCATTCTTCTTAGAACCTTTTTGTATGACTGGTGACTTGTTAGACTTGGAAGCAGATTTGTGAAGATCATGATGGATAGCAGATGAAGATGGTGAGTGCCTCTACTGAGCTTTGGAGGAACTGCTTATTTGTTTAGTAGTTGAAGATGAGATCCGTATAGGTCTTGATTCAACTGTTGGAAGCCTTTGACACTTGATAACTTCGGGTGACTGGATGATCTCTGGTTCATCATCAGAACTTGTCCAGTCCTGTATACACAAGTCAGCTTCCAATGGATCTTGATTGATGACTTTTGTTGTGTCGGTTTGGGTTGTTGAGTTCTGATTGCTTGACGATTCCATAGCTGTTCCTTCTTTGACAAACTTGACAGGAACAAAAGAAGGGATGTTACCTGCTTTGAATTTGAGAAAGAAGTTACGTGAAACAAATGATACTGGTTTTGAAGCATCAGAGTTGGAATTATCATTTTGCAGATCAGATCCTTGCTTGATGAGCCCCAAACCTGCAGGAAAATCACATTCATCTCGAACCTCTTTGTGATTAAAGCTGCTTAAACCTGCATGTAAACTTTTAGTATCTGCAGCTTCAATTAGATCATTAGATGGATGAGGTTGAGGCATAGGAGAGTAACAGTAAGTGCTAGGAGGAGGATAAACATATGAAGTTTCACCACATCCCACACCCGTTTTGATTCTAGCTCCCCTTTGCTTAGAAAATAGTTCTTCTTGTTTCATCCCTGATATCATCCATTTATCAAGTTTAGTTTTAAGCTTGCTAGTCTTAAATTCTGCTAATGTGACTCGTTCGCTCAAAACATTAATCTCGACATTCTTTTCTAAAAGATTTCTTTTTAAAAGATCATTTTCTTTTAAAGCTTCTCTTAGTTTAATAAAATATTTGGACTCATTGATTTTAAGTTCATTGTTTATTCGTTTTAATTCTTTTTCGTTTTCTAACAATAATCTGTTAGCTTTATAAACCCCGAATAAACGAATTTTGCAGGGAGGAGAACACATGTCTTGAACAACCTCATAAGGAAGCCCCATAACTATTTTTTCAGCAGCTAGGGCTTTTTCACATTGACAGACAGGAGTGTTCTTTTTGTATTCTTCCTCCTCAGCAGCTCTGTCCTTAGCTTCTGCAGCTTCAACTTCCTCTTGCTTTCCTTCATCCTGAACTTTACACCGACTTGCACAATCACCAACATCACCAACACTCTCACCTTGAGTGTCACACTTGAATTCTTCGAAAGGATCAAAATCTTCAACAGAATCCTCATCACTGTTTACTACCTCAGCCATCAATGCATGGTTGACTTCTTATTTAGTTTCTTTGATCTCAACACTTGAAGATACACCACCATACATGAATTGATTATACTCTCCTCTTTTCATATCCAAATCAAATGACTTCAGCTTGTTGATAACTTCAATGAGTTTGTAGTCAGCAAAATTTCTTTCCTACTTTAACAATCTAACTTGTGGACTCCACTATGGAGGAAGAGAGTCCAAAAGTTTTGTGACTTGTTCATGGTTCCCCAGCTGGTCATCATACTTGTTAAGATTGCTTGCCACCATCAGAAATCGATCAACAAAATCAGATATCTTTTCATCTTTCATGGTAGCAAAAGAATCAAACCGACTTTATGCTGATATTAGATTATCAGATTTATGGAAATTAGCTACGTCTGAAGAAGACATTTTAGAAATGATAAGAGGCTAAATTCACTGAAATTTCACTAAATTCGCTGACAAATTCATTTAATTTTCACTAATTTTGCTGGCAAGTTCGCTGGTAATTTCACTCGTAATTTCGGCAGCAGTTCCGCCCAGTAATGGCACACAAATGCTAGTTTCGCAGGGTAATTTCACCCGTAACTAGTTGAACTTTCGTTCAGAGCATAATTTGGCAGCAATTTCGCTGGGATTGGCGCACAAACACTATGACCTTTCGTTCAACACATGTACTTTCGCTGGAACAAGGAAACCAGATCCAAAAACCAAGAACAGCTTAGTTTCGCTGAAGGAACCCTAGTTTCACCAGGCGAAACTATGTAGTGTCGCTGAAAGATGTTGTAATTTCGCTGGACGAGCTAGAAATTCGCCCGACGTATCTAGACAGCCTTTTTCAGCACGAAATCAGCTCAAACTCAACCAAATCTCAATGGATTTGAGATCTGATGATTCCTATAGCTTTCCACACCAAAATCGAGCAATCCTCAATCAATTTCCATATCCAAAACACTCAGATCAGATCAAAAATGAAAGGAACAGTGACATAGAACTTAAACCAAACAAAACTCAAAAATCAAGAGCACAATGGCTCTGATACCATATTGTTGGTCCTTCTGATCGATATAACAGTGCACTTGATTGATAAACACAAACAAATCCCACTGATAACACATATATCAATGATATTTGTGTAAAATATAGATTAAACACTATAATATATGGATAAACAATGATGAACACCTCAAGAACATTCAATAAAACCCTTGTTTAATCTAAATTGATTGTTGAAGATCTTATAAAGTGAAAGTCCCTCAATCAATGGCTCATTCAAGCACTCCAAAACCTAATTATCACTAATCTATATATAGTGATAATATTCACTAATGACATATGAAGCCCCTAGACTAAGACAATTAGAGAAATTACATATAAAACATAAAAAAAATTTAAACATAAATAAATATATTTTGTTGACACAAAATATATTTATTAACAATAAACTCCTAGTCATTTATATCTTCAACATCTTGTCTCGGTTCTGCGTCTCGAACGCGTTTGTTTGCCTTCCGATGACTTTGACAGTGACGTTGACTTTTGTTGACTTTGACTGTGTTGATAATATAGACTATCTTTATCAGACCCAACACATAGTGCCCATGCGCCCAAACTGCCCTTGCGCCTAAGTTTCCTATGCGCCCAAGTACCCATGCGCCTGTATAGTACTCGTGCGCCTGCATAGTTCCCATGCGCCTAAGTTTTGCCAATACACCTAAGTGTTTGCCCATGCGCCTAAGTTTTCCCATGCACCCAAGTACCCATGCGCCTGCATAGTACTCATGCGCCTGCATAGTACCCATGCGCCTAAGAGTTTGCCCATGCGCCTAAGTTTTTCCCCATGCGCCCAAGTGTTCCCATGCGCCCGACTATCTGTGCGCCTGCATAGTGCCCAGGCGCCCACATAGTGCTCATGCGCCTAAGTTGCCATAGAATTTTTCTTAAATTTAGGAAATAGAAATTAATGATTAAGCTCTAGAATGTTTTGGGGGGTTATGTTATGCATGTTTGTGGCATGTTGTTGATGTTCCTTATTACGTATTATTATGTGACTCTACGTGGTGTGTTAATGCTCTTTTTTGATTTCCCATATCTCTTCACTTCCTTCACACATGGTGTGAAGTACCTTCCATAGTTTATGAGCAATTTTGAAATTTTCAACCCGTGTCAAAATTTCAAATGGCAATGTCATTGCCAATATGTTGTATGCTTTCATATTTGTTTTGACCTTCTTGAGGTCATCACCAATTACACTTTTCAAGCTTAATGGCTTCTGTATGTTGTAGTCAGGCCCAAGAGTCAATGGTATGAATGGTCCCTCCGTTATGGAAGTCCATAGGTCCGGGTCTTGGAAAATTACCCAATTTCTGAACATTATTTTCCATTGTTTGAAGTCTGCTTTGTTCTTGAGTCTTGGTAGTTTGAGACCACTGTTTGTTCCGGAAATTTCATCAGACATGTTTGTTAAATTTTAACTTAATGATTTATGTCAAATTTGATTGATTATTTAGCTTGGTGCTAAATTTGTTTTTATCCTAAAGTCACTAGGATTTGTTTGTTAAAGATAAACCTTTTTAATTTGATTTGCTGAATAAAGGAAATTAATTAATTTTTACTGAATTAATTAATGTCTAATGTTAAGTCACAGTTATGTCACGGTAGAATAAGGGAATATTCTGTTAATGATGTCAAATCAGTCAAAATAGTCAAACTCTTTTAATGAATCTAGTCAACAAAAGTCAAACCCCTAAAAACAAAGATTTTGTTTAAAAAGTTAACTTTTGTGGATCAAAAAGTGACTTTTTCATAAAATTCAAAAGAAGATTATGTTTCTTCTTTGATTTTGATGATGAACCAACACAATCACTAGAGATTATAAAGGTTATGAATGATCAAAAACTAGGGTTCATCCTAGGGTTTGTTGGTGGCTGTAACGATTTCAACAAAAACAACAATCGATTTGTTGTTTGAAGAAGATTAATTGCCTGTTTTGAGTGAAAAACAACTCAAATAAGATGTTTAAATACAATGAACAGATTCAAAGTATTCAAGTGAGTGTTTGTTTGATGAAAACAGGATAGAACAATACCCGTGTATTGTTTATCCGAAAACCCTTAGAAACCGATGAGGTTTTTAGAGAGTTTTGTGATGAACACATTTGAAAATCATGTATGAATGATGTTTAGAGCTTTTAAACACACAAAATCTTCTTCACAATGTACGAAAACAGATTATTCAATCATGTTTTGAACATTTGTTGAATGTTTGATGTAGAAGAAGGATCCTGTGATGATTTTCAGCTCGAAATGTGTGTTTTGAAGCTAATGAACCACATATATCATGTTGTTGATTGAGAGGATCAAAAATCAGTGTATGATTTAAGCCAAAGCTTTGATACCACCTCATGGAATCCACAAACAACTGGCTGATTTTGAACTTAAGCAACAATAAGAACATAAACAGGTTGATTCCCTCAAGGATCTTTCAAATCTCTCAAAAAATATAACAACAGATTGTTATACTTGAATTCAACAAACAATAATCATGGTGCGGAAACCCATGATTAATGCTATGATATCAATGTGTGTATGTGTGTGTATGATTGCTAGTGATTGAATGCTTGAATGAGAAAAACTGCTTGATTGTATTGGTTTTTCAAAAGCTTACAAAGGATTAGGGTAGTATGTTATTTATAGCCTATACAAAGAACTATATACAATTACTAAACTACCCTTATGTAAACAAGAATTACATAAATAATCCTATGTCTATAAGCTATCCGCTGTGGATGATTAGTTGTCCGCTGTCAATGTTAAGATGTCTGCTGTAGAAGTCAGATAACTAGTCCGCTGTGCCTTGGATGTTGTCCGCTATGAACATTTGTGTGTTTGCTTTGTTAGTTGTGACTGGTTCAAATGGATCGATCTGTGATGATATTGTAATGCAATGATCAATTCAAACACTAAGAAATCAAAACACAAGCAATTACTTCAAAAATTCATAGATCTTATTGATAGCAAAAGCTGTGGATACAAAGTGTATGGGTGAATTACAGTAGTTCAATTCCCCCTATTACACAAAACATAAAGTATCCTATTTATACTATTAAAAGAAACAAGGAACATATATTTACAAAACAAGTCCCTATACTATGACAAAAAGTAAAAGACAATTGTTAATCTTCTATGGGCTTTAACAATACTCCCCCTAAGATTGGTATTGTCTTCAGTCCAACATGAACTCTTCTGGTTCATCTTTGATCTTGAACACAGGCTTCTCTTTGTAGAGTTCCAACTCTCGCAAAGCTTTCTTGATCATTTTCTTCTTTCAGCTTCTCAATCATCTTAAGCTGACGAATATTCTCATCTTTCAAAGATTCTATAATATGTTCAGCGTTCAAGTTCTCAGAAAGGACTGTAACATATTGTGTTGAGCTAACACCTTCATCTAACACATGAATAGGTGAACCAGCAACAACTTTGATGACCTCAAGGGAATATTCCTCGGAAATCACATTCTCTTGTGCTGTCGAATTTGGTGATTGTACAACAGGTGATCTACCTTGTACTACATGCTCAATTACATCAACATTATCAAAATTAAATTCCATTTGTTGTTGTTCATTTACTTCATCAATATCTTCATTCATATCATTTGAATCATCAACATCATTAACATCTTCATTTTGATTATCAGATTCTGTTTCGTAAAAAAAATGATGTTTAGATTCATTGACTATACCTATATATCACACAAATTAACAGGTAACAATCAAATGATGAATGTATGAATGTATCAGGTGAGTGAATAAGTGTAAGAGAGAGTTTGAGTTTGTGAAAAATGATAAAAACTACCAAGTGTTGAATATATATAAGTTTAAAAAGTCTTAGGCGCATGACAACTATGAAGGCACATGAGGCTTAGACGCATTGCACACTTTGCTACATTTCACAGTAAACCTTGAGATGCATGAGCACTATTCAAGCGCTTGGGCACTGTTCAGGTGCATGGCTAGATAGATCGCCTATACTTGGAATATTTTCAACATCACCAGATGTCTGAGCAGCTTGCAAGTTTAAACACTGTTTAGGCACATGGGACTTGTTGAAACACCCAACACTTAGAGTAAACATCACATTCAAACATCTAACCACATTGGAAAGTTTGGAACTATTCAGGCGCATGAGATTAAGTTGATACGCCCAACACTTAACCATTTTCAGCAACATAACAACTGTTTAGGCGCATGTACTTAAACAAAACAGTCAACACTTGGACAAATTCCTGAAATTCATCATACTCCTAATTTAGACTTTTGAGCACTATTCAAGCGCATAAGAAACCTTCCATGAGTCTGACACTTGGAAACTTTCACAACATCCATCTGATCACTGTTTTTGCACATTACCACTATTCATGCACATTACCTGAACACTTGTAACACCCAAAATTTTGTCAAAATAAAAGAAAATGAAAGTATCTTGCAAAAGGGAAAAATGAACAAAGGTGGAAGGGGGCTAAGTGTAAAAGAGTACAACATTCAATATTTTAATATATATTGAAGGTATGGGCGCCCACTTCACATACCATATTCTGCTTTCGACAAACAAAGAAGAAAGAAAAGAAGCAGGAACTTTTCTCTCGGTTTGTGAAGAAGAAGAAGTTGTTTTCGATCTTGGTAAGCGTTTCCTTACATAATTGATTCGGTTTTGTCAGGTTTTTAACCTTGAAACTGATTTTTAAGTGTTTTATGTGTTTGGCCGTTTCTCTTGGCTTGTTTTAGGTGTTTGAACTCTCGTGCACACTAGTTTGGAGGAGTTTTACTTGTTGGATGCAATTGGTGAGTTCTAGACCCTGGTTTTCTATGTGTTTTTAACATTTTGGGGCAGAAAATGCATGTTAAAATGATTTATTACTGTTACATGTTTAACCGTATGTATATATGCTTGTGTTCTCATGTTTTATGGTTGTTTATGGGGTATTATTGCTTAGAATGGTAGGACTAAGCTTAGAAAGGGTTCATATACTTATTGGGTTTGAAAGTATTACTGAAACATATACAACTGTTGGCCAGGCGCCCAAACAGGGCCCATGCGCCTGGAATTTGCCTTAGAAAATCTTTAAGTGAGGGTCATGCGCCCCAATAGTGCTTATGCGCCCAGAAATTGTCTGAAATTACTAAGTGTTAACCAATGCGCCCAAACAGTACTCCATGCGCCAACCATTTTGCTCAGGCGCCTAAGTGTTAGTCATGCGCCTGAACAGTACCACATGCACCCAGGAATGATTCTCAGAAGCCTAAGTGTTGGCTCATGCACCCACATAGTGATAATGCGCCCAAGCAGGACTCATGCGCCTTCATAGTGCTCATGCGCCTACAACACTTAGAAAATTTTCTGAAATTTTGGGAAATTAGAATTTTAGGGTTTGACCCTGGTTTGACTTGGTGTTTTTATTTGTTTATTTTATGCATGTTTTTGGGTTGTTCTTATGTTCCTTATTATGTATTATTATGTGGCTTTACGTGGTTTGATTATGCTTATAAAGTATTACCATTAACAAAGAGAAAGATGAAAATTAATGAAAAGTGGAACATAATGAAAGAATGAAAGTCTTGTAAGAAAATTGAATGGAGGTGCACGACCACATTGTCGTTAGCTCAACTGTGTACGATTTAGCTAACCCGAAGGATGTACACAGGGTCAATCTTTGAGATTGACATGACCCTTGCTGCTTGCCCCAGGTGACTGGGTCAGCTTAGTGCACAATGTTCAGGGTCTATTTATAGACCTCAAGCCCAGCATCAGCTTAGTGCACAATGTTCGGGGTATTGCACATTGGTCCGAAAGGAAAGTGAAAGATAATAATGGAAGAAAGAATGAAAAGATAATGATGATAATTGTGAAGATTATCTGAATGTACGTATGATGTGTGCTCGCATTCGAAAGTAATGTATTTTATTCAAAAAGGGGTATTTTTGTATACAAATCATACAAGGTACTTTTAAACGTTTTAAAACTAGGACTCACTCAGCAACGCTGACTTTTATGCATTTTCAGTTGGCAGGTAAATATTGCTGAGGATGGCACTCGGGAAAGCTACTTGTCTGGGCAAGACTGGCATCCGTTCATGCTTAATGATTTTGTTGTATTGTAATGCAACTAATTGACTATTTGTAACCCTAACTTACAACGATGTATTATTTTGCAACATTAATTATATGCATGAATGGTTTTTGTTAACTTAATTCCACTGTAATATTTTATGAAATATGTATTGTTTAATATAATAATGCTATGATTGTCCAACTATGAGGTTTCCGGGAACGGGGCCTTACAACACTTAGTCAAATTTTTGACTATCACCCAATATGAACAATAATTACCCTCAAATTTAACAATATCAAATTGTTTTTGTTTAAGATCACCCCAAATCATTTGAAACTCATATTTTCATTTTTAAACATGAATTTTCAATTCAAACACCAACCAAGCATATTTTGAAAGACAACTTTGAACCATTTTTTACTTTTTATTTTTCAAACAATTTCCCTTCATTTTAGTCTTTATTTTGAAAGTTTTACAACACAAATAGTCTCATTTTTGTTTTTATTTTGTTTTCAAGAAGCTTTTCCACTTATTTTGAATTCTTTTCAGGTTCATTTTTGCATCATATCAAACACACACATGCTTGAATTTTCAGCTTCATCCTTTTCATCCAAAGCACTTGACATTTTGACACTTTCCATTGATTTTCTCTTTTACAGTTTTACTCCCCCTAAACTTTTAGGTTCACAAACTTATAAGTTTTTTTTATTTTGCAAGTAGAGCAAACCAATAAGATTCAACATGCCTCCACACAGAAAATCACGCAAAAAACAAAACTAAAGCAGAATAAAAATCTACTATACACATTTGAATCACATGCCTGCAGTGATATCATATCTATTAAGATCAGCGTACTAAAATAAAATAAAATGGTGGATAGTCATAGACAGTGATTAAATCTTGATCAAGTGTGTTCCAGGTCAGCGTTCCTGCAAGATAGGTTTTAACTCTCAACACAAAACTCACTAAGTCTCACTTAATCGGTGAAACACAGAATCTCAAACTAAAGTTGATAATAATATACAAAGTTAATGAACAAGAGAATGGTTTTCAAGATACTTGTATATATTACTTCTCAACTCAGTATTACAAGACTCTTTCTAAGCCCCTTTCCATTTAGGTTACAATGAGAAACTATATATACTACTATCTACATCCGGTTATACTTGGAAAACCAGCCGGAATCTACAACTAGACAAATACTACATTGCTAGAAGTAAAGTATCTAAGATAAAATAATATCCTAGATAAGGTAGTCATGACAGGTCCATGACTTACCTTTTGTCACCAACTAAAGATGGCAACTATACTAAGTTGAAAAGGTGAACAGTGAATTAAAGTATGGTCAACTACATGGTTTAGGAAAAGCACCAAGCAGTGTATCAGAGTTTGTCAGACAGACCATACTTATTTCCACTGGTTCATAGTTGATTCTTCTGAAGCTAAATGGCTTCGGAAGAATAAGTTCTACCGAGGCCATTTATACTTCGGAAGAAACAATTTCTTCCGTGTCTTCTACAGGTCTTTATGACTTTAATCTTCAAAAGACTTTGTCTTGAATCTTTTAAGTGTAAATGCTTAGGAAGGTGAACTGCTTGGTCTCGGAAGACTTTGTTCTATCCTTCCGAAGTTCTTCATATACTTCGAAAGGAAAACTACTTAGTCTCAGAAGACTTAGATTTCCTCCGGAAGCTCTTCAGACATAATGCTTCGGAAGATCTTTGACATAGCTGTGGAAGAGTAGTTTTGCTTCAAAAGACTTCTTCAACTTGTACACAAAATTGTTCTAAGTGTTTTTTTGGTCGCACCAGCCTCATATGATCCAACAAACTCCCCCTAGGCTGATGCTACCAAAACTTCACTTCCTCCTGCTCCTCAAGGTCTTCAACACTAGGTAAAGCAGATATTTGTCTATCTCTTTGTTCTTCCCTGATATGGTGGTGAGGAGTTTCTACAGGTCATTTGTAGATAATAAATCCAGTCAGTTGCTCTGAATGACGTGTACTCTTTGCTGCATCCCTCTAAAGAGAGTTAGTTGATGGGAATGGTAGTCATATTCCCATCTAACTATAAGATCTAAAGTGGAGCCCTCAACCATTTATAGAAAGGTCTTCCATTTTATGGTCGTGCCTTCTTCTGCATCCTGTGCTCTCCTTTTTAACTCTTCCTCAATCTTGGCCTTCTTTGTGAGCTCGGCTAGATGAAGGTTGCTTAAATGATTTCTGATGTGAGCAGCTATCTTAGAGTTGGAGGGATTGGAGAATGGCTTCTTTGCTAACTCAGCAATGTCAAATCCGCTGGAATGTAGCAGAGATGAAGTGTCAGCCCTGGTAACTTCATCACTCTCCCTTTCCACAGCAAAGTTGTGGGAATCTTCATCGAACCTCCACTGGACAATTTGCTTTCTAGGATTGAGGGGTTTTGTTGGCAGTTTGTCCCCTTTCCTAGTGTCCAGCAGAGCCACCAGCATCCTTCTTAACTTCTTCTCGTCTTCATTGAGAGTATCTGAATTTGTTGCAATAAGTTGAAGAGCTTGGTCCAGTGTTCCTCTAGGAAGATCAAGGAATGCATCTCTTATGAGGGAACTGGAAGAGCCATCAATGAAAGTCAGCTGGATGGACTCTTCCTCACAAGAGATGTCACTCAATGTTGTGCAATTTGTGAGCTTCTTCTTTATCTCCTTGAATTCTTCTAAAGTCAGGGGTTTTGATGGCTCAGAGGATGGTTTGGTTTTTGAGTGGGTTCTTGGTTGTGTTTTGGGTCGTAGGATGGGTGGTGGTGGTGGTTGGTAGGAAGCAGTGGGTGAGGGTGTAGGTAAGGTTGATGGTGAAGGTTCAGGGGTGAAAGGTTCTATTTTGATGGGGAAGGGAAAAGGTGTAGGTTGTGTTTTGGGTAGTGGTTTGGGTGTTGGTTTGGGTGCCATCCTCTGAACACTTGGAGTTTGAGCAACCTCCTGCCTTCTTCCTAAGTGAATTTCAGCCTTGATGTCGCTGAAATGTTGCTGTAGGGTCTTGATTGACATGGGAACCACTTGCCTGTCGGAGAAGCCATGAGCTCGGAGATAGGATTTCATCCAATCCTTATCTCCCTGCTTTTTGGCAGCCGCAAGTTCTCCCTCTACCTCTTTCTTTCTTTTCTCTTTAAGCTTCTCCCTGGTAGCCTTCTTCCTCTCTTTGTTGATTGGATCTTGCTCTTTGTGAAAAAGCAAAAAGATCATGTCGTTTTTATGAGGTGCCAGCTCCTCTTGAGAATAGCCTCTGGTGTAGAGAAAGGCTATTATCTCCATCCACTCTCTTTCTATAGCCTCTTCCTTCTTCTTCCTTCTTTCCTCCTCTTTGGCCAACCTTACTGCTTCTTCCTTTTCTCTTTGCAGCAAGGTTTCCTTTTCTATCTTCATAAGCTCATCAGTTGGGAGTAGAAGAGTTCTTCGTTGGCTACTCCCAGGCTGATAAGCCTATCAATGATTTCCACCCTCCTTTCATTGTTGAGACTTTCTTGGGTGGCTGCTACTGTTTTGCTACTTACAGCCAACAACTTTCCAGTATCAAGTCTACCCTTCTTCTTTAGTTTCTCCCATCTTTCCTCCTCTAGTAGCTCCTCAGTAGTAAGCTTTCTCTTCCCCTTAGGATCAGAGGAAGATTCAGCCTTTGAAAACACAGGTTTAGAAGATTCAGGTTGGAGTGAGGGTGTTTGAAGTAGTGGTTCTTGTAAGAGAGCGATTGTAAGGAAGTCCTCACTGTTAATCTCAAAGGCTAGTTCAAGGATTGCTTCTATGATGAACAGATCACTGGACAGTGATGACAATCCAATTATTCCTTCCTCAACTTGGATTTCTGCCTCGAAAGTAACTGGAACTGCATCACCTGTCCCATCCAAATCAGTTGTTGGGCCATCAGTCTGTACATTCCCTTCGAAGTTAATCATAGGTTCAGTAGAGACGTTAGGTTGAACAACTTCCTCTTCAGAGGTAGGTGGTGCATTCAGTCATTGAAGCTCTTCAGCACCAAAGTAGGCAAAAATTACATCAGGGGAGGGCTATTCAATGGAGGACCTCAACAAAAATTTGGTTAGAAACCTATTGAGATCTATGAGAATCCTTCGGTCCACGTGAAAGGTAATGTGAGGTGGGAGCTGGTTGAGGGAAGACTATTGTAGGGCGATGCTGTTGGGGCTAAAAGATAGATAAGGCATCAGGAGAAGTTGTTGTTTTAGCATAAGTGGGTTCCACATGATGTTGTTTCTGTACATTCTCCCCATTTTTGGTAGTATCATCTTGAGAAGTAGATGAGCTGGAGGAAGAACTTAAAGAAACTCGGATAGGTACATGCCTGACAGACTTCTCAATCCGTGTCTCAGCTAGTTTAGCCCTGAGATGTTCAATCTCAAGTTGCTGAGTGGCAGACCTGTCCTCTAAAGTCTTAACCTTTGATTCAAGGTTTGAGACTTTAGAAATCAGGTCTCTGATAGTGAGTTGCAGACTACCCTCATATTCTTTTGAAGAATCATAGGGAGATGAGATAACATACCTGGTATGTTCATCATCACCACCAGTAATGGTTTCTTGGCGCCCTGGATACCCTTCCCTACTGATGTCCTTTTCAGAAACATCAATTGGCAAGGTTGTCGTAGACTCACTCTCACTGATGTCACCACTTTCCTGAGAGGCCAGTGAGACACTCTCAGTAGTAGCGGCTGAGTCTATATGAATCACTTCCACACCAGTTGGACTCACCTCAGTTTGGCTTAACTGATATTGGCTAGACATCAAAGGTTCCCTACGGCTCCGTTGATCCTGAGAGAGGTATTGTAGATCAACATCATGGCCCTGATGGAACAAGATATCCTTATCAGGTTGGCTTAAAAGGTTAGTGAAGGAGAGAGAGGTTAATTCTAATGACCTGGGACCTTGGTCAGCACCTAATGGCTCTTCTGCAATAGAAATTATGCCAATGATGTGGTTGTACCTTTTTGGTTGGTCAAAGGAGTGTTGGGACTCACCCTGAGGGCTAACGGCTTGGGTTTTGGGCTCATCAGGTTGAGACCCAGGAGACTCAACACTGATACTATGGTCGATGGTGGAGGATAGTGGGACCTCTGGCTGAGTGGGAGCCTTGAGTTCCACTAGAGCCTTTTTAGTGTGAACAGAGGGGACCTGATCAATTAGAGTAACTTGATCAGGGGTTGGCTTGGGGCGTCTGGTGTATGTAACCTTTATTGGGTGGGAAGAAGTAGTTGGAATTTGAGTGGGGAGGTCTGGTGTGGGTTCATCACCTACTGGGCTTGCAGGGATGTCACCAGGAGCCGTTGGCTTAAGCATATCTGGGAGAAGATCAGTGAATCTCCTTGTGAAATTGGTGGACACCTTTTTCAAGGTCTTGAAGATGCCCGGCCTCATGTGAGGGACCATTAGAGTGTCTACGTGTTATAGTCTGTTCTAGTCCAGCTCAGAATTTATGATATGCTGAATAAATCGGGGATACATGAAAATGAATCTCGGGTAACATTTCCTCGCAGATTGTTCAGCACAAACCATGAATAGTTGAAGCGGAGGCCTTTTTACCATTCCATGGACTAGGCAGCCCAGATCATATGGGATTTGATCCCAACCCCCTAACTTGTTGGATAAGCAGTGTAGAACAATGTGAAGCAAGAATTTCCAGTTGTAAGAGAAATTAAGCTTGTAAATAGTGGACTTGTGCACATCACCACCATATCTCATCTGAGTGTATGTGTTTTTTAGCTCAGATTTTGGGAATTCAATAGGGGCGCCCTCATCATGAAGCTCCAGATGCTCCCTGATGGTAGATTCAGAAATGATGATCTCTTTTCCGCTGATTCTCGACCTGATGACCCTCTCATCATTCAGAGTTTCACAATGACCATTTGCCCAAAATTCGGTCATGTGATTAGAGTATATGGCGGGGTTTACAGTGAGGGTGGTAAAGTATGTGGAGTGGAACAGAAAATTGATGATGGGGGCAAAGTCAGCATCCTTAGAGGAATCAAGGATGGCGACTTGTTTGTGTTGAGGATTGAGAGCCATTGTAAGAAAGTATTGTTTGATTAAAGGAATTTGAGAGAGAGTGAAGACGATAATGGGAATATTGGATTTCAGTGGTGGTAAAAAAAGGTAAAGAAAGAGAGTCGGAAGTTTTAAATATGGAGCAAAAGACCATACCGATAAGGTGAAAAGATAGTTTGGGTGTATACTTGAGTACGACGGTAAGGTGGATAATATAAAATATTCCAAAAAGATTTTAACATTACACAGTGGAGCCCAAAGATTTCCATTACATAGTAAAAGTTTTCTTCTGATGGGAAAGTTGCTTCCGAGAGAAAACCCTTGGGCTTCTCAATATTCTCTTCGGAAGTTATATTTACTTCTAAAGGCAAACCATATCTGGAGGATAAGTTTGCTTTCGAGAGAAAATACTTCTTCAGGGAGAAGAAGTTAATAATCTTTGGAAATAAACTTGATCTATGATCAAATTTTCTTCTGAGGGTAAGAACTCTTCGGAAGAGAGTATTAAAGTGAAGGAATTTACCTTCAGAAGATATAAAGATCTCTTTCGAGGGCAAATTTCTTTTCGGAAGATTTTCCACTTAGAAGAAAAACTTTAGTAACAGGGCTTAGATTGTAATTAGGCAACATAAACAAGACACATTTTAAAAAGGTTTTCAAGAGAAATAAACTAGTCAATATTAATCATCCCAATAGCTGTGATTAAGTATTTAAATCTTTGTTTATCAAAGGCTTTGGTGAACAAGTCAGCATATTGTTCATTTGAATTGACTTTTACTAGTTTAATCAAGTGTTTCTCATGAATATCTCGAATGAAATGATACCTGATGTCAATGTGCTTTGTCTTGGAGTGCTTGACTTGATTTTCCGTAATGGAAATAGCACTCGTGTTGTCTATGTGGATAGAGTATTCATGAAGTTAAACCCATAGTCTAACAACTGATTTTGAATCCATAGCAGTAGAGCACAACAGCTCGTAGCAACAATGTATTCAGCTTCAGCAGTTGATGTAGAGACACATGATTGCTTCTTACATTGCCAGGAAATAATCCTTCCACCAAGAAATTGACATCCTCCTAATGTGGATTTTTTGTTAATGTTGCAGCCACCATAATCATTGTCAGAGTACCCATAGAGATTGAAATCCTTATTCTTAGGATACCAAAGACCCAATTTGGGAGCTCCTTTAAGGTATCTAATAATCCTTTTGATGACAATTAGGTGAGACACCTTGGGAGCAGCTTGATATCTTGCACAGATACAAGTTGCAAACATGATATCAGGTCTACTAGCTGTGAGATACATCAGTGATCCAATAATTACCCTATACTGATGCTGATCAGTATCCTCCCCCTCGAAATTAGGACATAGATTGTGATTTCTGGGTATAGGTGTCTTGGCTGTCTTACAATCTTTCATCTCAAATCTTTCTAAGATGTCCTTGACATAATTAGACTGGTTGATAAAGAACCCTTCTTCTATCTGCTTCACTTGAATTTCAAGAAAGAAATCCATCTTTCCCATGGAGCTCATCTCAAATTTCTTTCTCATGATGCTTTCAAAGTCTTTGCATGTTTGGTCATTTGAGGAACCAAATATGATGTCATCGACATAGACTTGAACAAGCAGCATGTCCTTCCTAGATTTCTTTATGAACAATGTCTTGTCTATGGTGCCTCTGGTGTACCTGTTTTTGAGGAGAAACTAAGACAGAGTCTCATACCACAGCCTAGGTGCTTGATGCAGCCCATAAAGTGCTTTATCCAGTTTGCACACATAGTTGGGATGCTGTGGGTCTTCAAATCTAGGTGGCTGACACACATAGACTTCTATGTCTATATTCCCATACAAAAATGCACATTTGACATCAAGTTAATAGACTATGAAGTTCTTGGATGCCGCAAAAGCAAGGAAGATTCGCACAGCTCAAGTCTTGCAACAAGTGCAAAGACATCAGTGTAATCTATGCCTTCTTCCTATGTGTATCCTTGAATAACAAGTCTTGCCTTATTCTTTATGATCAAACCTCTATCATCACTTTTTTTTTCTAAACACCCACTAGGTGCCAATAAGGACTTGGCCAGGTGGCAAAGGACATAGGTTCCATACCTTTTGCCTCTTGAATTGAAGCAATTTCTCTTGCATAGCTTCAATTCAATTGTTTTCCTTGAGGGATTCTTCCACCTTTTTTGGTTCCAATTGAGAGAGAAAGCACGAGTACAAACATACATTCCTATTATGGGTCTGATTTCTTGTTCTCACACATTCTGATACATCCCCAATGATGTTTTTAGCTGAATGAGTGTTGTGTATCCTGAGCCTAGGAATTACATCTAGTTACATAGATAGATCTAAGTTTGAGAAGTTTTGCTCAGAGCTTCAAACACCTTCTCTAGCTGATGTCTCATATTCATTCAATGAGGACTGATTGATTGAATGAGTGACATCATCAATGGTAGTATGTTGTGAAGCAGCATCAACAATCGCCTGTTCCTCTACGTCACTGTCTTCATCAGCTTGGTGTTGAGTGCTTGAATTGTCAACCTCTGGGTTACGAGGCTCAGTGAACTGACAATTTGTTGAATCTCCTTTGTTTCCTGAGATACTCATGCTTTGAGGACTTTTAGTAGTAGGAGCTTGTTCTTCATTTCTTCTTGGAGAACTAGAAATAGGTCTGGGTAACTCAAACAGTTGATCTTCATATGGGTCACTTTGAGTTCCTGTTCCAGCTAAAACATTCTCACAAGATGGTTTAGAATAGTTTGGAATTAATTCGAAATCAAAAATATATTCAGGTCCATTCCCCTTAACACAAGGAGTGTGCTCATTAACAACAATGTTGGATGATTCCTCAAACTATTGAGTTTTGATATTATACTTGTGGGACCAAAAAGATCCATGTACAATAAGTGTAATGGAGTGGTGATAGAGTTAACCTCTTTGGATTTGTGAGTGACTTTGTGTTGTTTTCCTTTCAGGCAAGCAACACAGTTGTCTTTATAGAAAAACTCCTTTTTAGGCATACCATGTACCAATTTATTTTTAACAAACTTGTTCATGGTTTTAAAATTAACATGGCACATTTTTTATGCCAAAGAGTTGACTCATTACCATTGGCTTTGGAAAGAAAGCATGATACTTCACCCAGTGGGGAAGCATTGTTCATATGCACCTTGTACATATCCCCTTTCTTGGGAGATCTAAGAAGAACCAATTTCTGAGGAATTGTCATCCCGGGTTTGAGGATAATGCACTCATGTTTTGTGAAAATCATCCGATGCTTTTGATCACAGAATTAAGAAACACTTAACAGATTGCGTTCAAGCTGTTTGATGAAGTTTACTTTGTCAACTTTTAACTTACCATTGGATACACTACCTCTACCAGAAATGTATCCTCTGGCTTTACCTCCAAACTAAACAGGAACTCCATTAAAATGTTCAAAGTGTTGAAGAAGAGATTCGTTCCCTGTCATGTGCCTGGAGCATCCGCTATCCACAATCCATACATTTCCATTCTTGTCATGTGGATGTTCTTGCACATAAAGTGAGATGATTAGTTACTATTGGAAACCCAAGCCTTTTTGGTCTTGGGTTCTTCCAATGTAGATGATTTAATTGAACCAAAGTATAGGTAAGTGGGTTCAATTTGTGTTTGTGAAGAAGAGGTTTTGGCTACAGCATCTGTTCTGTTCTTTCATACCATCCTATGGTTGACTAGTGTAGATGATCCTGAAGAGGATTGAGTAGCATGACCTTCTTCCAAGGCTACTTTCTTTTTTGGAAGATTTCAAAGGATTCCTTTTGTTCCTTTGTTTGTTCTTTGGCTTGTCTTCTGAAGCTATTTTTCTTTTGGAAGAATGATTTTCTTCCAAAAGCAACTTAGCTTCAAAAACAAGCTTTCCTTTCCTTGACACTTAGACCATGTAAAAAGGTCCAGATGTAAAACCTTCCTTGACTCCTTCCCTTTTAACATTGGTTGCATAATGTGTGCTTGCAGGATTATAGTAACAGTCTTTAGCATGTGGTTATGCAGACCATAGATTATGCACTCAATGTTACTCCTGATGGGGCGTGATGGCTGTTGGTTCTTGCACTTCTTTTCTTCAACAGGTTTCCGCATTAACTTCTGATCCTTCAATTGGACAGGAATGCTGGTACTACACTCCTTTCCTTAATCAGAGTTTCCAACCACTTGGAATCCGGCTGAAATGAATACACCCTTTTGCCTGGGATCTATCTTTATCCTAGACTAAGTCACCTTCTTGGCAGTTTTCTTTGCTACCTTGATTTTTTTTCTATCTTTGGTGGTTGGGGGTAGGACATCAGCGGTGGGAATGAGGTTTTCTACCTTATCATTCCCTGTGGTGGTCACCATAGTTGTATCACTCTTCTGCTCATTGGGTAGTGGGTCAGCAGTTGGAACCTCTTGCTCATGAGTACCACATCTTGGCTGTCTAACGGACACATAAGAATGTGGTGGAGCAATTTCATTTGTTCCCAACCCACTTTTGTTTTGATAACACACCTTTGAGTGGGAGGAGGATGCAATGATGGTGTTGAAGTTATACTCTTCAATAGCATACTGCTTTGCTTTAGCCTCAGCTATTACTAGCTGGGCTTGAGCCTCAGTCAACTTAGAAATCAAATCCTTTATTTGAGCCCTGTAGTTTATGTGTTCATGTTTTAAAGAGGAAAGTTTTCTCTAACTCTTCAATTTTGAGTTTATAGTCAGATTCTGTTCTCTTGAAATCCGATTTTAGTATGTTTAATGGCTCAATTTCGGATTTAATTTCCATGTTATAGTCCTGATAAAGTTTAACCTTAGGAATACAAGTTGGATTACAAAGGTTTTCATATACCTTGCTATCTTCAATTCCAGCCATGAGAGCTTGAGCAGGACTGACATGTTGCACCATATAGCTCCAATCAACCTCTTGAGCAACAGCCGCAGTTTGTTGCTCAGTAGGTTTTGGCGCAGCCCTTGAGGTAGTAGGATGTTGGGAGGCTTGAGTTGCTCCATGATTGGACCTTGGAGGTTTGCATTCCCTAGCAAAGTGACGAAGCTGGTTACAGTTGTAACATTTGGCTTTGCTTTTATCAAATCCAAATTTGTTATTGGTTGGGTTCTGAGGGAGCTGGCTTTCGGTTCTTTTGAAGAACTTCTTTGCTCTGTAGGTGAGGAGAGCCATCTGTTGGACAATGTCCATGTACTCAATGTCATCTGGGCTAAAGCACTCTAGATCATCAAAGCAGAATTGAAAAATTCCAGAGGGACTTCCTGAGACAAAGGCACAACAATCCTGAAAATGAGTGTGTTGAGCCTGTTGAGATCTGGGTGTCTCAGGGAAAGTGATGTATGGCCCAGAGGATGATAATGGCTGTTGGGGATAGTTCAGGTACAACTATGGTTGGGGAGTTCTTGATCCTTCACCAACATGTAGAGTATTGCTGATAGCAGGATTTGAGGGTCTGTTCATCTGGTGGCTCTTCTGAGTCTCCATCTCCATACGGTATCCATCAAGGATTCCATACATTTTAGTCATGGTGAGAGTGTTAAGATTCTCAGTTCTCTTGATAGAAACACAATAAAAAGTCCATTCATGAGGAAGTGCACTCATGAATTTCCTTACAATGTCTCTCTTCTCAAGATCCACTCCCATAGACTAAAGAGAGGTGATCAAGTTCATATACCTAAAGTATTGTTGGCTCAAGGCCTCACCAACGATATATGTGAAGTTTTCAAACTTCTGCTTCAGTACATCCTTCTTGGACTCCTTGGATTCAACAGAACCTTAGTACATCAGCTTTAAAGCACAAAGTGTTCTTTGGCTGACTCGCATTGCTGAAAGCTAACCATTATGGAGTTTGGTATGGCTGTAAGCAAAACAATCATTGCTTTGCAGTCAATGTCTATTTTCTTGAAGTCTTCATCAGAGTATTCTTTAACGGCCTTCTCTATCATGGCATCATTACCAGCTGGGGATTCTACCTTAGGAAGGTAAGGACCATGAGTGACAGATTTCCACATGCGGCTATCTTGATACTTGATGAACCCTTCAATATGTTTGCACCATGTTCCAGAATCATCAGGAGTGATGATAGGAGCCTTGGTCATGGTTCCCATTTCTGACAAAGAAAATTTCTGGTTAAGAGCCATTAAAGTGAAGTGAGTGAGTGTGAAGAAGCAAGGGTGATTTGCGATAGTTAGATTTCATAATCAAGAGCCTGGATGCTCTGATACCAATTGTAGGATCGGTTTTAACTCTCAACACAAAACTCACTAAGTCTCACTTAATCGATGAAACACAGAATCTCAAACTAAAGTTGATAATAATATACAAAGTTAATGAACAAGAGAATGGTTTTCAAGATACTTGTATATATTACTTCTCAACTCAGTATTACAAGACACTTTCTAAGCCCTTTTCCACTTAAGTTACAATGAGAAACTATATATTCTACTATCTACAGTTGGTTATACTTCGAAAACCAGCTGAAATCTACATCTAGACAAATACTACATTGCTAGAACTAAAGTATCTAAGATAAAATAATATGCTAGATAAGATAGTCATGACAGGTCCATGACCTTTTGTCACCAACTAAAGATGTCAACTGTACTAAGTTAAGAAGGTGAACAGTGAATTAAAGTATGGTCAACTACATGGTTTAGGAAAAGCACCATGTAATGTATCAGAGTCTGTCAGACAGACCACACTTATGTCCACTGGTTCATAGTTGATTCTTCCGAAGCTAAATGGCTTCGGAAGAATAAGTTTTTCCGAGGCCATTTATACTTCGGAAGAAACAAATTCTTCCGAGTCTTCTACAGGTCTTTATGACTTTATTCTTCGGAAGACTTTGTCTTGAATCTTCTAAGTGTGAATGCTTCGGAAGGAGAATTGCTTGGTCTCAAATGACTTTGTTCTATCCTTCGGAAGTTCTTCATATTCTTCAGAAGGAAAACTACTTAGTCTCAGAAGACTTAGTTTTCCTCCGGAAGCTCTTCAAGCATAATGCTTCTGAAGATCTTTGACATAGCTGCAGAAGAGTAGTTTTTTGTCATTGGAAGACTTCTTCAACTTGTACACCAAATTGTTCTAAGTGTGGTTTTATTTTCACCAGCCTCATATGATCCAACAGTTCCAGCAGCAGAGGAGACACGAGATCTAAGGACAGAAAATGAGTGCTTTTGGTAAGATAATCAGCATACTTACTTTTTCAATTCTTGGATTGTTTAAGATTCGATTAGACATGACATTATGTAACCCGCACTTAGACTTAGAGAGCTCAACTATCGTCAAGATATGCAAGAAAGCACTTTTCTCAACTTATTAACCTAACATATACATATAACCAGATCTCATGTTTAGGTTGTGCATATTGCCATCTTTTGCATCAGGTAAGAATACCCAGGTCTGTAATGACTTACAACAAAGGATATCTCGTCACTTTAGGACTATGATGACTCATAACAGAGAAGTGAATAGATGCTTTAAATAGATCTCATGGTTATTCATATCGCCACCAGGTATGAGTTTGTGACTTTACAATCAATCAATTAGCGAAGTCAACATTACTCATTGGTACTAAGATGGACAAACACGAAAGCATAATTGATTTAGTTTAATCATAATAATTTACTTTTTAGTATAATTGCATGAGCTTACCTACACATCATATCTGATCAGGTCAGACTTTATTAGCGAGCAGAGTATGCAACCGATCAGAACCAATGTATCTATCATTTCTCACAAATTGCAAAGGCAGATTCATTCCTATAATAATAAACTAACAAATAAACTCTATTTTTCTTGATTTTTATTTTATAATTTTCTCTTTTCTTTTTGCAATTTTCTATTTTTTTATTTGGTTTTTCTTTTTCTTTTGAGTATGCACACACAATATATACAATCAGGCAGTCAACTTTAACAGTTTCTCTTTTATTTTTTCTTATTCAGCTAGGGGAGGGATCATTTCATTTTTATGATTCAGACAACTGAAATAAACATGATCAAGTGATCAAAATGACCTTGTAAAAGACTCTTGACACGATCAAAACCAGTTTTTAAACATGGTTAATAAGTCCAATTGACTCGACCAAATACTCAAAACGACCTGGTAAAAAGGCTTTTGTAAATAGATCAACCAACTGTTTTTTAGTTGAGACTTGAATCAAAACGATTAAACCTTTTTCAAAGTTATCTCTAAGAAAATGATATCGTATTTCAATATGCTTTGTTTTTGAGTGCTGGACAAGATTAGCTGTAATAAACATAGCAGCAGTGTTATCGATGTAAATAGGAGTTTTAAGAAAATTGAACCTGTAATCCAGCAGTTGGTTTTTTAACCAAAGGATTTGAGAACATCCTGCTGAAGCAGCTATGTACTCAGCTTCTGGGGTTGAAACAAAGACATTTGATTGTTTTTTACATTGCCACGAGACTAATCTAGGACCCAAAAACTGACAACCACCCGTCGTAGATTTACGATCTTGGCAACATCCCCTATAATCACTATCTGTATATCCATGTAACTAAAAGTTTCCTTCATAAGGATACCATAACCCTAAAGCCGGTTTTCCTTTGAGATACCTAAATATTTGTTTAACAGCGATTAGGTGAGATTCCTTCGGGTCATATTGGTACCTGGCACAGATACAAACATCATACATTATATTAGGTCTAGATGTAGTAAGATACATCAAAGATCTAATCATAGATCTGTATAGAGTTTGGTTAACTGATTTTCCTTTCGGATCAGGTTCAATCTTGGTATTGATGTCAACTGGAGTTCCGATTGATTGAAAATCTTGCAGTTTAAATTTTTTCAAGTGTTTTTCAATGAATTTCTCCTATTTAATAAAAATTCCATCTGCAAACTATTTCATTTGAAGACCAAGTAAAAAGTTAATTTCTCTCATAGAACTCATTTGGAAACGAGACTTCATTACTTCTTCAAATTCATTATACAATTTTGGACTTGTAGAACCAAATACGATATCATCAACATACACCTGAACACATAAAAGATCATCAGCATCCTTCTTTATAAACAAAGTCGGATCAATTTTCCCTCGCGTGTATCCATGCTGTATCAATTGCTGTGACAACGTATCATACCAAATTCTAGGGGCTTGATGAAGACCATACAATGCTTTACTAAGTTTGTACACATGATGAGGATATTTTGAATCTTCGAACTTGGAGGTTGCTTGACATACACATCCTCAGTGATTGGTCTATACAAAAAAGAACCTTTAATGTCCATGTGATACACCTTGAATTTCATATATGATGCATAAGCCATGAAGACACGAATTGATACAAGTCTTGCAACTGTAGCAAATACTTCATCATAATCTATTCCTTCTTCTTCGGTGTAACCTTGTGCAACGAGTCTTGCTTTGTTGTGAAAAACAATTCCCCAATCATCTGACTTGTTTCTGAACAACTATTCGGTGATTATGGCGTTTTCTCCTTCAGGTAAATCCACAAGCTTCCACACTTCCTGTTTATGGAACTGCAATAATTCTTCTTGCATTGCCTCAATCCAACTATTGTCCTGTAAGGCTTCTATGATGTTTTTAGGAACAATTTGAGATAGAAACATGAGTATAAGCAAAGGTTTGCTTGTTCTAAATGACTCCTCCTCGTTCTCTCATTCAATGGACCGATTATCTAAGACTTAGGATGGTTCTTGTGAACACGAGACATTGTAATCTCAATTTCTTGAACATTAACGTCCAGATTAGATTGGTTCACGTCAGAAAGCTAATGCAATAAGTTTGAAGTATGTGGATTGAAATTAGGAACTTGAGTCGGTGAATTGATAAAATAATCAAGATTATCAGTAACAACTACATCATCAGAAACCGATGAAGTTCCAGACTCAGGTTGTACAATTGGTTGTGAAACATTGGAAGTTTCAGAAATAGGATGTTCTTGTGCTTGTTGAGATTGAGATTGATCATGAGATTTAGAACGAAACACAAGATCTTTAACAAACAAAAAGAATGGGTAATCTGGGATAGAATCATCCATATCATCAAAATTAGAATCATCACTGAAAGATCCGAGATCTCCTCCTTGGTTCTTTTTCTCACCTCTAGATTCAAACAAGATAGAATTGAAAGAGTTTGACAAAGAATCTAAATCAAACAACCAAGCTAGACCATTAGTAACTGATGGAAAAGAGTTTTCAAGAAATTTAACATTAAAAGTTTCAAGGATAACATTCGTCCTAGAGTTATAAACTCTAAAGGCTTTTGAGACTGACAACTATCCAAAGAAAAATCCCTCATAAGATTTTGCATCAAATTTTCCTAGCTGGTCGCTTGAATTTAAAAACAAAACCGGACAACCAAAAGACTTAAGAAAATCTATATTAGGTTTCCTACCAAACATCAACTCATAAGGAGTTTTCTGTTTATCTTTCACAAGCAATGTACGATTTTGCACAAAGCATGCAGTGGATATGGCTTCATCCAAGAAAGTGATTGGAATCTTTGCATCTTCTAACATGGAATGTGCGGCCTCAATCAAAGTTCTGTTTTTCCTTTCAGCAACTCCATTTTGTTATGGAGCTTTAGGAGCACTGAACTGATGAGCAATTCCTTTTTCTACACAAAACATGTCATCATTAGCTCTTTTAAATTCAGTTCCATTATCACTTCTAATAATTTTCACCTTTGGTTCTAATTGATTTTCTACTTTAATTATGAATTCTTTTAACAATTTGGTAGTTTCAGATTTAGCATGCAAAAAGAAAACCCATGAAAATCTTGTAAAGTCATCAATGATAACCAAACAATAATATTTCTTTCCAATACTCTGCACATTTGTTGGTCCAAATAGATCCATGTGCAACATCTAGAGAGGCTTGGAATTTGAGTTTATCAACTTGGGCTTAGAAGACGCTCTATGTTGCTTTCCTTTTAAACATGTTGTGCAGTGATCTGATATAGAGAACTTCTTTGTTGGAATTCCTACTACATGGTTTCTTGCTACAAGCTTGTTCATGTTCTTGAAATTGGAATGCCTGAGATGTCTATGCCATAACTGACTTTCGACATTTGATGCTTGAGCAATTAGGCATGTTGTTTCTGCAGATGGATCTACTTAAGACATATCTAACTTGTATACATCTCGATCACGTACAGCTTTAACAACTACCCATTCTTTGCTTATCTGAAAACCTGGCTTCAAAATATAACAAAAAGAATCCTCAAATAAAGCAAAGTAAGATTTATCAAAAATTTGGGAAACACTTAAAAGATTAAGTTCAACTATGAACAATATTTGACTTTATCAAAGCTAATAATCCCATTGGACCCTGTTCTTTCGCCTGTTATCTTACCACCTGCATCACCCCCGAATGCAACATGAGTACCATCTTTTATCTTAAAATCTTGCAGCAAGGCATGGTTGCATGTCATATACCGGCTACACCCACTATCAACATACCACATGTGAATAGGTCTTCTTGGGCGTACCTGCATTTCAAAGAGAGTTAAGTTGAGTTATCAACCCAAGCCGACATGGTCTTGGGCTTGCCAAATTTATCAACAATGGTAAACTATTTAAAATGAAGCTTATTCAAATCAGGCTTCTTTTGTTGTTTGAGTTTATCAATTCCTTTTCTGAAAATCTTTTGATTATCTTTGATTTGCTTAATCCGTAAAGCATGGTAACTCTTTTCCAGATCATCATCAAGGTAATTTAATCCATCAATAGAAACATTTTCCGAAAAATTTTGATTACCAAACTTTCCATTGTTCATTCTCATAGATCATGGAACGAATTTTCCTTGTTTATAATGCTTTGTTTGCACTGCATAAGAGTCATCATAATCAGAATCAATCCTTTGGAAAGATCTTAAACCTAAGGATGGTTGTTTTGTCAATCTTTGAAAACCAACATTTTGATTTCTTTGAAATCTTGGGTTGACACATCCATTCCTTGACGAGGTCCTTCGGAAGTAGCAATTCTCAGTTTTGTGTTTTTTTTCATCACAAATGGTACAATGCATATTGAAATAACAATAAGCTATTGAATAGTTTTTCATATCATAAATGTAACAATACCTGTTAAAGAAACATTCAGCAGTCTTATGATTATACATATCACATATTTCACAGTACCTTTGTTGAAATTTAAACAACTATCGATTAAGCTTAGATATGAAAGCCATATTTGATCCTTGTTTTGATTTAGGAGTTGCAAAGTTAATCTGTTGTTTTTTATTTGAGAGTTTGTTCTTTTAAAATTTGGGTTTTGACTTTTGTTCATTAACACTATTCCTAGACTCCTTAGATACAAATATTTTGTTGACAACAGAAGACTTTGGACCTAAACATGTTTTCAGATTAGAGTTAGATTTGTTATTTGAGTTTGATTTGATTTCAGGAATTGTGTTCATATCAAAAGTAGCCGCAGACACAAACTTCACTGGATTAAACTGATTAGATTGATTTGTTCTTTGAGTTTGATTGTTTTGACTTTGATTCTGAGAGGATTTAGCTTTAGAATTTTTCCTTCTCCTTCTCTGGTTTCTTGATCTTGATGATCTCTGCTTGCTTTGGGATTGAATATCTTCAGGAGAAGACTCTTTTGTAGTTTCTTTCTCTTTTTGTTCTTTCTGCCATTTGATGAAGTCTGGATTGTTGAATCCGTAAGGAAACGAATCCTCAGATGTTGCTTCATCTTGTTTTGCTTTCCCTTTCTTCTTTGTGTTTTGTTTGTTATTCTTTATAATGACTTCTTCAACAACATACTCATGATCTTGTTCCTTTACTTTCATCATATGAGATCCTCTGGGAAGAAACATATTCTTATTCATTGGTTATGGTTCATAAGATTTAACTTTCACAGGATGACCATTTTTATTCTTTTCAGAATCTTGTTCCTCAAATATCTCAACATTAGTCTTCTCCTCATCACTTTCAGAGTTCTTTTTCTTATTTTGAAAGGCTTTTAGCTTAGCTTTGTTTTCAGGTGAATAATCATGTGTGAAACCTAGACCTGTTTTGTTTTTATCTTTCCTTTCACTTACCAACTGTTCTACAATGGTTTTAGAACTCTTAACTTTAGCTAGATCCACCTGTGTTGCAGCATGAGCTATTTTTCTTCTTCTAAATTTTTAGTCATCTCCTTAAGTTGTTTTTAGCAAGTTCAAGTTCTTTTAGAGATTTATTCCATGAGGTTTGAAGAGATAAGATATTTTCATCAGAGAATTTGTGACCATTTTTTAGTTTCTTGTGCATTACTTCTTCTTGTTTAAGTTTGTCACAGATTTTAAATGAATATGTTTTGTAATGCTCAACTTGATCAAAACATGCTTTTGTGCACATTTTTTCTCTGACTTCGACAGGAATTTCAGGATAACTTGAAGAAGAAGTCTCAGAATCAGGTGATGAATGCTTAACCTTTGGTTGTTCAGACTGAGCCATGAGTCCTATTTCTTTTGAATCCTCTTTTGGGTCAGATTTGTCACTCTAATCATAATCTTCATCAACATTTTCTAAATCACCATCTGCCTTAGGATCATTTTCTTCAGACCAGTCTTCATTTTGAACTTCAGCAACAAGAGCTAAACTTGATGTTAGATCAGCTGTGAATTGTTCAGCATATGCACTCCAGTCATATCCATCTTTGAAGCTTACAACAAGAGCTTTCTTTGGCTCTTCAGTGGATTTTGATTCATCTTTAAGTTCTGGCATGGGAAGACTTTGATAAGGCTTTTGAAAGGTTTTCTGAGACTGTTGTTGGTATCTTTTTTTGCTAGAACCAGCTTGACCATTTCTGGCTTGATTTCTAGAAGCTTTATATTCCCTTGAGAAATGACCATAAATGTTGCAATTGAAACACCTTGACTTTTATTTGTCAAAGCCAACAGTTTTGTTCACACTGGGCTTGTAATTCCTGTTAACATATGAGTGTTTTTGTGTTCTATAAGCAATCATTACCATCTGCCAATTCACGTCTAATTCTTCCACATCATCAGGATCCATCTCAAACAAATCCTGCAAAATAACATCTACCTGGGTTAGATGACTACCTTGATAAGCATGAAAACTTGCCATGAAAGTAGTAAAGGCAGATTTTCACTTATCATCCTGTAAAAGGATATTAATAACATCTTTAACTTTGCTGGTTTTAACAGAGTTAGAAGATGAAGCCTCAGTTTGAGGTTTAGGAGTTTGCTGGTTTTAACATCTTTAACTTTGCTGGTTTTAACAGAGGTTTAGAAGATGCAGCTCTATCATTGTTTCTGGAGCTCTCATCAATTTTAACTGATTCAATTTTGGCAATCAAAAGATCCAGATCCATCGGAAACTTTTCAATATGCTTCAATAGAGTGACTGCCTGTCTCCATGAAGATGGAAGAGCATTAAGAAGTCTGTCATTTAGATCTTTGAGATGATTTTTGATACCAACAGATGACATTTCAATAGTTAATTGCATGAATCTATTCATCATTTGATTGATTGTTTCCCCAGAAAGATGCTCAAATAACTCCAATTGCCTCTTGAGTTTTTGCTTTTTGAGATCTTGTATCTCTTTACCACCTTCACAAATAATCTTCAAAGCTCTGTACATGGTGTAGTCAAGACTTCCAATGGTAACCCCTTGCACATCAGTGAGTAAGCTTTGATGTCATTCTTAACATTCTTTAAGTCATCACTTTGCAAACCATCCTCTGGAAAAGGTTCTTGAGAGTCTTTTGTATAAACAAATCCTCTGTCAGGACTATCGGATGTAATCGGGATATGTGGTCCTTTCTCTATTGACTTCCATAGGTCAGTGTCAATGGAGTTTAGATGATGCTTTAATCTTAGAGACCAAATTTTGAAATCAGCTCTATTTTTGAGCTTGGGAACCCTGTTCTCTGAAACTTCAGACTTAACCATTTTGTATTTTGAATTAATGAAAATGACTTGTTTTTGTTGTTTTTAAAATTTAAAATGAAACTATGAAAAGAAAATATTTTTTTGATTTTAGTTTTTGAAAATTTCTAACTGTTTAATGAAAAGTCTGAATACAGATGCGCCTGATGCTTCTGAAACGCCTAACTTTGAACAAGAAACGCCCAAGGAAATGCCTTAGTTGAATTCTGAAATGCCTGCCTGATGATGTGTCTGAACAGTTTTCAAATGCCCAAACAGTGAAGAAACACCTGGTGTGCTTGGTTAAATTTTTGATTTTAACCTAAAACACCCAAACAGTCTACAAATGCCTAGAGTTGCTTAAAGTTTTAACGAAGTTCACAGTCACAATATGTGCAAACAGTTGAAAACGCCTAGTCTAAAAATGCCTCAACACTAGTAAAATGCCTAAATAGTTGTAAAGCGCCTGAACACTTAGCAAAATTTCAGAAGTTTTTCACACAACAAGCGCCTAATTCATCATTTTCAACAGAACCAGATCTTATCAAATTCTTCAAAACTTGTTTAATTGATCTAAAAACTTTCAATTAGATAGTAAATAGATCGATTAACAATCATCAATCATCATTTTGATCAAACAACAACAACAAACCTGTTTTATGATTAAATTAAGGTCCAAAAATGAAGAACACCTTTTTCACACACAAATTTGATCAATACTCAGATCTAAATGGATTAAACACCAAATTGTGATTCAATTCATGTTTCTATGGATGAAACACAACTGAAACAATAATTAATCGATCAAATTGCAATCAACACAGATTTCAAGTGATTCAAAGTGCTCAATTATGCCGATAATAAGCTCTGATACCATCTGACAGGTTCAAATGGATCGATCTGTGATTATATTGTAATGCAATGATCAATTCAAACACTAAGAAATCAAAACACAAGCAACTACTTCAAAAATTCATAGATCTTATTGATAGCAAAAGCTGTGGATACAAAGTGTATGGGTGAATTCCAGTAGTTCACTTCCCCCTATTACACAAAACATAAAGTATCCTATTTATACTATCAAAAGAAACAAGGAACATATATTTACAAAACAAGTCCCTATACTATGACAAAAAGTAAAAGACAAATGTTAGTCTTCTACGGGCTCTAACAAGTTGTCCGTTGAGGAATGTTCATCCGCTGTGGATGAACATCCGCTGAAGACAGTTCATCAGCTGTGGACCTGGGCATTCGCTGTGTGTGTCATTCATCCGTTGTGGACAACACTTCATCCACTGCAGACACTTTGTCAAAATTTCTTTTATCTATAAACCTGAAAAAGAAATCTAAACAAAAATTAGTGTATGTTATGAATGTTAATGATGCTAATGTGTTAGTTAATGATTGTTTGGATGTTATAACATATTATGTTTGATTAAGGCAAGCATTATCCTTTTAAGCATTATCCTATTAATGCATTTGTTAAGTCCAATAAATACTTTGTTTGATATGTAGATAGGCTCAGCATGGGACACCTAACATCATATACAATAGTGAAGATTGCTTGTAAAGTAACTAATATACACCAAGTGAAACAGTTTATAAATTGCTCAATCATACAAGTGTCTCCTTTGTTATGATTTTTATAGACCTGGAGTACACAAAGGCATTCTTTGTTATGCTGAGCATAGACCTAAATGACCTACATCATGATCCAAAAAGATTCCCAATGAGGAACACATCCATCTTGGATGAACAATCAATAAAGTCTTTTAGACTACATTCCTTGTGAATGAATCAAAAGAATCCTAAAGAGGATCACCTTCCAAAGTCAAGTTCAAAAGAATCCCAATGTGGATCAAACAATAAGGATCAAATTAAGAATTTATACTCCAAAGTATCTAGGTCACAAGTATTGAAGTGCTTTTTGGCATATCTTGAGGAGGGTTGATCTTAACATACCATCAGGTGCGGGTACATGCAAATCATCTTAATACACCCAAAACATGATAATCACTCACTGTTTCAATCAATCATTAATACCATGTATGGGTTTAAGTGGATCATAATATCTGCAATCAACATTGTATTAGCCTATATCTATTCTCAAAATCATCAAATCAACTTAATAAGGATTTCAGACTAGTATGATCTCATGTTATGTGCAAATGATTCATGTCAAAGCATGAAAATCATACATTTCTTAGATAGATAAAATGTTATCTTTCTAAAGTTTCTCATGCATGCAAAAAATTGGACTTTGATACTTTCCATAAAACAATTTCAAATTTTTGACATTTTATAAAGTTTTTTTTATAAATATGCAAAAATTTAGGGGGAGAAAAATGAACATGAAAATATCAAAAGTAGCAGAATATGTGCATCATCATACATATATTTTTAAAATTTTGAAATATTAAAATTTAAGGATTTTAAAATTTTGACTTTTTAAACAAAGAAAAACAGCCAAGTCAAGCAGGCACTCAAAACACAGCTGTTTGACACATATAAAATCATTCATATATTAATCATGTTAAAGTTATAAAATTTTAATAAACATTCAAATTTTGAAACATTTCAAAATTATCTTTTAAGCAAAAAAAAACTAAGTCTTCACAGGGCATGTATTAATTTACATAGCTAATGAGCAAAATTTTGAAAACAAACAAAAGTTTTTTAAAATTTGTCAACTGTAGTCATAGCAGACATACAAGCATACATCTATTGTAGATACAGTTAACCAATGAACATGCAAAATACATTAGGTATTTATAGTGAACAATCAAACATGCATCCGCTATGCATTATTAAACATACATGCGTTCATAGCGTATGATGTTTGTAAAGCATCCTCTATGAATACAGTAAGTTTTCACACTGCATGACTATCCATGGTCATCAATTGTTGAAATAGTGTAAGCGTATACAACATATGCACACAGGTAATCATACGCTGTACATTATTACACAATCACACAAAAGTGTTCACAGCGTATGACAATAAGTCATCCGGTGTGAATATCTAATAAACAATCCTAATGTACACAGCGCATGACAAATTTGTCATCCACTGTAAACTACCAAACAATTAATCAAAGTATACACTGCGCATGAACAAATGTTCATCCACTTTGTGAACATACAACGTATGTTTAGTCATCAGTTGTGAATTTTTATTTCATGCAAGTGTGCACAGCGCATGACCAAATGGTCATCTGCTGTGAACACAGAACAACATTTAAAGGTTTATAGCGTAAAACTTATTGTGGAAATTCGATTTTGATAGGATCAAATATTGCAATCATATTGTTGCCGTTTATCAGATCTGTGATGCAGAATATCAAAGACGTGTTGATGATTTCAAGTGAAGATCTGTTGCAAGATATAATGTATGATGAAGAATGAATGATGAATAATTAAGAACACATTCATAAATATTTCATTCATTCATATGTATGATGATGCTAGGAGATTACAAAAGGAGTTTGTACGAAAAATCTCTCTCACAGACACTCAACCTAATTGTTTCTCTCACTAGCCTAATTCTTAGCAATGCTTCCTTAGAGAATGCTTGCTTACTTAGAGTATAAATGACTACACTTGGTCTATTTATACTCTTTACATAAATAAACAAAATTACATTTAAGCCCTAATGATTACACAAATATTGTTCTAAGACTGATAAATTCCCTGTTGCTGATGGGTGACTGCCGGGTGCTGACGTCATTCGGGACGACCGCTGATGTTGACTGTTGACTTTGACCACGGTCGACCAAGTTTGACCATGTTTGACTTTGGTAAATTTTCTTCGTTTTGATCATATTTTCAGCGTAGCTTCACCGTGTCAATTTTGGTAATCATCATGAGATTCGACACTTAGGTTTTGGTATGTATCATCTTCAAATAGTCCAACAATACTCCGCCTAAGATGATGCTTCCAAAACCTCAAGATTATCAAAAACCTTGGATGTTGATTGATGTGCAATCTTGAAGGGCAGTCTTTTCCCCCATTTTGGTAGCATCTTCTTAGAAGCTTTAGAAAAAGGCATTGAGAATATGACTTTGTTCGGCACATACAGACTTTGTTTTGGCACTTGATAGATGTTTCATCACCTTGATCTTCTAGTCTCATTTTGAAGACTTGAAAATACACCCATTTGCAAACACTGTGGATTGCATAGGTAGCAATATCAGCAGCTATATCTCAACTTCAGAAGTGAAGAAGAAGTATCAGACATTCTTCAAACTTGACATATACTCTCCCTCAACAAAAGCTTTGGAGGGTGTGGAACTTTTGTGTATGAGACACCAAGAGGACGATTCTTAGTTCTTAGCAACTGGCAGGAGATCTTTGTAGGAAGCAGGAGTGTTCACTTAACATATTGAACTGAATGAGAAACTCAAGCATGTTATGCATTTCATCACCTACAAAAGTCTAAATCCTCTCGGTAGAGGTATTGCATGGAAGTTTCACTCCTAAATCAGTAACACATGTAAATCTGCCAAAACTAAGAAAAAATACTAAAAATGACAAATCTTTTTTGGAATTTTAGATCTTTCAAAATTTTGATATTTACAAGCATGAATTCTTTAACTGCAATGAGATCATACTAATCCAAAATCCTCTACATCTAAGAATTTAAAATTGAAATAGACATAGACAAAGAACAAAGTTGATTGTAAGTATTTTGTCCACTTCAACTCCTTCAAGGATATATTTTTAACACTTTGTGATATTTATCATGTTTAGGTTTGATTAGATATGCTAATTGAGTACCCCACACTCAGAAGTATGGCAGAATTACCCTTCTCATGAAATGCAAGGTGACACTTTATAACAACTTGAACCAGGCTACTTAGAGTATAAATTCTCAATATATGATCCACTTTGGGATTCTTTTACACTTCATTTTAGAAGTTGATCCTCATTGGGATGCCTTTAGCTTTGATCCATATTGGGATTCTTTTCTTTTCCTTTTTGGCATGCATCAGCACTTTTAGTGTAAGGTCAACTAGGTCTATGCTCAGCACAACAGAAATTGTCCTTATGTTTACTCCAGGTCTGTATTTACATACAACAAAGGAGAAACATATACTTTTATCAATGAGAAATTTATAAACCATTTTTGCATGTTATGTTTAGGTAACCACACATGCAAACACTTGGAAAAGACATTACTTACCAATACCCTAAGATGGTTTTGGCCCACAATGCATATTGATTTAGTTCATCACAAATATGCTTATCTTGAATCCAAGCTAAGCCTACTGACATATCAAACAAAGTCTTGTCAGTCTTTATTGATCTGAAAAACAGATGCAGAAGATAGTAGATGAGCATATTATCATTTCTCATGTAAATGTTGCAAGATTCAAAATAATTACAAAATAGTAATATTTTTGGACTTTTCTTGATTTTCTAATTTTTAGGATTTTTGGTTTTGAAAAAAAATGGCATATGTGTTATCAAATTAATAGAGATCATCAACAGTTAGTCCATGTAGCAATGTAATCAGACTAAGCAGATGAAATGAAACATCAGTTGTCACTTGCATTGTCATCATAGTTTCCCTAAATGATTGATGTCCTACATTAAATCATGGTTAATTTCTGCTCCATTTGGCTCAGTTGCATCATAAACTTCATGAGCAGGAAGAACGTTCATGTCATGGGAAGGGATCAGTCACTGCTAACTTTTCTTGGGTTGGCAGGCCTCCATAACTGTCCCAATCACACTAGCAAATCAGTTAGATATTTCACCCCAGGCCATTACTGTCCTAAGCTGTCCATTAGCATCTTTGTATGTGACTTGTTGGTATGTGTATAATTTTGATTTATCTAATGATGTATCAGATTCACCTCCTGAAATTATTTTCTTTCTACAACATTTTTTTGATTGTAAACCAACTGACTCAACTTTAGCTTGTTTAACATAAGGAGTTTGTTTGGCTTTTGAAACTCTTTTGGTTGGTTTAGCAATTCTATTTTTCTTTTGAATGTTTTGTGGAGGTGTAGCAAAGGATCTTTGTCCTTGATCATGTTTGTTTCTTCTGGGCATGTGATCATATTCATCATAAGAATTTTAATCATGATTATAATAATTTGATGGATGTGATCTTCTATGATAGCCATTATGCCAAGCATTATTCCTATATCTATCATACTTATGTTGTGTGTATGACCTAGGATAATGTCTAGGTGCCCAATAATCATGAATTTCATAATGTTTAAAATCATACCCATGTCAATGTGATCGAGGAGAAGAGTAGCTATGACGTCTGTTGTAGTACTCATGCTTCGATCTCGATGAGTACAAGTCTGATGGAGGATAAGATCTTTGACCTCTTCTGTGTTGTGATGTTGGAGAGTTGTTATATGAACACTTTGAAGTGTATGATTCTCTATGTCATAATTTAAGCAGTAAGGATAAGGTTTGGATCTTATTCCCTTAGGCTTAGATGATGAAGTTGGATTTGATTAGAACTTCACAGCCTTTTGTCTTAGTTGTTTTGGTTGCTTTCTCTTATGAGGACATATATATATATCACTCTAAGTGTTTTTACACTCAAACGTGTTGTGTGAATCTGAATTGCATATCTCATAGAGAATTGGTTGTTGTTTTGGAGTTTCTAATGTTGCTTTTGAGGTTGATGGTTGGATTGGATTAGGTGTAGAGGACTTGATCTGATTTTTCTTCTTTCTTTTAGATCTGGTTTTCTTCCTCTTGACCTGTTCTTTGATTTCTTGTACCTCAGGATTTTGGTTCTTTAACTCCATCTTGATCTTTGCCTTTAGCTCAGCCTTAGGCAATTCTGGTTCAAGAAATCCTGCTAGTTTGAATTTCTCATAAAGAACCATAGCCTTTTGTTTCTTGTCATGCTTTGCTTCTTTGGATTACTGTGGATGTGTTTGTTTTGAATTGTTTTCTTTAATTACATGATTAATACATGTCAATGGTGCCTTCTTTGGTTGGTTGGTTTCTTCATCACTGTCATCACTTGCAGGATCTCCATCTTAACCATCACAATAATGAAAGGTTTCATTTTGTGGTGATTTTGGTTTGAGGTACAGCTTTGATGCTATTTTAGGAGAAGTTATTTGAGTGATAGTGAATGGTTTGTCTGTTGCATGATGATCATGCATATTTGAATCTTCTTTGACTGGACTTGTCATTAAAGTTGGCATTTCTATGTAGTTATCATTGTAATGAGGAGGAACAACATGGTATGTAGTTCCAGCACTCTTATTCTGATCTCTTTGTGCATCAAGTAGTTTTTCCAACTTGCTAGCAGTCAGCTTTAAATTCTCAAGTTCAACTTGTGTTGATGCATGATCTGCTTTTGTCTTTGTTAGAGACTTAGTGAGTCTTATAACTTGAGCTTGAAGACTTAATCTTTCTCCAAGGAATTTGTCTACATCCTTCAGCAGAGAATTGATTTTATCTTTAAAGGCTTTATGTTGTATCTTCAATTCTGCATTTATAGCCTTTTCTGTATTGATTGCTTGATTTAGACGCTCAATGTAATGTTGCAAGTTATTGATTGTTTTGGTTGTACTTGCTTCTAATATTTTGGCTTCAACTTCAGCCTTTGTGTTTGTTAACTTCATAGAGAGTTCAGTTGCTTGAGCATTCAGCTTGTGGATTTCTTTATGCAATTTATCAACTTCTTTCTCTAGTGAACTGATTTGATTTGCAAAAGTTTGTAGTTCCTCTGCATGTGAAGCACTTTCCTCCTTTATCATGTATGATATATTGTTGCAATATTTCTGATATGCCTGTACTTCATCTATGCATATGCTGATGAGCATAGATTGATCTTTTTGTCTTTAGGAATTTCAGGCAATGGAGGAACGTTTGTGTTGTTGATGTTTGTGGCTTTTGCAAGCTCGGCAGTTAACTCTTCAAGTTTGATTTCTTGTGGAACCATTTTGTCTTGCAACTGGTTCATCTCTTGAGCTAAACTCATGTTTTGTTGATTCCATGTCTTGATTTGTGCTTGATCATTTCTTTGATATTGTTCCATCTCTGACCTGCATTTGATCAAATCATTAGAAAATGTGTTGTTTGAGTTTGCAAGATCACATAAATGTAAACGCATCAGTTCTTTCTTAATGTCATTGATGTACAACTGAATGTTTGTCTTTTCAAACAATGAATTGTTGTTATTGTTTGATATGCTGTTATTGTTTGGTTGATTGCAGTATTTGTTTGATTTGTTATTTTTGTTTGGTTGATTGCAGCTTTTGTTTGATTTGCTGTTGTTGTTTGGTTGATTGCAACTTCGTTTCCTTTGTTTGAATTCTTGAAACCTCTTTCTACCTACAGCAAGAAAGATAGCTCGGTTTCTTGAAACACGAGTATTAGTGAATGATGTTAAATTTTCCATTTTGTTTAAAAACAAAAATCATTTGAAAATTGTTTTTGGGTTTCAATCAAAATCAAGTTTTAAAAATTTTATCAAATCCAAAGAACGTTAAAACTCAATTTAATTAGATCGTCCTAATTAAAGAGTTAACTCGGTTGAATTGCAATTTAGTTAAGCTGGACTAAGATTAGTGTAGCTTAATTTAAAAGTAACAATATTTGGATCTTCTAAATTAAAATTTAAATGATTTTGTGACTTGATTAAGAGAAACTCAACTCTTTCGAAGTATATAAGTCTTGATCAACAGGAATTCAAAAGAAAGTTCGCAAATCTTCCAAGAACAACTTATAAAAGTTTGTCAAAGTAAAAATCTTCCGAATTAACAAAACTTCCGAGAACAACCTTTAAAAGTTTGTTAAAATGAAAAGCTTTTGAGAACAACTTAAAAGTTAGTCAAGATTGAAAACTTACGAAATTAATTTAATTCTTCCGAGAAGTATCCTTAAAAGTTGGTCAAACGAAAAGCTTCCGAGAACACAAGGATTCTTCTGAAAACAAAAAATCTTCCGAGAACAAAAATCTTCATAGAACAAAAGGAAATTATATGTCTACAATGGAAATCTTCTGAGTTAAAAAAACTTTTGAGACCAACTCCTTTTTCTTGTCTACTGTGTACAGATTGTATCCAAAGTGTATGTTTCTTCTAACTCATCAGCTGTGGACAAAGGTGAAGATGTTTGTTCAATGTCCACTATGGACCAAGTTTTACTTGTCCGCTGTGGACAAGTTTGTGTGGTTAATGATCGCTGTGGGCTTTCTTTCTTGTCCGCTGTGGAATTTCTTGTCTATTATGGACAAATGTGTGAACTGTGTCCACTATGGAGCTTCTTACATGTCGGTTGTGGATCGAGTTGTGTGTTTAAAGTCCGCTGTGGACTTGATAAATGTCTGCTGTGGAAAGATGTGTATGTTCGATGTATATGTTACTATTTGTTTCGATGTCCGCTGTGGACCTTTTATTAGTTCAACGTTCGGTGTGGACTTACTTACACGTCCTTTATGTACTGTTGTGTTTAACAAATTCAACTTGTCCTCTGTGAAGTTGAATACACGTCCGTTGTGGATGTGTTTACACGTCCGCTGTGGATGTGTTTGTTCATCAGCTGTGCACACTTAGACAAATGGATGTTTGTCTGCTATGGACTTAGTGTATCAGCTGTCGATGTAACGCATCAGTTGTGGACACTTGGTTGTAAAAATGATGAAAATTGTCAGCTGTGGAATTAGTTCATTAGCTGTGTAATTTGTGTATTCTTTATAAACTTTGATTATGAATGAAATTTCAATTTCAAATACACAACTTGTTGTTCCAATGATTGTTGAATGATTCTTGAATGATTGTATGATGAACAAAGGAATCAAAATCATGGATTTGGCTGATTTTGAGATTTCAAAACCAAACTTCATGTTCTTGAATGAACAAACTTTTGATTCTTGAGTTTCTGATGGAATTTGATAAAACCAAATGTTATAATAGCTCTAGATAAGTGATTCTAAGCTAAAACAACAATCAATTTCATATAATAACAAATCTTCATGAAATAACAAATCTAAGTAATGGTAGCAGATTTCATCAAAAACAACAACAATTTGTAGATCAAACTTATGGTTCAAATTTTTGCGAAAAAATTGAAGAACAAGCAGCCAAGGCTCTGATACCAACTGTGAAAATTCGATTTTGATAGGATCGAATATTGCAATCGTATTGTTGCCATTTATCAGATCTGTGATACGAAATCTCAAAGACCTGTTGATGATTTTAAGTGAAGATCTATTGCAAGATATAATGTATTATGATGAATGAATGATGAACAATCAAGGACACATTTATAAATATTTCATTCATTCATACGTATAATGATGCTAGGAGATTACAATGGGAGTTTGTAAGAAAAATCTCTCTCACACACACTCAACCTAATTGTTTCTCTCACTAGCCTAACTCTCAGCAATGCTTCCTTCAAGAATGCTTGCTTACTTAGAGTATAAATAACTACATTTGGTCTATTTATACTCTTTATATAAATAAACAAAATTACATTTAAGCCCTACTGATTACATAAATATTGTTCAAAGACTGATAAATTCTCTGTTGTTGATGCGTGATTGCTGGTGCTGGCGTCATTCGGGACAACCGCTGATGTTGACTGTTGACTTTGACCACGGTTGACCATGTTTGACTTTGGTCAATTTTCTTCGTTTTGATCATATTTTCAGCATAGCTTCACCGTGTCAGTTTTGCTAATCATCATGAGGTTCGGCACTTAGGTTTTGGTAAGTATCATCTTTAAATAGTCCAACACTTAAAAAATTGTACAGCGTACACACTGTTCATACAGCGCATGTATGTTTCGCAGTGCATGACTTAAAATTAAATTTGAAGTTTAAACTGTTTACACAGCGTACATACACATTGTATACACAACGGACGTTAATTTTTTATGTTGTATATATAGAACAACACTTGTCATGTTTTGTTTCATCACGAGTGTGCAAGTTAAATCAATCTCATGTTATGGAAGTCCATAGGTCCGGGTCTTGGAAAATTACCCAATTTCTGAACATTATTTTCCATTGTTTGAAGTCTGCTTTGTTCTTGAGTCTTGGTAGTTTGAGACCACTGTTTGTTCCGGAAATTTCATCAGACATGTTTGTTAAATTTTAACTTAATGATTTATGTCAAATTTGATTGATTATTTAGCTTGGTGCTAAATTTGTTTTTATCCTAAAGTCACTAGGATTTGTTTGTTAAAGATAAACCTTTTTAATTTGATTTGCTGAATAAAGGAAATTAATTAATTTTTACTGAATTAATTAATGTCTAATGTTAAGTCACAGTTATGTCACGGTAGAATAAGGGAATATTCTGTTAATGATGTCAAATCAGTCAAAATAGTCAAACTCTTTTAATGAATCTAGTCAACAAAAGTCAAACCCCTAAAAACAAAGATTTTGTTTAAAAAGTTAACTTTTGTGGATCAAAAAGTGACTTTTTCATAAAATTCAAAAGAAGATTATGTTTCTTCTTTGATTTTGATGATGAACCAACACAATCACTGGAGATTATAAAGGTTATGAATGATCAAAAACTAGGGTTCATCCTAGGGTTTGTTGGTGGCTGTTACAATTTCAACAAAAACAACAATCGATTTGTTGTTTGAAGAAGATTAATTGCCTGTTTTGAGTGAAAAACAACTCAAATATGATGTTTAAATACAATGAACAGATTCAAAGTATTCAAGTGAGTGTTTGTTTGATGAAAACAGGATAGAACAATACCCGTGTATTGTTTATCCGAAAACCCTTAGAAACCGATGAGGTTTTTAGAGAGTTTTGTGATGAACACATTTGAAAATCATGTATGAATGATGTTTAGAGCTTTTAAACACACAAAATCTTCTTCACAATGTACGAAAACAGATTATTCAATCATGTTTTGAAAATTTGTTGAATGTTTGATGTAGAAGAAGGATCCTGTGATGATTTTCAGCTCGAAATGTGTGTTTTGAAGCTAATGAACCACATATATCATGTTGTTGATTGAGAGGATCAAAAATCAGTGTATGATTTAAGCCAAAGCTTTGATACCACCTCATGGAATCCACAAACAACTGGCTGATTTTGAACTTAAGCAACAATAAGAACATAAACAGGTTGATTCCCTCAAGGATCTTTCAAATCTCTCAAAAAAATATAACAACAGATTGTTATACTTGAATTCAACAAACAATAATCATGGTGCGGAAACCCATGATTAATGCTATGATATCAATGTGTGTATGTGTGTGTATGATTGCTAGTGATTGAATGCTTGAATGAGAAAAACTGCTTGATTGTATTGGTTTTTCAAAAGCTTACAAAGGATTAGGGTAGTATGTTATTTATAGCCTATACAAAGAACTATATACAATTACTAAACTATCCTTATGTAAACAAGAATTACATAAATAATCCTATGTCTATAAGCTATCCGCTGTGGATGATTAGTTGTCCGCTGTCAATGTTAAGATGTCTGCTGTAGAAGTCAGATAACTAGTCCGCTGTGCCTTGGATGTTGTCCGCTATGAACATTTGTGTGTTTGCTTTGTTAGTTGTGACTGGTTCAAATGGATCGATCTGTGATGATATTGTAATGCAATGATCAATTCAAACACTAAGAAATCAAAACACAAGCAATTACTTAAAAAATTCATAGATCTTATTGATAGCAAAAGCTGTGGATACAAAGTGTATGGGTGAATTACAGTAGTTAAATTCCCCCTATTACACAAAACATAAAGTATCCTATTTATACTATTAAAAGAAACAAGGAACATATATTTACAAAACAAGTCCCTATACTATGACAAAAAGTAAAAGACAATTGTTAATCTTCTATGGGCTTTAACAATACTCCCCCTAAGATTGGTATTGTCTTCAGTCCAACATGAACTCTTCTGGTTCATCTTTGATCTTGAACACCGGCTTCTCTTTGTAGAGTTCCAACTCTCGCAAAGCTTTCTTGATCATTTTCTTCTTTCAGCTTCTCAATCATCTTAAGCTGACGAATATTCTCATCTTTCAAAGATTCTATAATATGTTCAGCGTTCAAGTTCTCAGAAAGGACTGTAACATATTGTGTTGAGCTAACACCTTCATCTAACACATGAATAGGTGAACCAGCAACAACTTTGATGACCTCAAGGGAATATTCCTCGGAAATCACATTCTCTTGTGCTGTCGAATTTGGTGATTGTACAACAGGTGATCTACCTTGTACTACATGCTCAATTACATCAACATTATCAAAATTAAATTCCATTTGTTGTTGTTCATTTACTTCATCAATATCTTCATTCATATCATTTGAATCATCAACATCATTAACATCTTCATTTTGATTATCAGATTCTGTTTCGTAAAAAAAATGATGTTTAGATTCATTGACTATACCTATATATTACACAAATTAACAGGTAACAATCAAATGATGAATGTATGAATGTATCAGGTGAGTGAATAAGTGTAAGAGAGAGTTTGAGTTTGTGAAAAATGATAAAAACTACCAAGTGTTGAATATATATAAGTTTAAAAAGTCTTAGGCGCATGACAACTATGAAGGCACATGAGGCTTAGACGCATTGCACACTTCGCTACATTTCACAGTAAACCTTCAGATGCATGAGCACTATTCAAGCGCTTGGGCACTGTTCAGGTGCATGGCTAGATAGATCGCCTATACTTGGAATATTTTCAACATCACCAGATGTCTGAGCAGCTTGCAAGTTTAAACACTGTTTAGGCACATGGGACTTGTTGAAACACCCAACACTTAGAGTAAACATCACATTCAAACATCTAACCACATTGGAAAGTTTGGAACTATTCAGGCGCATGAGATTAAGTTGATACGCCCAACACTTAACCATTTTCAGCAACATAACAACTGTTTAGGCGCATGTACTTAAACAAAACAGTCAACACTTGGACAAATTCCTGAAATTCATCATACTCCTAATTTAGACTTTTGAGCACTATTCAAGCGCATAAGAAACCTTCCATGAGTCTGACACTTGGAAACTTTCACAACATCCATCTGATCACTGTTTTTGCACATTACCACTATTCATGCACATTACCTCAACACTTGTAACACCCGAAAATTTTGTCAAAATAAAAGAAAATGAAAGTATCTTGCAAAAGGGAAAAATGAACAAAGGTGGAAGGGGGCTAAGTGTAAAAGAGTACAACATTCAATATTTTAATATATATTGAAGGTATGGGCGCCCACTTCACATACCATATTCTGCTTTCGACAAACAAAGAAGAAAGAAAAGAAGCAGGAACTTTTCTCTCGGTTTGTGAAGAAGAAGAAGTTGTTTTCGATCTTGGTAAGCGTTTCCTTACATAATTGATTCGGTTTTGTCAGGTTTTTAACCTTGAAACTGATTTTTAAGTGTTTTATGTGTTTGGCCGTTTCTCTTGGCTTGTTTTAGGTGTTTGAACTCTCGTGCACACTAGTTTGGAGGAGTTTTACTTGTTGGTTGCAATTGGTGAGTTCTAGACCCTGGTTTTCTATGTGTTTTTAACATTTTGTGGCAGAAAATGCATGTTAAAATAATTTATTACTGTTACATGTTTAACCGTATGTATATATGCTTGTGTTCTCATGTTTTATGGTTGTTTATGGGGTATTATTGCTTAGAATGGTAGGACTAAGCTTAGAAAGGGTTCATATACTTATTGGGTTTGAAAGTATTACTGAAACATATACAACTGTTGGCCAGGCGCCCAAACAGGGCCCATGCGCCTGGAATTTGCCTTAGAAAATCTTTAAGTGAGGGTCATGCGCCCCAATAGTGCTTATGCGCCCAGAAATTGTCTGAAATTACTAAGTGTTAACCAATGCGCCCAAACAGTACTCCATGCGCCCAACCATTTTGCTCAGGCGCCTAAGTGTTAGTCATGCGCCTGAACAGTACCACATGCACCCAGGAATGATTCTCAGAAGCCTAAGTGTTGGCTCATGCACCCACATAGTGATAATGCGCCCAAGCAGGACTCATGCGCCTTCATAGTGCTCATGCGCCTACAACACTTAGAAAATTTTCAGAAATTTTGGGAAATTAGAATTTTAGGGTTTGACCCTGGTTTGACTTGGTGTTTTTATTTGTTTATTTTATGCATGTTTTTGGGTTGTTCTGATGTTCCTTATTATGTATTATTATGTGGCTTTACGTGGTTTGATTATGCTTATAAAGTATTACCATTAACAAAGAGAAAGATGAAAATTAATGAAAAGTGGAACATAATGAAAGAATGAAAGTCTTGTAAGAAAATTGAATGGAGGTGCACGACCACATTGTCGTTAGCTCAACTGTGTACGATTTAGCTAACCCGAAGGATGTACACAGGGTCAATCTTTGAGATTGACATGACCCTTGCTGCTTGCCCCAGGTGACTGGGTCAGCTTAGTGCACAATGTTCAGGGTCTATTTATAGACCTCAAGCCCAGCATCAGCTTAGTGCACAATTTTCGGGGTATTGCACATTGGTCCGAAAGGAAAGTGAAAGATAATAATGGAAGAAAGAATGAAAAGATAATGATGATAATTGTGAAGATTATCTGAATGTATGTATGATGTGTGCTCGCATTCGAAAGTAATGTATTTTATTCAAAAAGGGGTATTTTTGTATACAAATCATACAAGGTACTTTTAAACGTTTTAAAACTAGGACTCACTCAGCAACGCTGACTTTTATGCATTTTCAGTTGGCAGGTAAATATTGCTGAGGATGGCACTCGGGAAAGCTACTTGTCTGGGCAAGACTGGCATCCGTTCATGCTTAATGATTTTGTTGTATTGTAATGCAACTAATTGACTATTTGTAACCCTAACATACAACGATGTATTATTTTGCAACATTAATTATATGCATGAATGGTTTTTGTTAACTTAATTCCACTGTAATATTTTATGAAATATGTATTGTTTAATATAATAATGCTATGATTGTCCAACTATGAGGTTTCCGGGAACGGGGCCTTACAACACTTAGTCAAATTTTTGACTATCACCCAATATGAACAATAATTACCCTCAAATTTAACAATATCAAATTGTTTTTGTTTAAGATCACCCCAAATCATTTGAAACTCATATTTTCATTTTTAAACATGAATTTTCAATTCAAACACCAACCAAGCATATTTTGAAAGACAACTTTGAACCATTTTTTACTTTTTATTTTTCAAACAATTTCCCTTCATTTTAGTCTTTATTTTGAAAGTTTTACAACACAAATAGTCTCATTTTTGTTTTTATTTTGTTTTCAAGAAGCTTTTCCACTTCATTTTGAATTCTTTTCAGGTTCATTTTTGCATCATATCAAACACACACATGCTTGAATTTTCAGCTTCATCCTTTTCATCCAAAGCACTTGACATTTTGACACTTTCCATTGATTTTCGCTTTTACAGTTTTACTCCCCCTAAACTTTTAGGTTCACAAACTTATAAGTTTTTTTTATTTTGCAAGTAGAGCAAACCAATAAGATTCAACATGCCTCCACACAGAAAATCACGCAAAAAACAAAACTAAAGCAGAATAAAAATCTACTATACACATTTGAATCACATGCCTGCAGTGATATCATATCTATTAAGATCAGCGTACTAAAATAAAATAAAATGGTGGATAGTCATAGACAGTGATTAAATCTTGATCAAGTGTGTTCCAGGTCAGCGTTCCTGCAAGATAGGTTTTAACTCTCAACACAAAACTCACTAAGTCTCACTTAATCGGTGAAACACAGAATCTCAAACTAAAGTTGATAATAATATACAAAGTTAATGAACAAGAGAATGGTTTTCAAGATACTTGTATATATTACTTCTCAACTCAGTATTACAAGACTCTTTCTAAGCCCCTTTCCATTTAGGTTACAATGAGAAACTATATATACTACTATCTACATCCGGCTATACTTGGAAAACCAGCCGGAATCTACAACTAGACAAATACTACATTGCTAGAAGTAAAGTATCTAAGAAAAAATAATATCCTAGATAAGGTAGTCATGACAGGTCCATGACTTACCTTTTGTCACCAACTAAAGATGGCAACTATACTAAGTTGAAAAGGTGAACAGTGAATTAAAGTATGGTCAACTACATGGTTTAGGAAAAGCACCAAGCAGTGTATCAGAGTTTGTCAGACAGACCATACTTATGTCCACTGGTTCATAGTTGATTCTTCTGAAGCTAAATGGCTTCGGAAGAATAAGTTCTACCGAGGCCATTTATACTTCGGAAGAAACAATTTCTTCCGTGTCTTCTACAGGTCTTTATGACTTTAATCTTCGAAAGACTTTGTCTTGAATCTTTTAAGTGTAAATGCTTAGGAAGGAGAACTGCTTGGTCTCGGAAGACTTTGTTCTATCCTTCCGAAGTTCTTCATATACTTCGAAAGGAAAACTACTTAGTTTCAGAAGACTTAGATTTCCTCCGGAAGCTCTTCAGACATAATGCTTCGGAAGATCTTTGACATAGCTGTGGAAGAGTAGTTTTGTCTTCAAAACACTTCTTCAACTTGTACACAAAATTGTTCTAAGTGTTGTTTTGGTCGCACCAGCCTCATATGATCCAACTAACTCCCCCTAGGCTGATGCTACCAAAACTTCACTTCCTCCTGCTCCTCAAGGTCTTCAACACTAGGTAAAGCAGATATTTGTCTATCTCTTTGTTCTTCCCTGATATGGTGGTGAGGAGTTTCTACAGGTCATTTGTAGATAATAAATCCAGTCAGTTGCTCTGAATGACGTGTACTCTTTGCTGCATCCCTCTAAAGAGAGTTAGTTGATGGGAATGGTAGTCATATTCCCATCTAACTATAAGATCCGAAGTGGAGCCCTCAACCATTTATAGAAAGGTCTTCCATTTTATGGTCGTGCCTTCTTCTGCATCCTGTGCTCTCCTTTTTAACTCTTCCTCAATCTTGGCCTTCTTTGTGAGCTCGGCTAGATGAAGGTTGCTTAAATGATTTCTGATGTGAGCAGCTATCTTAGAGTTGGAGGGATTGGAGAATGGCTTCTTTGCTAACTCAGCAATGTCAAATCCGCTGGAATGTAGCAGAGATGAAGTGTCAGCCCTTGTAACTTCATCACTCTCCCTTTCCATAGCAAAGTTGTGGGAATCTTCATCGAACCTCCACTGGACAATTTGCTTTCTAGGATTGAGGGGTTTTGTTGGCAGTTTGTCCCCTTTCCTAGTGTCCAGCAGAGCCACCAGCATCCTTCTTAACTTCTTCTCGTCTTCATTGAGAGTATCTGAATTTGTTGCAATAAGTTGAAGAGCTTGGTCCAGTGTTCCTCTAGGAAGATCAAGGAATGCATCTCTTATGAGGGAACTGGAAGAGCCATCAATGAAAGTCAGCTGGATGGACTCTTCCTCATAAGAGATGTCACTCAATGTTGTGCAATTTGTGAGCTTCTTCTTTATCTCCTTGAATTCTTCTAAAGTCAGGGGTTTTGATGGCTCAGAGGATGGTTTGGTTTTTGAGTGGGTTCTTGGTTGTGTTTTGGGTCGTAGGATGGGTGGTGGTGGTGGTTGGTAGGAAGCAGTGGGTGAGGGTGTAGGTAAGGTTGATGGTGAAGGTTCAGGGGTGAAAGGTTCTGTTTTGATGGGGAAGGGAAAAGGTGTAGGTTGTGTTTTGGGTAGTGGTTTGGGTGTTGGTTTGGGTGCCATCCTCTGAACACTTGGAGTTTGAGCAACCTCCTGCCTTCTTCCTAAGTGAATTTCAGCCTTGATGTCGCTAAAATGTTGCTGTAGGGTCTTGATTGACATGGGAACCACTTGCCTGTCGGAGAAGCCGTGAGCTCGGAGATAGGATTTCATCCAATCCTTATCTCCCTCCTTTTTGGCAGCCGCAAGTTCTCCCTCTACCTCTTTCTTTCTTTTCTCTTTAAGCTTCTCCCTGGTAGCCTTCTTCCTCTCTTTGTTGATTGGATCTTGCTCTTTGTGAAAAAGAAAAAGATCATGTCGTTTTTATGAGGTGCCAGCTCCTCTTGAGAATAGCCTCTGGTGTAGAGAAAGGCTATTATCTCCATCCACTCTCTTTCTATAGCCTCTTCCTTCTTCTTCCTTCTTTCCTCCTCTTTGGCCAACCTTACTGCTTCTTCCTTTTCTCTTTGCAGCAAGGTTTCCTTTTCTATCTTCATAAGCTCATCAGTTGGGAGTAGAAGAGTTCTTCGTTGGCTACTCCCAGGCTGATAAGCCTATCAATGATTTCCACCCTCCTTTCATTGTTGAGACTTTCTTGGGTGGCTGCTACTGTTTTGCTACTTACAGCCAACAACTTTCCAGTATCAAGTCTACCCTTCTTCTTTAGTTTCTCCCATCTTTCCTCATCTAGTAGCTCCTCAGCAGTAAGCTTTCTCTTCCCTTAGGATCAGAGGAAGATTCAGCCTTTGAAAACACAGGTTTAGAAGATTCAGGTTGGAGTGAGGGTGTTTGAAGTAGTGGTTCTTGTAAGAGAGCGATTGTAAGGAAGTCCTCACTGTTAATCTCAAAGGCTAGTTCACGGATTGCTTCTGTGATGAACAGATCACTGGACAGTGATGACAATCCAATTATTCCTTCCTCAACTTGGATTTCTGCCTCGGAAGTAACTGGAACTGCATCACCTGTCCCATCCAAATCAGTTGTTGGGCCATCAGTCTGTACATTCCCTTCGAAGTTAATCATAGGTTCAGTAGAGACGTTAGGTTGAACAACTTCCTCTTCAGAGGTAGGTGGTGCATTCAGTCATTGAAGCTCTTCAGCACCAAAGTAGGCGAAAATTACATCAGGGGAGGGCTATTCAATGGAGGACGTCAACAAAAATTTGGTTAGAAACCTATTGAGATCTATGAGAATCCTTCGGTCCACGTGAAAGGTAATGTGAGGTGGGAGCTGGTTGAGGGAAGACTATTGTAGGGTGATGCTGTTGGGGCTAAAAGATAGATAAGGCATCAGGAGAAGTTGTTGTTTTAGCATAAGTGGGTTCCATATGATGTTGTTTCTGTACATTCTCCCCATTTTTGGTAGTATCATCTTGAGAAGTAGATGAGCTGGAGGAAGAACTTAAAGAAACTCGGATAGGTACATGCCTGACAGACTTCTCAATCCGTGTCTCAGCTAGTTTAGCCCTGAGATGTTCAATCTCAAGTTGCTGAGTGGCAGACCTGTCCTCTAAAGTCTTAACCTTTGATTCAAGGTTTGAGACTTTAGAAATCAGGTCTCTGATAGTGAGTTGCAGACTACCCTCATATTCTTTTGAAGAATCATAGGGAGATGAGATAACATACCTGGTATGTTCATCATCACCACCAGTAATGGTTTCTTGGCGCCCTGGATACCCTTCCCTACTGATGTCCTTTTCAGAAACATCAATTGGCAAGGTTGTCGTAGACTCACTCTCACTGATGTCACCACTTTCCTGAGAGGCCAGTGAGACACTCTCAGTAGTAGCGGCTGAGTCTATATGAATCACTTCCACACCAGTTGGACTCACCTCAGTTTGGCTTAACTGATATTGGCTAGACATCAAAGGTTCCCTACGGCTCCGTTGATCCTGAGAGAGGTATTGTAGATCAACATCATGGCCCTGATGGAACAAGATATCCTTATCAGGTTGGCTTAAAAGGTTAGTGAAGGAGAGAGAGGTTAATTCTAATGACCTGGGACCTTGGTCAGCACCTAATGGCTCTTCTGCAATAGAAATTATGCCAATGATGTGGTTGTACCTTTTTGGTTGGTCAAAGGAGTGTTGGGACTCACCCTGAGGGCTAACGGCTTGGGTTTTGGGCTCATCAGGTTGAGACCCAGGAGACTCAACACTGATACTATGGTCGATGGTGGAGGATAGTGGGACCTCTGGCTGAGTGGGAGCCTTGAGTTCCACTAGAGCCTTTTTAGTGTGAACAGAGGGGACCTGATCAATTAGAGTAACTTGATCAGGGGTTGGCTTGGGGCGTCTGGTGTATGTAACCTTTATTGGGTGGGAAGAAGTAGTTGGAATTAGAGTGGGGAGGTTTGGTGTGGGTTCATCACCTACTGGGCTTGCAGGGATGTCACCAGGAGCCGTTGGCTTAAGCATATCTGGGAGAAGATCAGTGAATCTCCTTGTGAAATTGGTGGACACCTTTTTCAAGGTCTTGAAGATGCCCGGCCTCATGTGAGGGACCATTAGAGTGTCTACGTGTTATAGTCTGTTATAGTCCAGCTCAGAATTTATGATATGCTGAATAAATCGGGGATACATGAAAATGAATCTCGGGTAAGATTTCCTCGCAGATTGTTCAGCACAAACCATGAATAGTTGAAGCGGAGGCCTTTTTACCATTCCATGGACTAGGCAGCCCAGATCATATGGGATTTGATCCCAACCCCCTAACTTGTTGGATAAGCAGTGTAGAACAATGTGAAGCAAGAATTTCCAGTTGTAAGAGAAATTAAGCTTGTAAATAGTGGACTTGTACCCATCACCACCATATCTCATCTGAGTGTATGTGTTTTTTAGCTCAGATTTTGGGAATTCAATAGGGGCGCCCTCATCATGAAGCTCCAGATGCTCCCTGATGGTAGATTCAGAAATGATGATCTCTTGTCCGCTGATTCTCGACCTGATGACCCTCTCATCATTCAGAGTTTCACAATGACCATTTGCCCAAAATTCGGTCATGTGATTAGAGTATATGGCGGGGTTTACAGTGAGGGTGGTAAAGTATGTGGAGTGGAACAGAAAATTGATGATGGGGGCAAAGTCAGCATCCTTAGAGGAATCAAGGATGGCGACTTGTTTGTGTTGAGGATTGAGAGCCATTGTAAGAAAGTATTGTTTGATTAAAGGAATTTGAGAGAGAGTGAAGACGATAATGGGAATATTGGATTTCAGTGGTGGTAAAAAAAGGTAAAGAAAGAGAGTCGGAAGTTTTAAATATGGAGCAAAAGACCATACCGATAAGGTGAAAAGATAGTTTGGGTGTATACTTGAGTACGACGGTAAGGTGGATAATATAAAATATTCCAAAAAGATTTTAACATTACACAGTGGAGCCCAAAGATTTCCATTACATAGTAAAAGTTTTCTTCTGATGGGAAAGTTGCTTCCAAGAGAAAACCCTTGGGCTTCTCAATATTCTCTTCGGAAGTTATATTTACTTCTAAAGGCAAACCATATCTGGAGGATAAGTTTGCTTTCGAGAGAAAATACTTCTTCAGGGAGAAGAAGTTAATAATCTTTGGAAATAAACTTGATCTATGATCAAATTTTCTTCTGAGGGTAAGAACTCTTCGGAAGAGAGTATTAAAGTGAAGGAATTTACCTTCAGAAGATATAAAGATCTCTTTCGAGGGCAAATTTCTTTTCGGAAGATTTTCCACTTAGAAGAAAAACTTTAGTAACAGGGCTTAGATTGTAATTAGGCAACATAAACAAGACATATTTTAAAAAGGTTTTCAAGAGAAATAAACTAGTCAATATTAATCATCCCAATAGCTGTGATTAAGTATTTAAATCTTTGTTTATCAAAGGCTTTGGTGAACAAGTCAGCATATTGTTCATTTGAATTGACTTTTACTAGTTTAATCAAGTGTTTCTCATGAATATCTCGAATGAAATGATACCTGATGTCAATGTGCTTTGTCTTGGAGTGCTTGACTTGATTTTCCGTAATGGAAATAGCACTCGTGTTGTCTATGTGGATAGGAGTATTCATGAAGTTAAACCCATAGTCTAACAACTGATTTTGAATCCATAGAAGTAGAGCACAACAGCTCGTAGCAACAATGTATTCAGCTTCAGCAGTTGATGTAGAGACACATGATTGCTTCTTACATTGCCAGGAAATAATCCTTCCACCAAGAAATTGACATCCTCCTAATGTGGATTTTTTGTTAATGTTGCAGCCACCATAATCATTGTCAGAGTACCCATAGAGATTGAAATCCTTATTCTTAGGATACCAAAGACCCAATTTGGGAGCTCCTTTAAGGTATCTAATAATCCTTTTGATGACAATTAGGTGAGACACCTTGGGAGCAGCCTGATATCTTGCACAGATACAAGTTGCAAACATGATATCAGGTCTACTAGCTGTGAGATACATCAGTGATCCAATAATTACCCTATACTGATGCTGATCAGTATCCTCTCCCTCGAAATTAGGACATAGATTGTGATTTCTGGGTATAGGTGTCTTGGCTGTCTTACAATCTTTCATCTCAAATCTTTCTAAGATGTCCTTGACATAATTAGACTGGTTGATAAAGAACCCTTCTTCTATCTGCTTCACTTGAATTTCAAGAAAGAAATCCATCTTTCCCATGGAGCTCATCTCAAATTTCTTTCTCATGATGCTTTCAAAGTCTTTGCATGTTTGGTCATTTGAGGAACCAAATATGATGTCATCGACATAGACTTGAACAAGCAGCATGTCCTTCCTAGATTTCTTTATGAATAATGTCTTGTCTATGGTGCCTCTGGTGTACCTGTTTTTGAGGAGAAACTAAGACAGAGTCTCATACCACAGCCTAGGTGCTTGATGCAGCCCATAAAGTGCTTTATCCAGTTTGCACACATAGTTGGGATGCTGTGGGTCTTCAAATCTAGGTGGCTGACACACATAGACTTCTATGTCTATATTCCCATACAAAAATGCACATTTGACATCAAGTTAATAGACTATGAAGTTCTTGGATGCCGCAAAAGCAAGGAAGATTCGCACAGCTCAAGTCTTGCAACAAGTGCAAAGACATCAGTGTAATCTATGCCTTCTTCCTATGTGTATCCTTGAATAACAAGTCTTGCCTTATTCTTTATGATCAAACCTCTTTCATCACTTTTTTTTTCTAAACACCCACTAGGTGCCAATAAGGACTTGGCCAGGTGGCAAAGGACATAGGTTCCATACCTTTTGCCTCTTGAATTGAAGCAATTTCTCTTGCATAGCTTCAATTCAATTGTTTTCCTTGAGGGATTCTTCCACCTTTTTTGGTTCCAATTGAGAGAGAAAGCACGAGTACAAACATACATTCCTATTATGGGTCTGATTTCTTGTTCTCAAACATTCTGATACATCCCCAATGATGTTTTTAGCTGAATGAGTGTTGTGTATCCTGAGCCTAGGAATTACATCTAGTTACATAGATAGATCTAAGTTTGAGAAGTTTTGCTCAGAGCTTCAAACACCTTCTCTAGCTGATGTCTCATATTCATTCAATGAGGACTGATTGATTGAATGAGTGACATCATCAATGGTAGTATGTTGTGAAGCAGCATCAATAATCGCCTGTTCCTCTACGTCACTGTCTTCATCAGCTTGGTGTTGAGTGCTTGAATTGTCAACCTCTGGGTTATGAGGCTCAGTGAACTGACAATTTGTTGAATCTCCTTTGTTTCCTGAGATACTCATGCTTTGAGGACTTTTAGTAGTAGGAGCTTGTTCTTCATTTCTTCTTGGAGAACTAGAAATAGGTCTGGGTAACTCAAACAGTTGATCTTCATATGGGTCACTTTGAGTTCCTGTTCCAGCTAAAACATTCTCACAAGATGGTTTAGAATAGTTTGGAAACAATTCGAAATCAAAAATATATTCAGGTCCATTCCCCTTAACACAAGGAGTGTGCTCATTAACAACAATGTTGGATGATTCCTCAAACTATTGAGTTTTGATATTATACTTGTGGGACCAAAAAGATCCATGTACAATAAGTGTAATGGAGTGGTGATAGAGTTAACCTCTTTGGATTTGTGAGTGACTTTGTGTTGTTTTCCTTTCAGGCAAGCAACACAGTTGTCTTTACAGAAAAACTCCTTTTTAGGCATACCATGTACCAATTTATTTTTAACAAACTTGTTCATGGTTTTAAAATTAACATGGCACATTTTTTATGCCAAAGAGTTGACTCATTACCATTGGCTTTGGAAAGAAAGCATGATACTTCACCCAGTGGGGAAGCATTGTTCATATGCACCTTGTACATATCCCCTTTCTTAGGAGATCTAAGAAGAACCAATTTCTGAGGAATTGTCATCCCGGGTTTGAGGATAATGCACTCATGTTTTGTGAAAATCATCCGATGCTTTTGATCACAGAATTAAGAAACACTTAACAGATTGCGTTCAAGCTGTTTGATGAAGTTTACTTTGTCAACATTTAACTTACCATTGGATACACTACCTCTACCAGAAATGTATCCTCTGGCTTTACCTCCAAACTAAACAGGACCTCCATTAAAATGTTCAAAGTGTTGAAGAAGAGATCTGTTCCCTGTCATGTGCCTGGAGCATCCGCTATCCACAATCCATACATTTCCATTCTTGTCATGTGGATGTTCTTGCACATAAAGTGAGATGATTAGTTACTATTGGAAACCCAAGCCTTGTTGGTCTTGGGTTCTTCCAATGTAGATGATTTAATTGAACCAAAGTATAGGTAAGTGGGTTCAATTTGTGTTTGTGAAGAAGAGGTTTTGGCTACAGCATCTGTTCTGTTCTGTCATACCATCCTATGGTTGACTAGTGTAGATGATCCTGAAGAGGATTGAGTAGCATGACCTTCTTCCAAGGCTACTTTCTTTTTTGGAAGATTTCAAAGGATTCCTTTTGTTCCTTTGTTTGTTCTTTGGCTTGTCTTCTGAAGCTATTTTTCTTTTGGAAGAATGATTTTCTTCCAAAAGCAACTTAGCTTCAAAAACAAGCTTTCCTTTCCTTGACACTTAGACCATGTAAAAAGGTCCAGATGTAAAACCTTCCTTGACTCCTTCCCTTTTAACATTGGTTGCATAATATGTGCTTGCAGGATTATAGTAACAGTCTTTAGCATGTGGTTACGCAGACCATAGATTATGCACTCAATGTTACTCCTGATGGGGCGTGATGGCTGTTGGTTCTTGCACTTCTTTTCTTCAACAGGTTTCCGCATTAACTTCTGATCCTTCAATTGGACAGGAATGCTGGTACTACACTCCTTTCCTTAATCAGAGTTTCCAACCACTTGGAATCCGGCTGAAATGAATACACCCTTTTGCCTGGGATCTATCTTTATCCTAGACTAAGTCACCTTCTTGGCAGTTTTCTTTGCTACCTTGATTTTTTTTCTATCTTTGGTGGTTAGGGGTAGGACATCAGCGGTGGGAATGAGGTTTTCTACCTTATCATTCCCTGTGGTGGTCACCATAGTTGTATCACTCTTCTGCTCATTGGGTAGTGGGTCAGCAGTTGGAACCTCTTGCTCATGAGTACCACATCTTGGCTGTCTAACGGACACATAAGAATGTGGTGGAGCAATTTCATTTGTTCCCAACCCACTTTTGTTTTGATAACACACCTTTGAGTGGGAGGAGGATGCAATGATGGTGTTGAAGTTATACTCTTCAATAGCATACTGCTTTGCTTTAGCCTCAGCTATTACTAGCTGGGCTTGAGCCTCAGTCAACTTAGAAATCAAATCCTTTATTTGAGCCCTGTAGTTTATGTGTTCATGTTTTAAAGAGGAAAGTTTTCTCTAACTCTTCAATTTTGAGTTTATAGTCAGATTCTGTTCTCTTGAAATCCGATTTTAGTATGTTTAATGGCTCAATTTCGGATTTAATTTCCATGTTGTAGTCCTGATAAAGTTTAACCTTAGGAATACAAGTTGGATTACAAAGGTTTTCATATACCTTGCTATCTTCAATTCCAGCCATGAGAGCTTGAGCAGGACTGACATGTTGCACCATATAGCTCCAATCAACCTCTTGAGCAACAGCCGCAGTTTGTTGCTCAGTAGGTTTTGGCGCAGCCCTTGAGGTAGTAGGATGTTGGGAGGCTTGAGTTGCTCCATGATTGGACCTTGGAGGTTTGCATTCCCTAGCAAAGTGACGAAGCTGGTTACAGTTGTAACATTTGGCTTTGCTTTTATCAAATCCAAATTTGTTATTGGTTGGGTTCTGAGGGAGCTGGCTTTTGGTTCTTTTGAAGAACTTCTTTGCTCTGTAGGTGAGGAGAGCCATTTGTTGGACAATGTCCATGTACTCAATGTCATCTGGGCTAAAGCACTCTAGATCATCAAAGCAGAATTGAAAAATTCCAGAGGGACTTCCTGAGACAAAGGCACAACAATCCTGAAAATGAGTGTGTTGAGCCTGTTGAGATCTGGGTGTCTCAGGGAAAGTGATGTATGGCCCAGAGGATGATAATGGCTGTTGGGGATAGTTCAGGTACAACTATGGTTGGGGAGTTCTTGATCCTTCACCAACATGTAGAGTATTGCTGATAGCAGGATTTGAGGGTCTGTTCATCTGGTGGCTCTTCTGAGTCTCCATCTCCATACGGTATCCATCAAGGATTCCATACATTTTAGTCATGGTGAGAGTGTTAAGATTCTCAGTTCTCTTGATAGAAACACAATAAAAAGTCCATTCATGAGGAAGTGCACTCATGAATTTCCTTACAATGTCTCTCTTCTCAAGATCCACTCCCATAGACTAAAGAGAGGTGATCAAGTTCATATACCTAAAGTATTGTTGGCTCAAGGCCTCACCAACGATATATGTGAAGTTTTCAAACTTCTGCTTCAGTACATCCTTCTTGGACTCCTTGGATTCAACAGAACCTTAGTACATCAGCTTTAAAGCATCAAAGTGTTCTTTGGCTGACTCGCATTGCTGAAAGCTAACCATTATGGAGTTTGGTATGGCTGTAAGCAAAACAATCATTGCTTTGCAGTCAATGTCTATTTTCTTGAAGTCTTCATCAGAGTATTCTTTAACGGCCTTCTCTATCATGGCATCATTACCAGCTGGGGATTCTACCTTAGGAAGGTAAGGACCATGAGTGACAGATTTCCACATGCGGCTATCTTGATACTTGATGAACCCTTCAATATGTTTGCACCATGTTCCAGAATCATCAGGAGTGATGATAGGAGCCTTGGTCATGGTTCCCATTTCTGACAAAGAAAATTTCTGGTTAAGAGCCATTAAAGTGAAGTGAGTGAGTGTGAAGAAGCAAGGGTGATTTGCGATAGTTAGATCTCATAATCAAGAGCCTGGATGCTCTGATACCAATTGTAGGATCGGTTTTAACTCTCAACACAAAACTCACTAAGTCTCACTTAATCGATGAAACACAGAATCTCAAACTAAAGTTGATAATAATATACAAAGTTAATGAACAAGAGAATGGTTTTCAAGATACTTGTATATATTACTTCTCAACTCAGTATTACAAGACACTTTCTAAGCCCTTTTCCACTTAAGTTACAATGAGAAACTATATATTCTACTATCTACAGTTGGTTATACTTCGAAAACCAGCTGAAATCTACATCTAGACATATACTACATTGCTAGAACTAAAGTATCTAAGATAAAATAATATGCTAGATAAGATAGTCATGACAGGTCCATGACTTACCTTTTGTCACCAACTAAAGATGTCAACTGTACTAAGTTAAGAAGGTGAACAGTGAATTAAAGTATGGTCAACTACATGGTTTAGGAAAAGCACCATGTAATGTATCAGAGTCTGTCAGACAGACCACACTTATGTCCACTGGTTCATAGTTGATTCTTCCGAAGCTAAATGGCTTCGGAAGAATAAGTTTTTCCGAGGCCATTTATACTTCGGAAGAAACAAATTCTTCCGAGTCTTCTACAGGTCTTTATGACTTTATTCTTCGGAAGACTTTGTCTTGAATCTTCTAAGTGTGAATGCTTCGGAAGGAGAATTGCTTGGTCTCAAATGACTTTGTTCTATCCTTCGGAAGTTCTTCATATTCTTCAGAAGGAAAACTACTTAGTCTCAGAAGACTTAGTTTTCCTCCGGAAGCTCTTCAAGCATAATGCTTCTGAAGATCTTTGACATAGCTGCAGAAGAGTAGTTTTGTCATTGGAAGACTTCTTCAACTTGTACACCAAATTGTTCTAAGTGTGGTTTTGTTTTCACCAGCCTCATATGATCCAACAGTTCCAGCAGCAGAGGAGACACGAGATCTAAGGACAGAAAATGAGTGCTTTTGGTAACATAATCAGCATACTTACTTTTTCAATTCTTGGATTGTTTAAGATTCGATTAGACATGACATTATGTAACCCGCACTTAGACTTAGAGAGCTCAACTCTCGTCAAGATATGCAAGAAAGCACTTTTCTCAACTTATTAACCTAACATATACATATAACCAGATCTCATGTTTAGGTTGTGCATATTGCCATCTTTTGCATCAGGTAAGAATACCCAGGTCTGTAATGACTTACAACAAAGGATATCTCGTCACTTTAGGACTATGATGACTCATAACAGAGAAGTGAATAGATACTTTAAATAGATCTCATGGTTATTCATATCGCCACCAGGTATGAGTTTGTGAGTTTACAATCAATCAATTAGCGAAGTCAACATTACTCATTGGTACTAAGATGGACAAACACGAAAGCATAATTGATTTAGTTTAATCATAATAATTTACTTTTTAGTATAATTGCATGAGCTTACCTACACATCATATCTGATCAGGTCAGACTTTATTAGCGAGCAGAGTATGCAACCGATCAGAACCAATGTATCTATCATTTCTCACAAATTGCAAAGGCAGATTCATTCCTATAATAATAAACTAACAAATAAACTCTATTTTTTTTATTTTTATTTTATAATTTTCTCTTTTCTTTTTGCAATTTTCTATTTTTTTATTTGGTTTTTCTTTTTCTTTTGAGTATGCACACACAATATATACAATCAGGCAGTCAACTTTAACAGTTTCTCTTTTATTTTTTCTTATTCAGCTAGGGGAGGGATCATTTCATTTTTATGATTCAGACAACTGAAATAAACATGATCAAGTGATCAAAATGACCTTGTAAAAGACTCTTGACACGATCAAAACCAGTTTTTAAACATGGTTAATAAGTCCAATTGACTCGACCAAATACTCAAAACGACCTGGTAAAAAGGCTTTTGTAAATAGATCAACCAACTGTTTTTTAGTTGAGACTTGAATCAAAACGATTAAACCTTTTTCAAAGTTATCTCTAAGAAAATGATATCGTATTTCAATATGCTTTGTTTTTGAGTGCTGGACAGGATTAGCTGTAATAAACATAGCAGCAGTGTTATCGATGTAAATAGGAGTTTTAAGAAAATTGAACCTGTAATCCAGCAGTTGGTTTTTTAACCAAAGGATTTGAGAACATCCTGCTGAAACAGCTATGTACTCAGCTTCTGGGGTTGAAACAAAGACATTTGATTGTTTTTTACATTGCCACGAGACTAATCTAGGACCTAAAAACTGACAACCACCCGTCGTAGATTTACGATCTTGGCAACATCCCCTATAATCACTATCTGTATATCCATGTAACTAAAAGTTTCCTTCATAAGGATACCATAACCCTAAAGCCGGTTTTCCTTTGAGATACCTAAATATTTGTTTAACAGCGATTAGGTGAGATTCCTTCGGGTCATATTGGTACCTGGCATAGATACAAACATCATACATTATATTAGGTCTAGATGTAGTAAGATACATCAAAGATCTAATCATAGATCTGTATAAAGTTTGGTCAACTGATTTTCCTTTCGGATCAGGTTCAATCTTGGTATTGATGTCAACTGGAGTTCTGATTGATTGAAAATCTTGCAGTTTAAATTTTTTCAAGTGTTTTTCAACGAATTTCTCCTATTTAATAAAAATTCCATGTGCAAACTATTTCATTTGAAGACCAAGTAAAAAGTTAATTTCTCTCATAGAACTCATTTGGAAACGAGACTTCATTACTTCTTCAAATTCATTATACAATTTTGGACTTGTAGAACCAAATACGATATCATCAACATACACCTGAACACATAAAAGATCATCAGCATCCTTCTTTATAAACAAAGTCGGATCAATTTTCCCTCGCGTGTATCCATGCTGTATCAATTGCTGTGACAACGTATCATACCAAATTCTAGGGGCTTGATGAAGACCATACAATGCTTTACTAAGTTTGTACACATGATGAGGATATTTTGAATCTTCGAAACTTGGAGGTTGCTTGACATACACATCCTCAGTGATTTGTCTATACAAAAAAGAACCTTTAATGTCCATGTGATACACCTTGAATTTCATATATGATGCATAAGCCATGAAGACACGAATTGATACAAGTCTTGCAACTGGAGCAAATACTTCATCATAATCTATTCCTTCTTCTTCGGTGTAACCTTGTGCAACGAGTCTTGCTTTGTTGTGAAAAACAATTCCCCAATCATCTGACTTGTTTCTGAACAACTATTCGGTGATTATGGCGTTTTCTCCTTCAGGTAAATCCACAAGCTTCCACACTTCCTGTTTATGGAACTGCAATAATTCTTCTTGCATTGCCTCAATCCAACTATTGTCCTGTAAGCAAAGGTTTGCTTGTTCTAAATGACTCCTCCTCGTTCTCTCATTCAATGGACCGATTATCTAAGACTTAGGATGGTTCTTGTGAACACGAGACATTGTAATCTCAATTTCTTGAACATTAACATCCAGATTAGATTGGTTCACGTCAGAAAGCTAATGCAATAAGTTTGAAGTATGTGGATTGAAATTAGGAACTTGAGTCGGTGAATTGATAAAATAATCAAGATTATCAGTAACAACTACATCATCAGAAACCGATGAAGTTCCAGACTCAGGTTGTACAATTGGTTGTGAAACATTGGAAGTTTTAGAAATAGGATGTTCTTGTGCTTGTTGAGATTGAGATTGATCATGAGATTTAGAACGAAACACAAGATCTTTAACAAACAAAAAGAATGGGTAATCTGGGATAGAATCATCCATATCATCAAAATCAGAATCATCACTGAAAGATCCGAGATCTCCTCCTTGGTTCTTTTTCTCACCTAGAGATTCAAACAAGATAGAATTGAAAGAGTTTGACAAAGAATCTAAATCAAACAACCAAGCTAGACCATTAGTAACTGATGGAAAAGAGTTTTCAAGAAATTTAACATTAAAAGTTTCAAGGATAACATTCGTCCTAGAGTTATAAACTCTAAAGACTTTTGAGACTGACAAATATCCAAAGAAAAATCCCTCATAAGATTTTGCATCAAATTTTCCTAGCTGGTCGCTTGAATTTAAAAACAAAACCGGACAACCAAAAGACTTAAGAAAATCTATATTAGGTTTCCTACCAAACATCAACTCATAAGGAGTTTTCTGTTTATCTTTCACAAGCAATGTACGATTTTGCACAAAGCATGCAGTGGATATGGCTTCATCCAAGAAAGTGATTGGAATCTTTGCATCTTCTAACATGGAATGTGCGGCCTCAATCAAAGTTCTGTTTTTCCTTTCAGCAACTCCATTTTGTTATGGAGCTTTAGGAGCACTGAACTGATGAGCAATTCCTTTTTCTACACAAAACATGTCATCATTAGCTCTTTTAAATTCAGTTCCATTATCACTTCTAATAATTTTCACCTTTGGTTCTAATTGATTTTCTACTTTAATTATGAATTCTTTTAACAATTTGGTAGTTTCAGATTTAGCATGCAAAAAGAAAACCCATGAAAATCTTGTAAAGTCATCAATGATAACCAAACAATAATATTTCTTTCCAATACTCTGCACATTTGTTGGTCCAAATAGATCCATGTGCAACATCTAGAGAGGCTTGGAATTTGAGTTTATCAACTTGGGCTTATAAGACGCTCTATGTTGCTTTCCTTTTAAACATGTTGTGCAGTGATCTGATATAGAGAACTTCTTTGTTGGAATTCCTACTACATGGTTTCTTGCTACAAGCTTGTTCATGTTCTTGAAATTGGAATGCCTGAGATGTCTATGCCATAACTGACTTTCGACATTTGATGCTTGAGCAATTAGGCATGTTGTTTCTGCAGATGGATCTACTTAAGACATATCTAACTTGTATACATCTCGATCACGTACAGCTTTAACAACTACCCATTCTTTGCTTATCTGAAAACCTGGCTTCAAAATATAACAAAAAGAATCATCAAATAAAGCAAAGTAAGATTTATCAAAAATTTGGGAAACACTTAAAAGATTAAGTTCAACTATGAACAATATTTGACTTTATCAAAGCTAATAATCCCATTGGACCCTGTTCTTTCGCCTGTTATCTTACCACCTGCATCACCCCCGAATGCAACATGAGTACCATCTTTTATCTTAAAATCTTGCAGCAAGGCATGGTTGCATGTCATATACCGGCTACACCCACTATCAACATACCACATGTGAATAGGTCTTCTTGGGCGTACCTGCATTTCAAAGAGAGTTAAGTTGAGTTATCAACCCAAGCCGACATGGTCTTGGGCTTGCCAAATTTATCAACAATGGTAAACTATTTAAAATGAAGCTTATTCAAATCAGGCTTCTTTTGTTGTTTAAGTTTATCAATTCCTTTTCTGAAAATCTTTTGATTATCTTTGATTTGCTTAATCCGTAAAGCATGGTAACACTTTTCCAGATCATCATCAAGGTAATTTAATCCATCAATAGAAACATTTTCCGAAAAATTTTGATTACCAAACTTTCCATTGTTCATTCTCATAGATCATGGAACGAATTTTCCTTGTTTATAATGCTTTGTTTGCACTACATAAGAGTCATCACAATCAGAATCAATCCTTTGGAAAGATCTTAAACCTAAGGATGGTTGTTTTGTCAATCTTTGAAAACCAACATTTTGATTTCTTTGAAATCTTGGGTTGACACATCCATTCCTTGACGAGGTCCTTCGGAAGTAGCAATTCTCAGTTTTGTGTTTTTTTTCATCACAAATGGTACAATGCATATTGAAATAACAATCAGCTATTGAATAGTTTTTCAAATCACAAATGTAACAATACCTGTTAAAGAAACATTCAGCAGTCTTATGATTATACATATCACATATTTCACAGTACCTTTGTTGAAATTTAAACAACTATCGATTAAGCTTAGATATGAAAGCCATATTTGATCCTTGTTTTGATTTAGGAGTTGCAAAGTTAATCTGTTGTTTTTTATTTGAGAGTTTGTTCTTTTAAAATTTGGGTTTTGACTTTTGTTCATTAACACTATTCCTAGACTCCTTAGATACAAATATTTTGTTGACAACAGAAGACTTTGGACCTAAACATGTTTTCAGATTAGAGTTAGATTTGTTATTTGAGTTTGATTTGATTTCTGGAATTGTGTTCATATCAAAAGTAGCCGCAGACACAAACTTCACTGGATTAAACTGATTAGATTGATTTGTTCTTTGAGTTTGATTGTTTTGACTTTGATTCTGAGAGGATTTAGCTTTAGAATTTTTCCTTCTCCTTCTCTGGTTTCTTGATCTTGATGATCTCTGCTTGCTTTGGGATTGAATATCTTCAGGAGAAGACTCTTTTGTAGTTTCTTTCTCTTTTTGTTCTTTCTGCCATTTGATGTAGTCTGGATTGTTGAATCCGTAAGGAAACGAATCCTCAGATGTTGCTTCATCTTGTTTTGCTTTCCCTTTCTTCTTTGTGTTTTGTTTGTTATTCTTTATAATGACTTCTTCAACAACATACTCATGATCTTGTTCCTTTACTTTCATCATATGAGATCCTCTGGGAAGAAACATATTCTTATTCATTGGTTATGGTTCATAAGATTTAACTTTCACAGGATGACCATTTTTATTCTTTTTAGAATCTTGTTCCTCAAATATCTCAACATTAGTCTTCTCCTCATCACTTTCAGAGTTCTTTTTCTTATTTTGAAAGGCTTTTAGCTTAGCTTTGTTTTCAGGTGAATAATCATGTGTGAAACCTAGACCTGTTTTGTTTTTATCTTTCCTTTCACTTACCAACTGTTCTACAATGGTTTTAGAACTCTTAACTTTAGCTAGATCCACCTGTGTTGCAGCATGAGCTATTTTTCTTCTTCTAAATTTTTAGTCATCTCCTTAAGTTGTTTTTAGCAAGTTCAAGTTCTTTTAGAGATTTATTCCATGAGGTTTGAAGAGATAAGATATTTTCATCAGAGAATTTGTGACCATTTTTTAGTTTCTTGTGCATTACTTCTTCTTGTTTAAGTTTGTCACAGATTTTAAATGAATATGTTTTGTAATGCTCAACTTGATCAAAACATGCTTTTGTGCACATTTTTTCTCTGACTTCGACAGGAATTTCAGGATAACTTGAAGAAGAAGTCTCAGAATCAGGTGATGAATGCTTAACCTTTGGTTGTTCAGACTGAGCCATGAGTCCTATTTCTTTTGAATCCTCTTTTGGGTCAGATTTGTCACTCTAATCATAATCTTCATCAACATTTTCTAAATCACCATCTGCCTTAGGATCATTTTCTTCAGACCAGTCTTCATTTTGAACTTCAGCAACAAGAGCTAAACTTGATGTTAGATCAGCTGTGAATTGTTCAGCATATGCACTCCAGTCATATCCATCTTTGAAGCTTACAACAAGAGCTTTCTTTGGCTCTTCAGTGGATTTTGATTCATCTTTAAGTTCTGGCATGGGAAGACTTTGATAAGGCTTTTGAAAGGTTTTCTGAGACTGTTGTTGGTATCTTTTTTTGCTAGAACCAGCTTGACCATTTCTGGCTTGATTTCTAGAAGCTTTATATTCCCTTGAGAAATGACCATAAATGTTGCAATTGAAACACCTTGACTTTTATTTGTCAAAGCCAACAGTTTTGTTCACACTGGGCTTGTAATTCCTGTTAACATATGAGTGTTTTTATGTTCTATAAGCAATCATTACCATCTGCCAATTCACGTCTAATTCTTCCACATCATCAGGATCCATCTCAAACAAATCCTGCAAAATAACATCTACCTGGGTTAGATGACTACCTTGATAAGCATGAAAACTTGCCATGAAAGTAGTAAAGGCAGATTTTCACTTATCATCCTGTAAAAGGATATTAATAACATCTTTAACTTTGCTGGTTTTAACAGAGTTAGAAGATGAAGCCTCAGTTTGAGGTTTAGGAGTTTGCTGGTTTTAACATCTTTAACTTTGCTGGTTTTAACAGAGGTTTAGAAGATGCAGCTCTATCATTGTTTCTGGAGCTCTCATCAATTTTAACTGATTCAATTTTGGCAATCAAAAGATCCAGATCCATCGAAAACTTTTCAATATGCTTCAATAGAGTGACTGCCTGTCTCCATGAAGATGGAAGAGCATTAAGAAGTCTGTCATTTAGATCTTTGAGATGATTTTTGATACCAACAGATGACATTTCAATAGTTAATTGCATGAATCTATTCATCATTTGATTGATTGTTTCCCCAGAAAGATGCTCAAATAACTCCAATTGCCTCTTGAGTTTTTGCTTTTTGAGATCTTGTATCTCTTTACCACCTTCACAAATAATCTTCAAAGCTCTGTACATGGTGTAGTCAAGACTTCCAATGGTAACCCCTTGCACATCAGTGAGTAAGCTTTGATGTCATTCTTAACATTCTTTAAGTCATCACTTTGCAAACCATCCTCTGGATAAGGTTCTTGAGAGTCTTTTGTATAAACAAATCCTCTGTCAGGACCATCGGATGTAATCGGGATATGTGGTCCTTTCTCTATTGACTTCCATAGGTCAGTGTCAATGGAGTTTAGATGATGCTTTAATCTTAGAGACCAAATTTTGAAATCAGCTCTATTTTTGAGCATGGGAACCCTGTTCTCTGAAACTTCAGACTTAACCATTTTGTATTTTGAATTAATGAAAATGACTTGTTTTTGTTGTTTTTAAAATTTAAAATGAAAATGCTTGGTTAAATTTTTGATTTTAACCTAAAACACCCAAACAGTCTACAAATGCCTAGAGTTGCTTAAAGTTTTAACGAAGTCCACAGTCACAATATGTCCAAACAGTTGAAAAACGCCTAGTCTAAAAATGCCTCAACACTAGTAAAATGCCTAAATAGTTGTAAAGCGCCTGAACACTTAGCAAAATTTCATAAGTTTTTCACACAACAAGCGCCTAATTCATCATTTTCAACAGAACCAGATCTTATAAAATTCTTCAAAACTTGTTTAATTGATCTAAAAACTTTCAATTAGATAGTAAATAGATCGATTAACAATCATCAATCATCATTTTGATCAAACAACAACAACAAACCTGTTTTATGATTGAATTAAGGTCCGAAAATGAAGAACACCTTTTTCACACACAAATTTGATCAATACTCAGATCTAAATGGATTAAACACCAAATTGTGATTCAATTCATGTTTCTATGGATGAAACACAACTGAAACAATAATTAATCGATCAAATTGCAATCAACACAGATTTCAAGTGATTCAAAGTGCTCAATTATGCCGATAATAAGCTCTGATACCATTTGACAGGTTCAAATGGATCGATCTGTGATTATATTGTAATGCAATGATCAATTCAAACACTAAGAAATCAAAACACAAGCAACTACTTCAAAAATTCATAGATCTTATTGATAGCAAAAGCTGTGGATACAAAGTGTATGGGTGAATTCCAGTAGTTCACTTCCCCCTATTACACAAAACATAAAGTATCCTATTTATACTATCAAAAGAAACAAGGAACATATATTTACTAAACAAGTCCTTATACTATGACAAAAAGTAAAAGACAAATGTTAGTCTTCTACGGGCTCTAACAAGTTGTCCGTTGAGGAATGTTCATCCGCTGTGGATGAACATCCGCTGAAGACAGTTCATCAGCTGTGGACCTGGGCATTCGCTGTGTGTGTCATTCATCCGTTGTGGACAACACTTCATCCACTGCAGACACTTTGTCAAAATTTCTTTTATCTATAAACCTGAAAAAGAAATCTAAACAAAAATTAGTGTATGTTATGAATGTTAATGATGCTAATGTGTTAGTTAATGATTGTTTGGATGTTATAACATATTATGCTTGATTAAGGCAAGCATTATCCTTTTAAGCATTATCCTATTAATGCACTTGTTAAGTCCAATAAATACTTTGATTGAATGTAGATAGGCTCAGCATGGGACACCTAACATCATATACAATAGTGAAGATTGCTTGTAAAGTAACTAATATACACCAAGTGAAACAGTTTATAAATTGCTCAATCATACAAGTGTCTCCTTTGTTATGATTTTTATAGACCTGGAGTACACAAAGGCATTCTTTGTTATGCTGAGCATAGACCTAAATGACCTACATCATGATCCAAAAAGATTCCCAATGAGGAACACATCCATCTTGGATGAACAATCAATAAAGTCTTTTAGACTGCATTCCTTGTGAATGAATCAAAAGAATCCTAAAGAGGATCACCTTCCAAAGTCAAGTTCAAAAGAATCCCAATGTGGATCAAACAATAAGGATCAAATTAAGAATTTATACTCCAAAGTATCTAGGTCACAAGTATTGAAGTGCTTTTTGGCATATCTTGAAGAGGGTTGATCTTAACATACCATCAGGTGCGGGTACATGCAAATCATCTTAATACACCCAAAACATGATAATCACTCACTGTTTCAATCAATCATTAATACCATGTATGGGTTTAAGTGGATCATAATATCTGCAATCAACATTGTATTAGCCTATATCTATTCTCAAAATCATCAAATCAACTTAATAAGGATTTCAGACTAGTATGATCTCATGTCATGTGCAAATGATTCATGTCAAAGCATGAAAATCATACATTTCTTAGATAGATAAAATGTTATCTTTCTAAAGTTTCTCATGCATGCAAAAAATTGGACTTTGATACTTTCCATAAAACAATTTCAAATTTTTGACATTTTATAAAGTTTTTTTTATAAATATGCAAAAATTTAGGGGGAGAAAAATGAACATGAAAATATCAAAAGTAGCAGAATATGTGCATCATCATACATACATTTTTAAAATTTTGAAATATTAAAATTTAAGGATTTTAAAATTTTGACTTTTTAAACAAAGAAAAACAGCCAAGTCAAGCAGGCACTCAAAACACAGCTGTTTGACACATATAAAATCATTCATATATTAATCATGTTAAAGTTATAAAATTTTAATAAACATTCAAATTTTGAAACATTTCAAAATTATCTTTTAAGCAAAAAAAAAACTAAGTCTTCACAGGGCATGTATTAATTTACATAGCTAATGAGCAAAATTTTGAAAACAAACAAAAGTTTTTTAAAATTTGTCAACTGTAGTCATAGCAGACATACAAGCATACATCTATTGTAGATACAGTTAACCAATGAACATGCAAAATACATTAGGTATTTATAGTGAACAATCAAACATGCATCCGCTATGCATTATTAAACATACATGTGTTCATAGCGTATGATGTTTGTAAAGCATCCTCTATGAATACAGTAAGTTTTCACACTGCATGACTATCCATGGTCATCAATTGTTGAAATAGTGTAAGCGTATACAACATATGCACACAGGTAATCATACGCTGTACATTATTACACAATCACACAAAAGTGTTCACAGCGTATGACAATAAGTCATCCGGTGTGAATATCTAATAAACAATCCTAATGTACACAGCGCATGACAAATTTGTCATCCACTGTAAACTACCAAACAATTAATCAAAGTATACACTGCGCATGAACAAATGTTCATCCACTTTGTGAACATACAGCGTATGTTTAGTCATCAGTTGTGAATTTTTATTTCATGCAAGTGTGCACAGCGCATGACCAAATGGTCATCTGCTGTGAACACAGAACAACATTTAAAGGTTTATAGCGTAAAACTTATTGTGGAAATTCGATTTTGATAGGATCAAATATTGCAATCATATTGTTGCCGTTTATCAGATCTGTGATGCAGAATATCACAGACCTGTTGATGATTTCAAGTGAAGATCTGTTGCAAGATATAATGTATGATGAAGAATGAATGATGAATAATTAAGAACACATTCATAAATATTTCTTTCATTTATATGTATGATGATGCTAGGAGATTACAAAAGGAGTTTGTACGAAAAATCTCTCTCACAGACACTCAACCTAATTGTTTCTCTCACTAGCCTAATTCTTAGCAATGCTTCCTTCGAGAATGCTTGCTTACTTAGAGTATAAATGACTACACTTGGTCTATTTATACTCTTTACATAAATAAACAAAATTACATTTAAGCCCTAATGATTACACAAATATTGTTCTAAGACTGATAAATTCCCTGTTGCTGATGCGTGACTGCCGGGTGCTGACGTCATTCGGGACGACCGCTGATGTTGACTGTTGACTTTGACCACGGTCGACCAAGTTTGACCATGTTTGACTTTGGTCAATTTTCTTCGTTTTGATCATATTTTCAGCGTAGCTTCACCGTGTCAATTTTGGTAATCATCATGAGATTCGACACTTAGGTTTTGGTATGTATCATCTTCAAATAGTCCAACAATACTACGCCTAAGATGATGCTTCCAAAACCTCAAGATTATCAAAAACCTTGGATGTTGATTGATGTGCAATCTTGAAGGGCAGTCTTTTCCCCCATTTTGGTAGCATCTTCTTAGAAGCTTTAGAAAAAGGCATTGAGAATATGACTTTGTTCGGCACATACAGACTTTGTTTTGGCACTTGATAGATGTTTCATCACCTTGATCTTCTAGTCTCATTTTGAAGACTTGAAAATACACCCATTTGCAAACACTGTGGATTGCATAGGTAGCAATATCAGCAGCTATATCTCAACTTCAGAAGTAAAGGAGAAGTATCAGACATTCTTCAAACTTGACATATACTCTCCCTTAACAAAAGCTTTGGAGGGTGTGGAACTTTTGTGTATGAGACACCAAGAGGACGATTCTTAGTTCTTAGCAACTGGCAGGAGATCTTTGTAGGAAGCAGGAGTGTTCACTTAACATATTGAACTGAATGAGAAACTCAAGCATGTTATGCATTTCATCACCTGCAAAAGTCTAAATCCTCTCGGTAGAGGTATTGCATGGAAGTTTCACTCCTAAATCAGTAACACATGTAAATCTGCCAAAACTAAGAAAAAATACTAAAAATGACAAATCTTTTTTGGAATTTTAGATCTTTCAAAATTTTGATATTTACAAGCATGAATTCTTTAACTGCAATGAGATCATACTAATCCAAAATCCTCTACATCTAAGAATTTAAAATTGAAATAGACATAGACAAAGAACAAAGTTGATTGTAAGTATTTTGTCCACTTCAACTCCTTCAAGGATATATTTTTAACACTTTGTGATATTTATCATGTTTAGGTTTGATTAGATATGCTAATTGAGTACCCCACACTCAGAAGTATGGCAGAATTACCCTTCTCATGAAATGCAAGGTGACATTTTATAACAACTTGAACCAGGCTACTTAGAGTATAAATTCTCAATATATGATCCACTTTGGGATTCTTTTACACTTCATTTTAGAAGTTGATCCTCATTGGGATGCCTTTAGCTTTGATCCATATTGGGATTCTTTTCTTTTCCTTTTTGGCATGCATCAGCACTTTTAGTGTAAGGTCAACTAGGTCTATGCTCAGCACAACATAAATTGTCCTTATGTTTACTCCAGGTCTGTATTTACATACAACAAAGGAGAAACATATACTTTTATCAATGAGAAATTTATAAACCATTTTTGCATGTTATGTTTAGGTAACCACACATGCAAACACTTGGAAAAGACATTACTTACCAATACCCTACGATGGTTTTGGCCCACAATGCATATTGATTTAGTTCATCACAAATATGCTTATCTTGAATCCAAGCTGAGCCTACTGACATATCAAACAAAGTCTTGTCAGTCTTTATTGATCTGAAAAACAAATGTAGAAGATAGTAGATGAGCATATTATCATTTCTCATGTAAATGCTGCAAGATTCAAAATAATTACAAAATAGTAATATTTTTGGACTTTTCTTGATTTTCTAATTTTTAGGATTTTTGGTTTTGAAAAAAAATGGCATATGTGTTATCAAATCAATAGAGATCATCAACAGTTAGTCCATGTAGCAATGTAATCAGACTAAGCAGATGAAATGAAACATCAGTTGTTACTTGCATTGTCATCATAGTTTCCCTAAATGATTGATGTCCTACATTAAATCATGGTTAATTTCTGCTCCATTTGGCTCAGTTGCATCATAAACTTCATGAGCAGGAAGAACGTTCATGTCATGGGAAGGGATCAGTCACTGCTAACTTTTCTTGGGTTGGCAGGCCTCCATAACTGTCCCAATCACACTAGCAAATCAGTTAGATATTTCACCCCAGGCCATTACTGTCCTAAGCTGTCAATTAGCATCTTTGTATGTGACTTGTTGGTATGTGTATGATTTTGATTTATCTAATGATGTATCAGATTCACCTCCTGAAATTATTTTCTTTCTACAACATTTTTTTGATTGTAAACCAACTGACTCAACTTTAGCTTGTTTAACATAAGGAGTTTGTTTGGCTTTTGAAAATCTTTTGGTTGGTTTAGCAATTCTATTTTTCTTTTGAATGTTTTGTGGAGGTGTAGCAAAGGATCTTTGTCCTTGATCATGTTTGTTTCTTCTGGGCATGTGATCATATTCATCATAAGAATTTTAATCATGATTATAATAATTTGATGGATGTGATCTTCTATGATAGCCATTATGCCAAGCATTATTCCTATATCTATCATACTTATGTTGTGTGTATGACCTAGGATAATGTCTAGGTGCCCAATAATCATGAATTTCATAATGTTTAAAATCATACCCATGTCAATGTGATCGAGGAGAAGAGTAGCTATGACGTCTGTTGTAGTACTCATGCTTCGATCTCGATGAGTACAACTCTGATGGAGGATAAGATCTTTGACCTCTTCTGTGTTGTGATGTTGGAGAGTTGTTATATGAACACTTTGAAGTGTATGATTCTCTATGTCATAATTTAAGCAGTAAGGATAAGGTTTGGATCTTATTCCCTTAGGCTTAGATGATGAAGTTGGATTTGATTAGAACTTCACAGCCTTTTGTCTTAGCTGTTTTGGTTGCTTTCTCTTATGAGGACATATATATATATCACTCTAAGTGTTTTTACACTCAAACGTGTTGTGTGAATCTGAATTGCATATCTCATAGAGAATTGGTTGTTGTTTTGGAGTTTCTAATGTTGCTTTTGAGGTTGATGGTTGGATTGGATCAGGTGTAGAGGACTTGATCTGATTTTTCTTCTTTCTTTTAGATTTGGTTTTCTTCCTCTTGACCTGTTCTTTGATTTCTTGTACCTCAGGATTTTGGTTCTTTAACTCCATCTTGATCTTTGCCTTTAGCTCAGCCTTAGGTAATTCTGGTTCAAGAAATCCTGCTAGTTTGAATTTCTCATAAAGAACCATAGCCTTTTGTTTCTTGTCATGCTTTGCTTCTTTGGATTACTGTGGATGTGTTTGTTTTGAATTGTTTTCTTTAATTACATGATTAATACATGTCAATGGTGCCTTCTTTGGTTGGTTGGTTTCTTCATCACTGTCATCACTTGCAGGATCTCCATCTTAACCATCACAATAATGAAAGGTTTCATTTTGTGGTGATTTTGGTTTGAGGTACAGCTTTGATGCTATTTTAGGAGAAGTTATTTGAGTGATAGTGAATGGTTTGTCTGTTGCATGATGATCATGCATATTTGAATCTTCTTTGACTGGACTTGTCATTAAAGTTGGCATTTCTATGTAGTTATCATTGTAATGAGGAGGAACAACATGGTATGTAGTTCCAGCACTCTTATTCTGATCTCTTTGTGCATCAAGTAGTTTTTCCAACTTGCTAGCAGTCAGCTTTAAATTCTCAAGTTCAACTTGTGTTGATGCATGATCTGCTTTTGTCTTTGTTAGAGACTTAGTGAGTCTTATAACTTGAGCTTGAAGACTTAATCTTTCTCCAAGGAATTTGTCTACATCCTTCAGCAGAGAATTGATTTTATCTTTAAAGGCTTTATGTTGTATCTTCAATTCTGCATTTATAGCCTTTTCTGTATTGATTGCTTGATTTAGACGCTCAATGTAATGTTGATTACATAAATATTGTTCAAAGACTGATAAATTCTCTGTTGTTGATGCGTGATTGCTGGTGCTGGCGTCATTCGGGACAACCGCTAATGTTGACTGTTGACTTTGACCACGGTTGACCATGTTTGACTTTGGTCAATTTTCTTCGTTTTGATCATATTTTCAGCATAGCTTCACCGTGTCAGTTTTGCTAATCATCATGAGATTCGGCACTTAGGTTTTGGTAAGTATCATCTTCAAATAGTCCAACACCTAAAAAATTGTACAGCGTACACACTGTTCATACAGCGCATGTATGTTTCGCAGTGCATGACTTAAAATTAAATTTTAAGTTTAAACTGTTTACACAGCGCACATACACATTGTATACACAACGGACGTTAATTTTTTATGTTGTATATATAGAACAACACTTGTCATGTTTTGTTTCATCACGAGTGTGCAAGGTAAATCAAATTTCTAAAACGTTGCTACCGTACGATAACCCATGACATTCAAAACTCTAGTTCTAGTTGATTTCATCACTAACATTAGTTAAAATAGGTATAATAACATTTTGTTAATCATTAACAATCACCAAAATAAACAATTGCTCGTTTTTTATTCGAACTTTGTTAAACCCTATACCGAATCATGAACCGAAGCATACTGAAATTATTTGATGTTGTTAGTGAAATCATTCATTGTATACATGTTTAACATCCATTGTCACATGTATTAGACCTGTTTATGTGATGAATCTTGATTAAGTATTTATCAGGTTCATGAACAGTCACTGTGTTCATGTCAAAATCATTCAAAAATGGTTGTTGATCTTTGAAATAGTTGAAAATGACTTGAAATGTGTTATAACTTGATAAACATGTTCAAAAGTTAGTTACAAACATGTAAAGGCAGTTAATTTGGCATGACAATAAACACAACAACATTAAATGCATATACATTCAATGAGCATAAAATGATCTGTTTTGACTTTAAAAGTCAAACTAAAATCCATTTATGAAGTTGTTATGAGACATAATCAATGTAATATGTGAAAAAATAACTCATTTTTATGAATCAAACATGATTCAAATAAAATTGGATCAAAACATCTTGAAATCAACAAGATTTGCAAGATCAAATTGATAAAATTTGACTTTTTAAAGGTCAAACTGCTCAAATTGGTTATACTTGAAAGGTTGATGCAGCCAAAGAAACCAAAGAGCTTCCAACTTGCATTCATATTATGCATGGAAGAAGTTACTTCGGAAGTTTTACACTTCTCACAGAAATTATTCCAAGTGTAAAATCTTCCGAAGCCAAAGATTAAGTCTTTCAAAGCATCAAAGACAAGGTCTTTCGAAGCCAATAAAGTGAAGACTGATTTCTTCCAAAGACAGAGAGGATATGCTTTCTCTAATCTACTTTTGTATAAAGCTGACCAACTTTCCGCTGCAACTCAGAAGACTCACCAACTTGCATGAGTTGGTAAAAAGGTCCATGCTTTTATAACTAGAGATTATGGTCTTGAGTCTGTAACTTACTACTTTTGTACCTTTTATCCTTTTTGTAATATATTAGGATGTGAGCCATGGCATGTCATAGTCACTTGTCAAAAGACAATCTGCTTTTTGACTTTACATTGGTCTTGTTGTCTAGATTAGTATTTCTAGCTGGCCTTCAAAGTATGGTCGGCTGTAGAATATAGTATAAAGTATCTCAGGTCCTTTTATTTCTAAAAGATGCTTGGTAACATTTGTAAAAGAACTTGAGCGCAATATAAACCCATATTAATATGTTCTTGTTCTTAGTTCTGTCTCATTGTTTACTTGTGTTCTTAGTATCTTTCATATAAACCTGGTTCCCAATTTGATCAGTTAAGTGTTCTAACACTCTCCTCATTGTGAGACTGATTGTATTGACCATCCCTTAACGGATCCTGTAATTGGTAACAGAGTATTTCAGGCTCTTAATTGCAAGATCTCACCATCTTAAATCCTTCAGTTTCACAAATCACTTAACATCTCAAATGGTAACTATCACAAAAGCTTATATGGAAACCGGAACTATGACAAAGTCTCCACTGATCACTCCTGATGATTTTGATACTTGGTGCTAAATAATGTGATGAAATCAACCCAACAGTGTAATGTTTATGAACATATACAAACAATGGAGAACATAAACAGGTTGATTTCCCTAAGGATCTTTTCAAGTCTCTCAAATAAGATATAACAACAGATAGTTATATTTTGTATTCAACAAACATCAATCATGGTGCGGAAACCCATGATAGATGCTATGATATCAGTGTGTGTGTGCGTGTGTGTGTGTGTGTGTGTGATTGCTAGTGATTAAATGCTTGTATGATAACAACTGCTTGATTGAACTAATTATTCAAAAGCTTACAAAGAATTAGGGTAGTATGCTATTTATAGCCTATACACAGAGCTATAGAAAATTACTGAACTACCCTTATGTAAACGAAAATTACATAAATAATCCTAAGTCTATAAACTGTCTACTATGGATGATTAGCTGTCCGCTGTGGATGTTAAGCTGTCCGTTGTGGATGTCAGATAACTTGTCCGCTGTGCCCTGGATGCTGTCCGCTGTGAACACTTGTGTGTGTTTGCTTGTATGTTGTCCGCTATGGAATGTTCATCAGCTGTGGATGAACATCTGCTGTGAACAATTTTGTGTGTGCTTGTATGTTGTACAGTGTGGAAATGTTCATCCGCTGTTAATGAACATCCGCTGTGGACAGTTCATCAGCTTTGGACTTATGCATCCGCTGTGTGTGTTGTTCATCCGCTGTGGGCATTTGGACTTGATCTTCATCCACTTCATCTTCTTAATCATCCTCTGTGAACAATTGTTCATCCGCTACCGACACTTAGCAAAAATTCCTTTTTATCTACAATCCTAAAAGAGAAATTTAAGCAATATTAGTGTATGTTATGAGTGTTAATGATACTAATGTGTTAGTTAATGATTGTTTGAATGTTAGAACACATTATGTTTGATTATGGCAAGCACTATCCTTTTAAGCATTATCCTATAATGCACTTGTTGAGTCCAACAATACTCCCCCTAAGGATGATGTTGCCATTTCTTTAGTGTTTGCTTGCTAATGTTATGTTTGTTAGTAACAATGTGTGTGTGTTTGTGTTTGATATGAATGATTGGAATGATTGTGTGTTATACTTATACTGTTTGATTGCATGTTTGTATGTTATGCATGATTGATTGATTGATTGTTTTTTTTGATTGCATAATTGAATGAAAGTCTGTTTTTCTGATTACTTGAATGATTGTCTGTTTGACTGATTACATGAATGTTTGCCTGTTATGTTTGTTTAATAAGTTGGACATGTTTGTTTGTTTGTTTTTTCTGTTTCTTTGTTAGAAACCTTTAGGAGTGAGAAGGACCAGCTTCATCAACTTTGTTCTGAGCTTCAGCTGTTGCCTTCAAGGATTCTTCATTATCTTTCTAAAGTTCTTGATCTTTGGCAGCTTCTATTACTTGATTAGATAAAGGAGTAATCCTCAGTGCATTTCTGCAGTTCATAATGTGCTCTATAAAATAATAAACTGTACTCTTCTGATCATCATATTTGCTCTCTATTGTGAGATGAACCAGCTATTCTAAAGTTGATTGGTCTAGGCTCTACATATCTATGTTACTGACCGGTATGGTCATATCATGTTTGCCTTTCAGGATTTCAAGATTGTTATTGTCAGATATCCTCATTCTTGTTATGCCTTCTATGTGTGTTAATGGTTGTTGATTGGTTTCCAGCCTCTATTTCAATGCAGCCTTCACATAAACAGTACCTAATATTCTAAGTATATTAATGAAGTAGCAACAATCTCCCTTGCATAACACATCTTTGATAGCAACGAATGTTTTTGTTTTCAAAAATGAGACATAAGATGGATGAAGGAGTTTGATTTCCACAGGATCAAACAACCTTATGTCTGGAGCTTGTTTTCCCTCTAGTTTTCTCTCAAGTACAACCTCAAAATGGGTTTCATCATAATACCATTTTGTTTGGGTCATTGTACTCGTTACCATCAATCTTCTTCATAATCAGCTTTAAATCAGATGGCCTCATAGGATAACCAACCCTTTCTAACAATTCGGGGTCAATATCAGAGGATGGTTCTTTAATTGTCTGTTTCATCCTGCTAACTTCTTGTTGTTCTTTTCATAGCTTAGCAATATGAAGTTTATCTTCTTTATCAGCCTTTTGTTTTAATTCATGATGATGTTTGTTCATGTATGATCTTAGTATGTGAAAGAAATTGGCTCCTCTTAGATTGTTTGTGTGGTTGACCATTTTTAACTGCAACAGGTCAAGATGGTCTTCATATGTTAATGATACAAGCTGGGATATGTATGTTAAGTATTGGACAAGTCCCGATACTCTTTTGATCAGAACTGCATCCCAAGTTTCATCATACTACCATGCCACAATTTTTCTTTCATTGGCATTAGCAATGAGAATAATTCTGTCATATAGCTTGACAAAATTTTTTTTCTCATTGATCATTTCTCTGACCTCATTACCTTTTGGCCATTGCCTGTGAGGCATGAATTGTCAAGGTTCTTCTATAGGGTGTAGCTTAGGAGGAGCTTGATGATAAGTTGATAGAGAAGATGCAGATTGAAGCTTAAAGACCTATGGTTTTAATGCATTGTCAAGCATGTTCTTGTAGATCTCTCTAGCCATTTCTTTCATTTGAGATAGAGATCTTCCTGCATATGACCTATATGGCACCCTTGTATGACTCAACTAGCTTTTAACCTGGGAGTAGGTCATCTTCTCTATCTGTGGATCCTTTGGTAAGTTCTTTTGAAGCTCTTGTTGATCCTTGATTTCCTTATACCTTCTGTATGTTTTCTCTTTTTCATCTTTCATGACTTCTTGAAAGTCTTTGAGCAAGTCTTTAACCTTAGAGAGGTTAAGCTGTATGAATGTGTCGTATGGAAATCCTCTTGTTACCAACTCAATTCCCATTAAGGTTTCAGGATCATCAGGGAAGAGTTCTTGTATGTTTTTCATAACATCTTCATCTTTGTCTATATCTTTATCATTAGAATCACTCAAGATTATGATAGTCTATTTCTCCGGTGTTTGATCAATTTCACCCTCTTCTAGAACAGCCTTAGAACATGTCTGTTGTGGTTTGTTGGAACTTGAGGTGTGTGGATTATGTTTGCTTTGAGGTGTTGCTTCATAGGAAGCATGCACACCAGTCTTTTTGGACTTCTATTTGGTATTGGATGTTTCAGGAGCTGAGAAGAAGGATGTGTCAATTGAATCTAAAAATTTTTATTCTTCCTCTTCTCCAGTGCATGTCAAAAATGCACTATCTTTCTGTTGCTGTTCTTTGAATTTGTATGCTTCCACATGTCTGATATGGTTGTTGTTTCTGGATCTTTTGCCTAGTTCTAGTGCTTCAACTTTAGCCACTAGAGAGTCTAGAGATAGTGCTTCAAGATCCAATGTTGCTTTTATTAATGAGACTGACTGAGTCCAGCTCTCAGGCAGTGTATGCAACATCTTTTTGTTTATCTCCACAGATTCATACTTAAGTCCATAAACAATCATCTCATTCACTAGCTGAACGAATCTGTGGAGCTGTTGTGGAATTGACTCTCCATGAATGTGATGGAAGGTTTCGTATTGGGTCCTCAACTTTTCCTTTTTGATTTCCCGAATTTCTTCACTTCCTTCACACATTATGTGAAGTACCTTCCATAGTTTATGGGCAGTTTTGAAATTTTCAACCCGCGTTAAAATTTCAAAACACAAAGTCATTACCCGTATACTGTAGGCCTTCATGTCTGTTATGACCCTTTTTAGGTCATCACCAGCTATGCTTTTCAATCTTACTGGCTTCTGTACATTGTAATCAGGCCCAAGCGTCAGAGGAATGTAAGGTCCCTCGGTTATGGATGTCCATAAAACCGAGTCTTGAAAAATTATCCAGTTTCTGAACATGATTTTCTGTTGTTTAAAATTTGACTTGTTCTTGAGTCTGGGTGGTTTGAGACCACTGTTTGTTCCTGAAATTTCATCAGACATGATTGTTAATTTTTTAACTTAACGTTTTAAGTTAAACTTGTTTGATAATTTTAGCTTGATGCTAAAATTTGCTTTTATCCTAAAGTCATTAGGATTTGTTTGTTAGTGTGTTTGTTGTTTACTGAATAAAGGAAAATATTTAATTTTATTTTCGAATTAATTAAAGTCCAATTATGCCACTTTCAAATCTTGGTGAAAAGAAAGGAATATTTTGTTAAGGAATGTCAACTTTTAATATATCAGTCAATAAAAGTCAAAAACCCTACAAACACAGAAATGTTTTTAAAAGTTAACTTTTTGGATCAAAAAGTAACTTTTTCGAGAAATTTAAAGAAGATTATGTTTCTTCTTTGATTTTGATGATTAACCATTAAAAATCACCATAGATTCTTGAAGGATATGTATGAACAAAAACTAGGGTTTATCCTAGGGTTTGTTGGTGGCTATGAAAACTTGAACAAAACAACAATCGGTTTGTTGTATGTAGAAGACTAATCGCCTGATTTGAGTGAAAAACAACTCAAATATGATGTTTAAATACAATGAATGAATTCAAAGTATTTTGTTTGATGAAAACTTGGTAGAATAGTATCCGTATACTAATTTATCAAAAACTCTTAGAAACCGATAAGCTTTTAGAGAGTTTTGTGATGAACACGTTCGAAAATCGTGTATGAATGATGTTTAGAGGTTTAAACACATTGAATCTTCTTTGCAATGCACAAAAACAGATTAAGAAATCATGTTTTAAGCATCTGATGAATGTTTGGTGTAAAAGAAGGTTGTTATGATGATTTTCAGCTCGAAATGTATGTTTTGATGCTAATGAACCACGAATATCATGTTATTGATTGAGAGGATCAAAAATCAATGTCTGATTTGAGCCAAAGCTCTGATACCACCTGATGAAATCAACCCAACAGTGTGATGTTTATGAACTTAAACAAACAATGAAGAACATAAACAGGTTGATTTCCCCAAGGATCTTTTCAAGTCTGTTAAACAAGATATAACAACAGATTGTTATATTTTGTATTCAACAAACATCAATCATGGTGCAGAAACCCAAGATAGATGCTATGATATTAGTGTGTGTGTGTGTGTGTGTGTGTGTGTGTGTGTGATTGCTAGTGATTGAATGCTTGTATGATAATAACTGCTTGATTGTATTGATTCTTCAAAAGCTTATAAAGGATAAGGGTAGTATGCTATTTATAGCCTATACACAGAGCAATATACAATTACTGAACTACCCTTATGTAAACGAAAATTACATAAATAATCCTAAGTCTATAACCTGTCTACTGTGGATGATTAGTTGTCCGATGTGGATGTTAAGTTGTTCGCTGTGGAAGTCAGATAACTTGTCCACTGTGCCCTGGATGTTGTCCGCTATGAACACTTGTGTGTGTTTGCTTGTATGTTGTCCGCTGTGGAATGGTCATCCGTTGTGGATGAACATCCGCTGTGAACACTTGTGTGTGTGCTTGTATGTTGTCCGCTGTGGAAATGTTCATCCGCTGTGGATGAACATCCGCTGTGGACGGTTCATCAGCTTTGGACTTATGAATCCGCTATGTGTGTTGTTCATCCGCTGTGGGCACTTGGACTTGATCTTCATCCGCTGCATCTTCTTAGTCATCTGCTGTGGACAATTGTTCATTTGCTGCCGACACTTAGAAAAAAATTATTTTTATCTACAAACCTAAAAAACAAATTTAAGCAATATTAGTGTAGGTTATGAGTGTTAATGATACTAATGTGTTAGTTAATGATTCTTTGAATGTTAGAACACATTATGATTGTATGTGAAGTTCTATTGTCTCAGGACCTCATGTACCATCTACGTCTTCAGCTGCTGCTGGTGGTGGCATGATACCTAAGGAAGTGGCTGACTACTCTGAAGAAGATTGGAATAAGATAGACATAGATCAGAAAGCCATGATCGCCCTCCAAACTAATCTCCCAAACACCATCTTTAAAGGCTATAAGAAGTGCAAGACTGCTAAGCAACTGTAGGATGCACTGAAGCTTATGTATGAAGGGTCCAATGAATCAAAAGAGAACAAGAAGGACCTCTTAAAGAAGCAGTTTGAGAATTTCACCTTCAAGACAGGTGAAACCATGACTCAACAATACTTCAGATATGTTGAGATTATGGATACTCTAATTGATGTTGGAGTAACTCTTGAGAACAAGGACATTGTGAGGAAGTTCTTGTCCTCTCTTAAAAGACAATGGACACACTACTGTGTGGTCATTAAGAGGACTGAGAACCTCAAGACCCTTACTCTCATTGAGTTTTATGGTATTCTCAGTGACTACCAGATGGAGATGAACATGCAAAATCCAACTGGTAACTCCAACAATCAACAGTAGGGCTGCAAACGAACCGAACGAACACGAACAAAGCCTTGTTCGTGTTCGTTCATTAAAAAAATAAACATGTTCATGAACTGTTCACGAACACTTACCGAACGGGTTTCCTTGTTCGTGTTCGTTCATTAAGGAAATGAACATGTTCATGAACTGTTCACAAACACTTACTGAATGCAAACGAACACAAACAAAATCAAATGAAAATAAAAAAATGTTCATGAACACGACGAACACAAAAAAGTCCATGAACACAAACGAATACAAATGATCACATATTTATTTAAGAAATAAAATCAGCATATTCATCACAAAATTTACAAAAAATAAATAAGCATGTAACATAAATATCCAAAAACACTTGACATACTTGTCATAAAAATAACTAACACAAAAATTAAGAACATAATCTAACATATTTACGAACATAAACGAACACATTATTGAACGTTCATGAACGGACATTAACGAACATATTATCGAACGTTCACGAACATAAGCGAACGAACACTGCTTGTGTTCATGTTCGTTTGTTTAACTAAACGAATGAAGTTTTCTTGTTCGTGTTCATTCACTTACTAAACGAATGAACATAAACGAACTTGTCGCCGAACAGTTCACTGAACGTTAAGTTTGTTTGCAACCCTAATCAACAGAGTTATACCCTTCAAGTGGCTGAAAGGGACTGTAGAGAACCACAGCATCATCTCATCTGCTATCCTAACAACTCATAAAAGGGTCCTTTCATAACCTTCCTGAAGACACCAAGAGAGAGCTACACCCAAGGAAGCCCATTCCAAGAGACAAGCTCTTCACAAGCCTTTGTGTCTACTGATAAAAGCACAGGTAACTTTCTTTTTAACCTTGAAGACCTGGACTGTATTCATCCAGATGATCTGGAATACATAGAAATAGTCCAGCAGATAGCTCTCCTCACTCACAAAGCCAAGAAGTTTTACACGAGGACAGGAAGGAAGTTTCCTTGCAATGCAACAAGTGGAAAGTTTGGACTGGATAAAAGCAAAGTGAAGTGTTACAACTGTAACCAAATAGGACACTTTGTTAGAGAGTGTAAAGCACCAAGGACAAATGGTGGCCAAGCACACACCAGACCAAACTACACTGGTGGAGTTCACCAGAATGAGAAGCCCAAGCAGCAAGCTGCAGTTGCTGTCGAAGGAGGTTTTGACTGGAGCTTTCAGGTTGAGGATGCATCTCCATACCAAGCACTGATGGCAGATCATGAAGAAGCCAAGGTATTTGAATATCTTTGTACACCTGAATGTATTGCTAAAGTTAACTGATATAGGTCCTACAACTTAGAGATGAGATCTGATCTTGAGTCCTTGAACATATTAAAAGATGATTTTAAAAGAGCTAAAAATGATTATAAACTTAAAATAGAAGATTTAGAGAAAACCATTTCAACTCTTAAGCATGACCATACCAACTATAGGACTTAGATTAAAGATCTCATCACTAAGTTAACTGAATGCCAGACTGAGCTTGTGATCAGCAAAGCCAGGGCAGAAAAATATGTTCTTGAAGAAGAGACCTTCAAGAACATGATATCCTCATCCTTGCATGCAAAAGTTTGTTATCAGAATAACCAGGGACTGGGATCTACTAAGATAGATCATCCACACACTCTATTATCCATAAGATCTCCAAGGTGTGGAACTTGTGAAGACGAGCTTCCCCTTATAGACCCCATTGATGAAGAGGATGAAGAGGAGATAGTGAAAGATGGATCTGAGAAGAGTGAAGAAGATCATCCTAAGAAGGGTCACTATTCTCCTGAGGAGAGAAAAGAATCTGTGATGACCAATTCTAAGAGGAAGAACTTGATCAGAAAAGCCAAGAGGAAATCAAAGAAGGCTCAAGAGATCAAGGCCACTTTCAACTCCAATCAAAAACAAGTATTTATCTCTGTAGGTTTTGAAGTGGTAAAGACTAAAGACTCAACTATGAACTCTAGTACCAGGAGTTCTAGTTTATGTTCAACTCATCCTAGCAAAGAAAAGAAGGTTGATCAGTTGTGTACCACTGCTACATAACCTGAACCTTCCACCTCTAAGAGCAAGCCTCACCCTGGAAAGCCTGCTAAAACATCTGAGAAGATGAAGAAGGAGATGGAAAGTGTTCATGTTCAGTCTTCGTCCCACAAGAAAGCTCTCAGAAGGAAACAAATGGATTGCATAATATGTGGTAGTACTTATCATCTTGCAAAGATTATAATGTAATCCTAAAAGTACTATCCATATGACCAAGAAGAAAACCTTTGAGAAGAAAGTGAAGAAGAAACATTTGGAAGGATAATCTTTTCCTTTTGGAAGCTCCAAAGTGAAGAAGAAGACAAGTGAAAACTTGCCTTCGAAAGAAAATTTTGTCTCGAAAGAAAGGAATGCTTCCAAAGCACTAAAGCTTGTTGCAGTGAAAGCAAGTTCTTTAGAAGGCTCGGTCTACAAAACTTCCGAAGCTGTCAAAACTTCCGAAGTGTTGAAGGTCAAGTCTAATCCTCCAAAGATGGTGTCGAAGATGAAGGAAGACCTTGTGACTGAAAGTTCTTCATTAACAATAGCTGATGATCCTCAAATACTGAACATAGGATCAATCACTATTACATTGCCTTCAGATCACTTTGAAAAGCCCAAGACTAATGAGGCTTGGGTTTCTAAATATAACTAATCATCTTTTTTTTTGTCAAGGATCAGCTAAAGACTATAAAGAATGTTTAGATCATAAACAGTGGTTGTTCCAGGCACATGACAGGCAATGGCTCTTTATTTCAAAATTTTAAGAAAATTGATGGAGGGCCAGTTGCTTTTGGAGGAGATGCAGGAGGTTACATTACTGGAAAGGGCAGGGTCACAAATGGTAAGCTCAGTATTGATAAGGTAAACTTTGTCAAGGAGCTTGGGTACAATCTATTGAGTGCATCCCAATTTTGTGATCAGAGACACAACATGCTCTTTACAGAACATGATTGCATTGTTCTCGAGCCCGGTGTGGTCATTTCTCGAGAGCATACCCTGCTTAGAGCCCCCAAGAAAGAGAACATGTACAAGATGGATTTGTAGGAAACATCTCCCTCAGGAGAAGTCTCTTATTTTCTGTCTAAAGCCAATAGTGATTAGTCTTTCCTCTAGCATAAAAGAATATGTCATGTAAACTTCAAAAACATGAATAAATTAATTAATAATGATTTGGTAACTAGTGTGACAACCTGAGTTTTTCGGGTTAACCTCGTTTCCTTAAACTAACTTCTCCACATTACGTTATGATTAATCAATTACTACTATAAAATAATAATTATTATTACTTTAATTACTAACTAAATATAATTAACTTGTAATTACCAACTATAACCAATTAACTTAAAAAGCAATTTTATGAACTTGAAGGGACTTGTTGTGACATGAGGCAAAGTTGATTTTCTTTATAATAACCATCCCTCCCAACCTCGTAACCCTACTTGAACCGCTGCCGTTTGCCGTGTCTATCACCCACGACTCTTGCTAAACTTCGATCTCTTCACCGTGCGCGAGAATCACTGACAGCCTCTTCTTTATCGTGACCGCACCTCTGACAGCCTTCCTCCCATCTCAACAGGTTTTATATTCCTTCCTGTTACTTGTGTGGTTCGTTCGATCCGGTTCTTCGGGTACGGGTATCGTTCGTTTGGGGCGATGGATAGAGGTGTTAATGTAGGCAAATCATGTGTATGCGCTAGTATATATATTAATCTGAGAATCTTGTGCGTGTATTTTTGTGTGTGCTCGGCTTCATTTTTTTTCAGCCGAGGGTTATCTTGTGCGCGTGAGTGTGTTCACCATGTGTGTGTGTGTTCATACCGTATGTGTGTCATTGTGTGATCGTATGTATCTAAGCATAGGGTTAAATCATGATCGTTGTGTTGCGCGGATTCGTTCCGAGTGTGGCTGTGCGCGTGTCTTCTATGGTGGAACAATGGGTCGAGTTTGGGTACCGGTTGGGCAGGTTCGTTGCATCGGGTATGGTATCTTGGTGTTGTACGATATGTATTGTATGAATGCGTCATGGTGTGTGTGATGTGTGCCATGTGTGTGTGTTGTGTGTGCGTTGTGTGTGTGTTGTGTGTACGTTATGGTGTGTGTTCAGTGTGCATTGTGGGTGTGTTGTAAGTTGTGTTTATTTTTCAGTCGTGGGAATGTAGGTAGGTGTACCAGATTTCTCTATAATCATATGTGAATGGGTTATGGTGTGTGTGATCTGCCATGCATACGTGTGTGTTAATTGTGTGGTTTTGGTGAAGGTGGTAGTGTGGTTAATGTGGGGTATGCATTGGATGTGGGTGTTTTGCATGTGTGCACTTTCAGCATTTTTTTTATGAATGTATATTTTACTTTTCGTGTGATGATGTGTTACTCATGCATGCATGTAGGTTTAATAAGTCATTGCACATGGATTTTGTATATGATTGAGAGTGTCATATATAGATAAATATATACATAGGTTAAGTATGTGTTGCATATTATGTGATTGGGGAAAATGAGCATGTGTGAATATTATTATGTGTATACTAAATATAGATCATTCTGCATTTTTTTATGAATGTGTTTTTGGTGGTGTTAGTATGCATGGGTGAGTATTGAGGATTCGCATGGGGACCGAGTCACGTACGCAAAAACCGATCAGCTTGAGTTTTAGTATTTATTATTAATTCGATGTTAAATGTGCATCCAGCTTAATTCGAAAACCTAATTACTTGCTCCTAACCTATATCTGAATTGTTGTGCATCAAGGTGAGTTTATAGCCACACTTTTCATACTATACTTTCTTTTGGGGGAGAGAAACATGTTTTCATAAACTATACGGTACTTTAGATTGGTAATACTGCATATACTGGTTTACTATTGTGATACCACTATGCCTCATTCGGACTGTTAATATGTTATTAGCGAGGTGATTGTTAGTAGATCTACTGGGTTTGACAAACCCCGCCCGGGCTAGTCGCGCTAGCTTGACTGGAGGTCAAACGAGTGAATAGTTAGCCTGTTTTATTGTGATGCGGTCTGGTATCCACAGCCGGGGCATTCATTATATTATTACTGTCAGTTCGGATGTGAAATTCATACACATAGTGACTTGTTGTGGGCTAGCTACCTACTTATATGCTTTGATTACTGAATCTAGATTTCATTACTGTTACTTACTGTTTTCTGTTAAACCTGTGAACTCATCAACCTTGTGTTGACACTTTAGCATGTTTCTTTCAGGTCCTTAAGGTGCGCATGATTAGGAGCATGTCATCATTGCATACTTTATGATTTCTTTAAACGGTAAAACAATGCTTTTCTACAACTTATATTCCACGCGAGAACTTTATCACTCGCGCGAGAACTCTCTCTTTCACGCGAGAACTTCGCCTTCGACCGAAAATTCGGGGTGTTACAGTTAATGAGCAATTATGTTTTGTAATTGATGTGTCATTTGGTGTAACTAGTGGCTGAGATCTTGGTATGTCACACGCCTAACGGTATTACACCGTTTGTGGAAATTGAGGGTGCGACAGACTGGTATCAGAGCCAATGGTTATAGCGGACTAAATTAAAATTTGCATTTCACTTGCATTGCATTTAGACTATAGCCTGATGCCTTAGTTACACGCATATAGACACGTTTAGCTTTCTTAGCTGGCCTTGTTTGCTTTGCCTTGCTGGATTTGCTTGTTGTTGCTCATTCCTGTGAGTGGTTCTTTGCAGGATTGGCTTCTTCTTCGTCTGCACCTTCTTCTTCTCCTTCTCGAGGAAAGAGACCCATCTATTATGATTATATACCTTCACCTACGGGTCCGTGCGAGTGGCCCATGCGTTATAATAATAACGAGGAGATCAATTATGACCAGCTATTTGCTTTACCAAAGTACCCACCGGTTCATAAGTGGGAACACTATCCTCAGTATGTGACCAATCTAGTTCAGGAGAGAAATGTTCCTTTACCTCCTGAAAACCGGCCTCGTACTAGGTTCACTCCGACTAGGAACCCTGATGCCCCTACCCTACCTCCCCTTCCCTGTCCTCCCGAGCAGGCCATGGCTGCTATGGCGGCTACCTTGCACCTCAAGTGGAAACGCGTTGCCGAGCTATGGGCAGATAGCAGGGTGTTGAAGAAAAAAGTGCGGGAATCGACTACGGACATCAAGGAGTTGAAGAGACGGTTCAATATACTAATGGATTATAATAACAAGCATGTGGACTGCATCACTGGTTTTTTTGAGTGTGTGGTTAGCGATGAGGTGGACATCGCTGCTAACAGTCAGCGACTTGATGCTCTTGAGGGTCAAGTCAATGCATTGAACGCAGTACCGGAGCCTGACGAGGAAGATCCAGAGGAAGAGCCAAAAGAGGAACCGGAGGAACAGCCTGAGGACGAGCCTGAGGATAGCACCGGATCCGTCGATTCACATTGATTCTCTTTCTTTATTCATTTCATTCGTTTATCAGACTTTGGTTTATTTCACACCTAGATGGGAAGGGTTGTTTTCCATCCGACTTATGTTTCTGAATTTTGATATTTGGTTTGATTAATTGTAGACGTACTTACAATTTATTTTGCCAGAAATTATTATTTGAACATTTAGTTGTGTGTGCTAAATTCTTTAATTACTTATACTTAAATGAAGTTGATATGTTGCATATTTACTTATTTTTGTATGTTGTGATTGTGAAGAATGTCTGGACGTGGGCGTAGACGTGGTCGTGGTACCATCAACATGACTCCAGCAGAATTGGCTGCCCTCATAAATCAGCACGTGGCTAATGCACTGGCGAACCACAAACCTAATCCTTAGCCCCCTCCGATTGGTAAGCTATACCAAATTCATTCCTGACATTAACATTCTGTCAGTCTTGTCAAGCTATAACATTCATCTAAAATCTAAAGCTCTAATCTAAAACTATTGCAGGTCAAGGAATCTGTACTTTCAAGTCCTTTATGGACTGCAAACCAAATCCATTCAAGGGAACGGAAGGAGCCGTGGGACTGCTCCGCTGGTTTGAAAAATTGGAGTCTGTGTTCGAGATGTGCAACTACCCTGCTGAGAGTATAGTGAAGTACGCTACCGGCACTCTAGACGGAGCTGCTTTATCCTGGTGGAACACCCAGGTACAAATGTTAGGTATTGAGATTCCCAATCAGACCACCTGGGAAGACTTTAAAATGCTAATGAAGGAAGAATACCGCCTCCGTGACGAGGTGCAGAAGCTGGAAATGGAATTCTAGAACCTGAAGATAACGGGTTCTGAGATCGAGGCATACACCACTCGCTCTCATGAGCTTGCCACTCTGTGCCATAATATGATCAACCCTCCTTCCTTGAGGATTGAGAGATACTTGCATGGGTTATCTCCAGAAATCCAGAGTATGGTCACTGCTTCAAGACCAAACACCATACAGGAGGCGATCAGACTGGCGCACCAGCTAACAGACCAGGCTGTCGCGTAGGGCAAGCTTCCCCCATGTGGTGCTACATCCAGTTCTAATGACAACAAGAGAAAATGGGAACCTTCTACCAATGGGAAACAATCTTCATCCTCCACTCCCCAGCAACAACAAAACAAGAAATTCAACCAACCACAACCTACTCAAGACTCAGGTAATTCTGGTGGTTAGCATAGCAACCTTCCAAAATGCAACAAATGTAAGTTTCATCACAACGGGCAATGCACGAAGAACATTTGTGAGCGGTGCGGAAGATTTAGGCATGCTACCAAGAATTGCAGGGTAAACCTCTCAGCAAAAACACCTTATTAGCAACAACAGCAAAACAATAATCAGACCATGTGTTATGAATGTGGACAACCTGGTCACTTTAAGAGGGAATGCCCGAAGCTTAGAGAAATGGTAACAATGGTATGGCTGACAAACCAAAGGACAACAACAGTGGCAGAAGCAGTGGTGCCAAGGGTAGAGCCTTCGTCATGGGTTCAGGTGAGGCTCGTAATGATTCTTCTACTGTAACTGGTAAATTTCCTGTCAATGGTTGTTTTGCCACTATTCTTTTTGATTCTGGTGTTGATAGGAGTTTCATTTCACATAAGTTCAGTCGATTTCTAAATGTTAACTCTACAGCCTTAGACACGAACTATACAGTAGAAATAGCTGACGGTAAGATCATAGAGTCTTCTCATATATACCTGGGGTTGTAAGATAGGTCTGTCTGGGCACGATTTTGATATTGACCTCCTATCTATTACGCTCGGTAGTTTCGATGTTGTTATCGACATGGAATGGTTGTCTAGGAACCAATCTGAAATCATTTGTAGTGAGAAGCTCATTCGTGTACCCTTTTTTGATAGAGAGATACTTACGGTGGAAGGCGACAAGAGTGGTGTTGTGGTTGGCATTATCTCTTACATGAAGGCTCAGAAGTGTCTGAGAAAAGGGCATTTGGTGATTTTGGCCTTACTTACTGAGAAGACCACTGAAGAGAAGCGACTAGAAGATATCCCTGTTGTTAAAGATTTTCCCGAGGTATTTCCAGAAGACTTGTCTGGCCTTCCTCCACACAGGCAAGTAGAGTTTCAAATCGAGCTGACACCAGGAGCTGCTCCGATTGCTCGGGCGCCATACCGATTGGCACCGAACGAGTTACAAGAGTTGTCTAAGTAATTGCAGGAATTGTTAGACAAGGGATTCATACGTCCCAGGTCTTCACCCTGGGGAGCTCCAGTACTTTTTGTGAAAAAGAAAGATGGAACTTTCAGGATGTGTATTGCCTACCGAGAGCCGAATAAGGTGACGATCAAGAACAGATATCCACTTCCACGCATTGATGACCTATTTGACCAATTGCAAGAATCAAGCTACTATTCCAAGATCGATTTGAGATTGGGTTATCACCAGTGACGGGTTCGGGAGGAAGACATCCCGAAAACGGCATTCCGGACTCACTATGGATATTTTGAGTTTGCGGTTATGCCTTTTGGACTGACCAATGCCCCAGCAGTTTTCATGGAACTCATGAACCGTGTTTGCAAGCCTTATTTGGATAAGTTTGTCATTGTCTTCATCGTTGATATACTAATCTACTCTCAGAATAAGGAAGATCATGAGGAACACTTGAGAATCATTCTTGATCTGTTAAGGAATGAACAACTTTATGCAAAGTTTTCAAAATGCGACTTCTGGATGCAAGAAGTGCAATTTCTTGGGCATGTGGTGAACGAAAGGGGTATACATGTAGCTCCTTCAAAAATTGAAGCAATCAAGGATTGGTCGACACCTAAAACACCTACTAAAGTGCGATAATTCCTTGGTTTGGTGGGCTACTACAGACGATTTATCGAAGGATTCTCAAAGTTGGCACAACCTTTGACTGCCCTAACACATAAGTGAACCATCTACAAATGGGGTAGCAACGAGGAATCAGCATTTCGGGCGCTTAAGAACAAACTCTTTAGTGCGCTGATCCTAGCTTTACCAGAAGGGACTGATGGTTTTGTTGTTTATTATGATGCATCTATTCAAGGTTTGGGATGTGTACTGATGCAACACAACAAGGTTATTTCTTATGAATCTAGACAACTCAAGGTGCATGAGAAGAACTACACAACGCATGATCTGGAACTAGGAGCTGTAGTGTTTGCCTTGAAGATCTAGAGGCACTACCTATATGGAACCAAGTGCATGATCTATACAGATCACAAGAGTCTCCAGCACATATATGATCAGAAAGAGCTGAATATGCGGTAACGATGGTGGTTAGAATTGCTCAATGATTACGACTGTGCAATAAAGTACCACCCAGGAAGGCTAATATGGTAGCTGACGCCCTCAATCAAAAGGAAACACCAAAAGCCAGGCGGGTGCGCGCATTATAAATGACCATCCACTTCGATCTACAAATGCAAATCAAGGCTGCTTAATCTGAGGCCTTGAAAATGGAGAATCTAAGGGAAGAATCCATGCGGGGCATGGAGAAACAATTAGAGATAAAGACCGATGGAATCCGTTATTTCATGGAATGGATCTGGGTACCAAAATATGGGGAATTTTGAGAGCTGTTAATGGATGAAGCTCATAAGTCACGTTACTCAATTCATCCGGGTTCAGACAAAATGTACCAAGATTTGAAAGAGTTTTACCGGTGGCTGAACATGAAAGCTGAGATTGCTACCTACGTAAGCAGATGTCTAACTTGTTCTAAGGTTAAGGTAGAATACCAATGACCATCCGGTTTACTTCAGCAACCGAACATTCCAGTGTGGAAATGGGAGCAGATCTTGATGGACTTTAACACAAAATTACCTAGGACTCCCGGTGGATGCGATACCATTTGGGTTATAGTAGATCGCTTAATAAAATCTACGCACTATCCGAAAATCCGAGAGACTGCTCGAATGGAGAAGCTGACACGAATTTATTTAAGGGAAATAGTCTCTTGGCATGGTGTGCCAGTATCTATCATATCGGATCGTGACGCTCGGTTCACTTCTCATTTTTGGCAATCCTTGCGGCGATCATTGGGAACACGGTTGGATATGAGCACTGCGTATCATCCGCAAACCGATGGTCAGAGTGAGCGTATGATACAAACACTGGAAGACATGTTGCATGCCTGTGTGATTGATGTTGGCAGCAGTTGGGAAACTCATTTACCATTGGTCGAGTTCTCCTACAATAACAGTTATCACACCTCAATCAAAGCTGCACCATTTGAGGCACTGTATGGATGTAAGTGCAGATCACCTATCTGTTAGGCAAAAGTTGGAGAAAGCCAACTTACGGGTCCTGAGCTTGTGCACGAGACGACTGAAAAGATCGTGCAAATTCGTAACCGTATGGCAGCGGCACGAGATAGACAAAAGAGCTACGCAAATAAATGTTGTAAGCCATTGGAATTTCAGATTAGTGACAAGGTACTTCTGAAAGTCTCACCTTGGAAAGGTGTAATCCGGTTTGGGAAACAGGGAAAGTTAAATCCGTGCTATGTGGGACCATTTGAGATTATCAAAAGGCTTGGTCTAGTAGCCTATCAGCTGAATCTACCTGAAGAGCTCAATGGAATACATAATGTGTTTCACGTTTCAAACCTGAAGAAGTGCTTAGCTGATGAATCACTAATCATACCCTTGGAGGAACTGGAGATTGATGAACAGTTACGTTTCATTGAAAAGCCAGTTGAGATAATGGATCGAGAAGTCAAAACCCTAAAGCGTAGCAAGATTCCTATAGTACGCGTTAGGTGGAATTCAAAGCATGGACTAGAGTTTACCAGGGAATGCGAAGATCAGATGAAAAAGAAGTACCCGTAACTGTTCAAAGATCAGGCATCCACTTCATAAGGTATCATTCCTAAGATATCTTTTCCTTTAAATTTGAAGATGAAATTCCCTTCAACAAGAGGATGATGTCACAACTCTCGCGAAACCTTACAATTCTTCCTTATTGTCTTTGTTCTAGATTCGCAGAAACTCTATTCTATATGCATTATGGATCGCTGAATCTCGTGTTCTAGGTTTAACCTGATGTTCTAATTTTCGGGACGAAAATTCCTTCAACAAATGGATGATGTGACAACCCGAGTTTTTCAGGTTAACCGCCTTAAACTAACTTCTCCCCGTTACGTTATGATTAATCAATTACTACTATAAAATAATAATAATTATTATTATTATAATTACTAACTAAATATAATTAACTTGTAATTACCAACTATATCCAATTAACTTAAAATGCAATTTTATAAACTTGGAGGGACTTGTTGTGACATGAGGCAAAGTTGATTTTCTTTATAATAACCATCCCTCCCAACTTCGTAACCCTACTTGAACCGCTGCCGTTTGCCGTGTCTATCACCGACGACTCTTGCTAAACTTCGATCTCTTCACCGTGCACAAGAATCACTGGCAACCTCTTCTTCATCGTGACTGCACCTCTGACAGCCTTCCTCCCATCTCAACAGGTTTTATATTCCTTCCTGCTACTTGTGTGGTTCGTTCGATCCGGTTCATCGGGTACAGGTATCATTCGTTTGGGGTGATGGAGAGAGGTGTTAATGTAGGCAAATCGTGTGTATGTGCTAGTATATATATTAATCTGCAAATCTTGTGAGTGTATTTGTGTGTGTGCTCGGCTTTATTTTTTTCAGCCGAGGGTTATCTTGTGCGCGTGAGTGTGTTCACCATGTGTGTGTGTGTTCATACCGTATGTGTGTCGTTGTGTGATCGTATGTATCTAAGCATAGGGTTAAATCATGATCGTTGTGTTGCGCGGATTCGGTCCGAGTGTGGCTGTGCGCGTGTCTTCTGTGGTGGAACAATGGGTCGAGTTTGGGTACCAGTTAGGCAGGTTCGTTTCATCGGGAGTGGTATCTTGGTGTTGTACGATGCGTATTGTATGAATGTGTTATGGTGTGTGTGGTGTGTACGTTCTGTGTGTGTTGTGTGTGTGTTGTGTGTGTGTTTTGTGTATGTTGTGGTGTGTGTTCGGTGTGTGTTGTGGGTGTGTTGTGTGTGTTGTAAGTTTTCTTTATTTTTCAGTCGTGGGAATGTAGGTAGGTGTACTAGATTTCTCTATAATCATATTTGAATGGGGTTATGGTGTGTGTGATCCGCCATGCATAAGTGTGTGTTAATTGTGTGGTTTTGGTGAAGGTGGTAGTGCATGGTTAATGTGGGGTATGCATTGGAAGTGGGTGTTTTGCATGTGTGCATTTTCTGTATTTTTTATGAATGTATATTTTACTTTTCGTGTGATGATGTGTGTTAGACCCTGAAAGGATCATACTTGCCAACTAAAGAGGTGGTTGGAGGTTGTTCTGGTTGGAAAACATTACATACAGAAGATAACTGAAGATTAAAGAATACTTTTGTACAGAAGAACAAGAAGATTAGAAATGGCTAAGTATAAAGTACCTACATTTATTAATGCGGATTACTTGTGAACAAATGCTGACAAATGTTTGTTCACCCGCATTAACAAATGCGGATGAAGACAAGAAATACTAAATAAGAAGTGTTCACCTGCATTAGTTTATGCGGATGAACAGAAGAAATGCTGAACAAGAAGTGTTCACCCGCATTAGTTTATGCGGATGAACAGAAGAAATGCTGACAAGACTTGTTCACCCGCATAAACTAATGCGTATGAACAAATACAAATGCTGATGAAGACACAACAAATGCGGATGACAAGAAAACCAATGCTGATGAAGACATGTTCATCCGCATGAACTGATGCGGATGAAGAACTTACAAATGTTTATATTTATTTTGTACTTAGACTAGATTCTCATGTATAAGTCAGGGGTAGGTTAGTCTTTTTTACAGGCAATGTGTATGCCTATAAATAGGGTTTCATACCCTAACTTTGTAAGTTTTTGACTTCAACAGTTATAACATTATTATTATACATCTGTGACTTTTGTGTTCATGTGTGTTATTTACACGAACATTTATTTCAGTTTCAACTGTTATATAATATAGTAATTTCGCGACTATATTACTGACTTAGTCTACATACTCGATCCGAGGTTGAGTCACATCAACCGAGAATATCATTCGCAAACCCAGTCAATTTGTGGGATATTCCTCTATTTCAAAGGCTTTTAGGGTGTTTAATCCTAGATTAAACATCATTGATGAATCAACAAACATTCAATTCAATGAGCACTCTTTTCCTAAATCATCAAACGGTCTTGATTGGTTGTTTGATATTGACTCGTTTACAAGATCTGTTGATCAGTTTAACTTGTCAAATGCAGGATCCTCTGGCTTAGTGGATAGAAGAACTGATTTTCCTATGATTCCACCTTCTTCTGATGATCAAGCTAATAAGGAAGTGCCACTACAAGCTGAACCTGTGAGACCAGTTATACAACATCAAAGTATTTCAACTGAGGCTGATCATAGCTCAATGCCTTTTCCTTCAGCTGAACCATCAATTGAAGTGAGAAACCCTGAACCAACTTATGCACCAGTTGAAAACAATAGAAATTCAAATGATGAAAGTATCCAAAGTGCTACTGAAGCTGAAGATGCTGAACCTTCTGAATCCTTTCATTATTCTCCCACATCACCACCACAAGATGCCTCTCACCAAGATGATCTGAATGTCTCCAATCTTGATGTGTCCATTGCTGGTGATTTGATTCCAATTACCAGGACACACAAGAATCATCCAGTGTCCAACATTATTGGTGATTTAAACAAGTGGGTGACACGAAGCAAGTCAAGTATTGCAAACATCTGTTTGTTTTCTTGTTTTTTGTGTCAAACTGTACCCAAAAACATTAAAGAGGCTCTTCAAGACAATAGCTGGATTGAGGCAATGCAGGAAGAATTGCTACAATTCAAGAAACAAGAAGTATGGCAACTGGTGGATCTTCCCGAAGGTCAATACCCTATCGGCATCAGATGGCTATACAGAAACAAGATTGATGACAGAGGGATTGTCATCAGAAACAAAGCAAGGTTGGTAGCACAGGGCTATACACAAGAAGAAGGAATAGATTATGATGAGGTGTTTGCTCCTGTTGCCAGATTAGAAGCCATACGACTATTTCTTGCGTACTCTGCTTCTATGAAATTCACAGTTTATCAAATGAATGTAAAGTGTGCATTTTTGTATGGTAAGATCTCTGAAGAAGTCTACATGAGTCAACCACCAGACTTTGAGGTTCCCTCACAGGGTATACAAGCTTGATAAAGCTTTGTATGGTTTCCATCAAGCCCCTCGGAAATGGTATGTGACTCTGTCATCCTTTCTTCTTGAATGGTTATGAAAGAGGAAAGATTGATCAAACTTTGTTCAGAAAGAGAAAAGGGAATGAGATGCTGCTTGTCAAGATTTATGTGGATGATATCATCTTTGGCTCCACCAAGAAACAACTCTGCAAAGACTTTGAAGATCTTATGCATTCAAAATTTCAGATGAGTGCTTGGGAGAACTCACATTCTTCCTAGGTCTTCAAGTACAATAAACATCCAGTGGAATCTTCATCAACTAGTCAAAATATATGGAATCCATGTTGAAGAAGTTTCACTTTGTAGACTGTCAGTCCATCAAAACACCTATTGATACAAAAGTGAAGATTGGTCCAGACACAGATGGCAAATCTATGGATCAGACTCTTTATCGATCCATGATTGGTTCACTCATGTGTTTAACAGCCAGTAGACCTGACGTTATGTTTGGTGTTTGTGTTTGTGCCAGATATCAGGCATATCCCAAGGAATCTCACATGAATGCAGTCAAGAGGATATTCAGATATCATAAGGGCAAACCTGCTCTTGGATTATGGTATTCTAAGGAAGGAGACTTCAATCTCTATGCATACACGGACAGTGACTACGAGGGATGCAATTTCAACAGAAAGTCCACATCTGGCGGTTGTCAATTTCTTGGTCCCAGACTGGTGTCATGGCAGTGCAAGAAACAGATCAATGTTTCTGTATCGACAGCTGAAGATGAATACATTGCAGCATTAGCTTACTGTTCTCAAGTTCTCTGGATTCAAAACCAGATGCTTTATTATAGTTATAATTTCTTGCAAACACCAATCCATATTGACAACACTGTTGTAGTCTTCATAACAAACAATCCAGTTCAGCACTCAAAAACAAAACATATTGAAATTAGATATCACTTTTTGTGAGACTGTGCTAAAAAAGGTTTAATCAAGCTGATTTAGGTTCACACAGACAATCAACTAGCTGATTTGTTTACTAAGGCATTTGACCCAAGTCAGTTTGAATTCTTAGTCCAATCAACCGGCATGATTAACCTTGGGTAAAACAAAAAAGAAATCAAAATTTTCAAATTCATTTAAAAAAAATCACAAAAAAATTTCAAAAGGAAGTCATATTTGCTGTTTAAACCAAAAATTTTCAAAAACATCAAAAATTCACAAGATTACAAAAAGAAATCAATTTTTGTTGAAGTTCTTGATTTGTACTTCTTCGGGAAATCATATAATTACAGTCGTTACATCATTCACTGTGCTTAATTCAATATCTTGAAAGACTGACATGACTTACCTGATATGTGGGTAGGCTCAACTTGGAACAGAAGATAAATGCTGTGATAAACTAAAGATCACATTCAACTGTGAATGCATCATCTCAGAGCATGTAAGTATCTAATTCATCCTAGTGTATATATGTGTAGCATCCTAAACAAACCAGGGCATGATACTTTATGAATCTCACTCACACATATCAGTTTCTCCTTTGTTTTGCTGACCAAAGACCTGGGGAAACAAGCACATAGTGCTGATGTAATGATCCAAAAAGAGTCCCAATGAGGAACACATCCAATCTGGGTGACAAATAAAACAAAATATTACATTCCAATTGAATGAACAAAAAGAATCCCAAAGTGGATCACCTTTCAAAGTGAAGAGCAAAAAGAATCCCAATGAGGATCAAATAACAATAAGGATATGGTAAAAGAATCCCAATATGGATCCCACTTACCCAAAATGAATGAGATTTCAAAATTTAAATGACCGGGTTTTGAAAGTTGTGAGAAAGTTCTACCATACAGTACATGAGGGTAGTTGATCTTGCTATGCTTATGGGTGTGAGGTACATGTTGAATGTTTAATCCAATCAAAACATGATAATAATCACATGCATTATAATATTGACCAAGCATGAGTTTAAAAGGACAAACATACCTTCAATCAATAAGTTTATGACAACTTGCACTTAAGAAAGATAAGATTGATATGATCCCAAAATTTCAAACGATAGTACAAAATTTCTACATTTACAGGTAAGCAAAACAATCAAAAATTCAGAAATATTTTCCTTAAATTTTATAAATTTTTTTAAAGTTTTTATCCTATATGGATATAAACTTTAGGGGGAGTTGCAAAATTTTAAAAGGAAATATTTACAAAAACATAAAATTGGCAAGTATGATCCTTTCAGGGTCTAATATTGTTTAAAGTGATTGTGTTTGTATGGAAATTATATCATAAACAGCTTCAGAAGATGCACAAGGCCCAAAATCAGTCAAACTGGGAAATCTGTATCACATCAAAGATACATGTCAATCCAAGAAAGAATTGACAATCTCATAATCTGCTAAATCAGAAATACCAAAAATGCAGACCTATCTTCATAAAATCAGAAACAGCTGTGCAAAACCAGTCAGAATCATCCACTGCAACTACATTAATTTTTGACAAGTTCAAAATTTAATACGGGTAAGAGCATTGGTTAATGCAGGTGAAGGTAACCCTATCATTTAACCAATGCGGGTAACTGTTTTTGTACAAGTAAAACTAATGCGGACAACAAAGTGTTCTTCCGCATTTGCTATAGTAAATGAGGACAGTTCAACTCATCAACATTTGTTACAGTAAATGCTGACAAATTTAATTTGTTCATCAGCATTTGCTGCAGTAAATGTGCCCATAGAAATTCTCTATGCGCATTTGCTAAAGTATAGAACTTTTCAGCACTTTTAAAATTTTGAAAATTATGAGATGTACTATAAATACTCATTTAATGTGAGTCATTTATTACTTTTCAAATTTTGAGTGAACTTTTTATAGTGAGACGAGTGCCATATACCGTTCTTCTTCAACATTCAAATCTTCTCTAATCGAGAATCATTGTGTTCAAATCTAACATCAAAACATCCAAAAGTGTCTGTTGAATCGAAGTATTGTCAACTACAAGGTGATTATCAAAATCTGAAAACCTTCGACAGTCGAACAAATGCTGAGACATGGAACCCTAATTTTGAGAAATTTTTGAAATACACTCAAGAACAATGGATTTACATGAATCATAGAGTTCATTAAAACCAATGATTAGTGTAAACATCAAGGATTTCCTGTGCTTCTAAAAACAACTAAGACATCGATAAACAGAGGACACAATCCCACAACAATGTTGAAACCTAATCAACTAAGATGTAAAACTTTGAAACACAATCAACATCATTTCAAATCATCTGAAAAGGACAAAGTTTGAGTTGTTTATCATTCAAAATCAAAACTAGGTCAAATCACCTAATGTAACAGTAATATTCATAATCACTATTTCGACCTGAAAAGTCAAAATTTAAAGGTTGTTCTGGTTCAAAATTTGACAAATCAAACTCAATTCATATTCATTTGAGATATAGTTTCCATAATGTTCACTAATTCATTCATATCTTTTGCAGATTTCATATGGCTAATCTGACTTGGAGTAAACTCCACAATGTCAGTGGCTTTCTTAATCCTGATGTCCCTGAAGCAGAATGACTCAGAGATATGATCAGATTCATTTCCACTACTAGAGTTACTCATGCTATCATAGTTAGACCTGTTATATATGAGAATTACATAAGAGCATTTTGGGGAAATGCTGAGGTATTGGAGGTTGATGGAACAAATGTAATTTCAGGAAGAATAGCTGATGATCATACCTAAGTAATATCACAACAAACTATGAGAGAATGCCTACAGTTTGGAGATGATCCCAACTCCCCAATGGAATTTTATGATGAGGAGATTATGACATTTATTGGAAACATTAGATATGAAGGAGGATTTGAAGCTAAACAAATTGTCAAAGGATTATTAGACCTACAATGGAGATTCTTGATTCATTATGTCCAACATTGTCTGTCAAAAAGAAAGACAGGTTGGAATGATATTCCATTGACAACCTCTTCACTGATATGTGCATTATGCTCAAACAGACCATTTAACTACTCTGCTTATGTATTCAATGGTCTGGTTTCAAACATCCAAGATGGAAGGAGGAATATGTTTCTAACGTATCCAAGATTCATCTAGTGCTTCATCAATGAAGTTTTCCCTGAGATGGAATTAGAAGGTCCCATTATAGATATCCCTTATTATAATGCCAAGTCTTACAAGTACATCAAAAAGAGGGATCCTAGAAACTTATATAGTGGTACCTTCTTCCCACTACTGCCATGGATGCAACAACAGATTAATCCTCAAGAAGAAGTACATGATATTGAGGAACAAGCTCAAGATAATGTTCCTGTTGAGGAACCTATTCATGAAGAGGCTGCGGATGTTGTACAAGAAAGAAATGACCAAACTATTAAGGAACAGCCTACTACTGATGAGCATGCAGCAACACAAGAAGAAATATTAAGGCAATGTCACCACATGTTGATGTAGGTGGTGATCTTCACATTGACATAGCAAGAATCCCAAAAGAGCACATCACATGAAGCAACTGCTGATGCTAGTGTATCTGGTAAATCTACCAGTTCATCAGATTCTTCTAAGTAATCTGATGATGAGGAGGAACAACAGCAATTTATACCATTACCAGAGAGGCAAATGTTCTCTGAGGATGCTCCTTCTGAGAGCTTTGTTGAGTCTAAGATCAATTGACCTGATGAAAAAGACAAAATGATCTCTGACTTGATGATAAAAGTTTCTAGAATGAAGAAAACACCTGATAGAAGAACAGGAATTATTAATGATAGAATTTAAGAGTTGGATGAAAAGGAGAAGGAACTAAAGGAATTAAAAAACAATTATGAGGCTGAGTTGCAAAAAAGAGATGATGAGATAAGAAAACTTAAATCCTCATTAGAAATGTCAATAGAAGAAATTTGTGGCCATGTTGAAACTGTTGCCATCCAAACTGTGGCAATGGAAGAACAAGAACATCTAATTGAGACTTAAACTGAGATTATTGATGATCTAAACAAAAGGAATGCGATGTTGACAAAAAGGGTTGCTGAGTTGGAATTGATTGTGCAACTGAAAGAAGAGTTTATAAGTGAAAGGACTGAAAACGTTAGTGAAGAAACAGAACAACAAGCATCACCACAACAAGAACAAAAAGGAGAGATTAGATATGATGAAAGTTGGGAAATGGTAGTTCATTCTGATCCTTCCACAGAAGAAGAAAACATGATGAAAGATTTGATAGAAGATATGGACATATATTCTTCAAGTGAATTAAATATAGATGAGGAATTCTAGGATTACATTAAAGACACTAAATCCCCTTCTGATTCTATAGTTGTAATTCCACCACATCCTGTCCCAATAGAAGAAGAACTCAGGCTGCAGCTTGTTCCTGCTGTTACCTTAACTGTTGAACAGCAAAATTTGATCAAAAACCTTTGTGAAAAGTTTAAAGAAAAAGAAACAGCTGATAAGAACAGAAAAGAAGCTGAACAACAGGAAATCATTGCTGAAATAGAGGCTGTTGAGGAAAAACAACAGGCCAAAGCTGATGTAGCATCCACATCAGGACCCAGAGTGATTACATACAAGAGAAAAAGAAAGTACTTGACCGAAAAAGCAAAGGGAAAACTTCCTATGGTTGAGGAAGAACAACCAAAGAGGAAGGCTAAAGATGATCCTAGGAGTTTAGCAGCAATTGTTAAATTCTAAGAGGAGCATGAACAAGAAGAGAAAGAGTTACAATAGTCTCTTGAAATGATAATGTTAGAAGAAGGAGAGATGGAAGATAAAAAAACAGAGAAACCAACTGATATGGACAGCCCTGCTATCAATGAGCCATCAGTAGAAAGTATGATTGAGAAAGCAAAGACAGATGATCTTATGGTTTATGTAATGTATCTAATCAATCATGGATATGATGCTGACATTGTATTTAACATGACCTACGAGGAAATTGTTGAGGTGGTGAAAAGAATGGAAAAGTTGCTGGCCATCCTTTGTCACAGAATATGAGAAGGAGAAAGAGACTGTCAAGCCAACAACTAGTATCACAAAGCCTGCAAAGAAGGATGACACCCAAATAGCATATCCTGATCCCTACAGTATGACAGATAGGGAGATGAAGGATTATCTTTCTAAACAGGGATTTACAAGAAGAAAACTTGGAAACATGAAAACCAACTCACTCAAGGCTGCAATGCTGAAAATGATCAATGATAAAAGAGATAGACTGAAATCTCTTGAAGAAGAGGTAATTAGAAAGAAGCCCAGAACTAGAACATCTGCACAAGATGTGCAATTAACTACAAAAGACTAGGATGTTCTGGCCCCTATTCTGCACAAGAATCCAGAATGGTTCATTGAACCTTCTCAGCTTAAACTACAAGAAGGGTTGACCACTGCTGAAATGATTAGAGGGGTATCTACTCCCAAAGGCAAAACAGATGTCAAAATTATTGTCTGGAAGTACGATAGCAGTTGGAACATGTTCATGGTGAAGAGAATCTCAGGCCTGGTGCAGGTCTTTACTAAATATACAGCCTTGGTTAATGTTATGAAGGTCCATGATTTAAAAGAGTTGGCTGATCTGGACCTAATCAATCATGATGGAATGTATAGGGGTTATGGGTTTGAAGATATTCTAAAGATGTTCAAGAGAACTAACAACTTCAAGTCTCTGAAAGCCATTTGTATTAGAAAAGACAAAACATTCAGGAATCCCTTTGAACAAAAGAAGAAAAGAGAAGCATAAGAGGTGGTGTTTCCTGAGTTACATGTAAAACCCACAGAAACATTAAAAAGGAAAATGATTGTTGGTACTCACAAGACCAAACCAATTTCTAATATGTTTTATGATGAGAAAACTTTTGAGTTGGTGATTGAAAGGAAATGGAGAGGAAAAGAAGCCCATGAAATCAGAATTTTTAGTGGGTATGAAGTGAGGTTACTTGATGAATCCTATATACACTACATCTACACAAGACTCTTCAGATCGCTCAACAATAAGGCTACAGAAGATGATCTGGAGTTCATTCTGAAGTGTGTTAAGATTTTGAAGTTGGCATTTGATAGAATTACCAAGAAAAGAGAGCAAAGGAAGAAGAGAAAGCTACCATTTTAGATGGGTAACATAGTAAAGCTTGAGGTGGATGCTGATGGATCTCTCCTGATTCATAGAGACGGGTTATCTTCTATTTCAGTTTGGGAACCCATCTCATTGAAACAAATGCCCATTGCTACTATTCACAATATGAGTGAAATGAAGATTCATGTTTTGAGTAGAGACAAGATGAAGGAAGCTAGAGATTTCTCTAATATGATCAAGGAAATTCTTAATCCCTCAATGGCAGAACCAGAACCACAAGAAGAAGCTGCTGCAACAATCTCTCCAACAACAGTCCAAAAGAAGACTTCACATCAAGACCAACCAGAATCATCACAACCACTTCCTCCATCACACTCTTGAGAAACCCAGGTAGTATAATCCTTAGAGGGAGTACTGTTAGACCCTGAACGGATCATACTTATCAGCTCAAGAGGTGGTTGGAGGTTGTTTTGGTTGGAAAACATTACATACAGAAGATAACAGAAGATTACAGAAGACTTTTGTACAGAAGAACAAGAAGATCAGAAAAGGCTAAGTATAAAGTACCACCATTTGTTAATGCGGATTACTTGTGAACAAATGCTGACAAATGTTTGTTCACCCGTATTAACAAATGCGGATGAAGACAAGAAATGTTGAACAAGAAGTGTTCACCCGCATTAGTTTATGCGGATGAACAGAAGAAATACTGAACAAGAGGTGTTCACCCGCATTAGTTTATGCGGATGAACAGGAGAAATACTGACAAGACTTGTTCACCCGCATAAACTAATGCGTATGAACAAATATTTATAACATAGGGTTTCATACCCTTACTTTGTAAGTTTTTTACTTTAATAGTTATAACATTATTATTATACATTTGTGACTTCTGTGTTCATGTGTCTTATTTACACAAACATTTATTTCAGTTTCAACTGTTATGTAATATAGTAATTCCGTGACTATATTACTGACTTAGTCTACATATTCGATCCGAGGTTGAGTCACATCAACCGAGAATATCATTCGCAAACCCAGTCAATGTGTTACTCATGCATGCATATAGGTTTAATAAGTCATTGCACATGGATTTTGTATGTGATTGAGAGTGTCATATATAGATAAATATATACATAGGTTAAGTATGTGTTGCATATTATGTGATTGGGGAAAATGAGCATGTGTGAATATTATTATGTGTATACTAAATATAGATCATTCTGCATTTTTTTATGAATGAGTTTTTGGTGGTGTTAGTATGCATGGGTGAGTATTGAGGATTCGCATGGGGACCGAGTCACGTACACAAAAACCGATGAGCTTGAGTTTTAGTATTTATTATTAATTCGATGTTAATTGTGCATCCAGGTTAATTTGGAAACCTAATTACTTGCTCCTAACCTATATCTGAATTGCTGTGCATCAAGGTGAGTTTACAGCCCCACATTTCATACTATACTTTCTTTTAGGGGAGAGAAACATGTTGTTTATATAAACTATACGATACTTTAGATTGGTAATACTGCATATACGGGTTTACTATTGTGATCCACTACGCCTCATTCGGACCGTTAATATGTTTTTAATGAGGTGATTGTTAATAGATCTACTGGGTTTGACAAACCCCGCCCGGGCTAGTCGTGCTAGCTTGACTGGAGGTCAAACGGGTGAATGGTTAGCCTGTTTTACTGTGCTGCGGTCTGGTATCCACAGCCGGAGCATTCATTATATTATTATTGTCAGTTCGGTCATGAAATTCATACACATAGTGACTTGTTGTGGGCTAGCTACCTACTTATATGCTTTGAATACCGAATCTGGATTTAATTACTGTTACTTACTGTTTTTTGTTAAACCTGTGAACTCACCAACCTTGTGTTGACCCTTTAGCATGTTTCTTTCAGGTCCTTAAGGTGCGCACGACTAGGAGCATCTCATCATTGCATACTTTATGATTTCTTTAAACTGTTAAACAATATTTTTCTACAACTTATATTCCTTGGGGTTGAACGTGTTTTGCGCTGTTTAATTTATAAATGTTTACGCTTCCGCAATTATTTTCACATTTATATTATTAACTATGTTTTTGGGAATTTCAAGTGTTAACCAGCAATTATGTTTTGTAATTGATGTGTCATTTGGTGTAACTAGTGGCTGAGATCCTGGTATGTCACACGCCTAACAGTATTACCCTGTTTATGGAAATTGAGGGTGTGACAACTAGAATGCCAAAGAAAGAGTTTACAAGTGATGGCCACTGTGTATCATACCTAAAAGGGAAACAACACAAAGTGTCTCACAAGCCAAATAAAAGAAACTCTATCACTACTCACCTACACTTATTACACTTGGATATCTTTGGCCCCACCAGTGTAATGAGTTTAGGAAGGACCTTTTACTGTTTAGTGATCATAGATGATTTCACGGGATTCACTTGGGTCATCTTCCTTAGAACTAAGGATGAGTCTCCTGAGATCTTGAAGAACTTCATTCTGAAAATTATGAATCAATGTGATCACAAGGTCAAAACCAAAAGATGAGATCAAGGAATAGAATTTAAGAACCATGTCCTTGATTCATTTTGTGATGAGAAGGGTATACAAGACAATATAGTGCTTCCAGGACTCCTCAGCAAAACGGTGTTGCTGAGAGGAGAAATAGGAAACTTATTGAAGCTGCAAGAACCATGTTGTCTCACTCTAAACTGCCTATCACCTTCTGGGCAGAGGCAGTTAACACTGCCTGCTATGTGCAGAACAGTGGCACAAAAGAAGTCCTTTCATTGGTTTTCTCAGATCATTTGGATGTCCTTGCACCATCTTGAATTCCAAAGATCAAGAAGCCAAATTTGCTGAGAAATCAAATGATGGACATTTTATTGAATACTCTTCCCAAGCCAAGGCTTATAGAGTATACAATCTCTGAACTAGAGTAGTTGAGGAGTCAGCCAATATGACTTTCAATGAGCACACTCCCAGTGTGAAAGGTTCTAGTCCTGATTGGTTGTTTGATCTTGATTTAGTTACCAACTATTTTAACAAATCTTGTGAGAATGTTTCAGGATCTACAGAGAGCTTATCAACAGGTGATCCTGATCCAAGATTTAATCTGAGAAGACCAAACAAGAATACCACTTCAGCTCCACTGGTAACTAACCCTGCATGTGGAGTTCCTATCAGCACTACCATGACAAACTCAGCTGATACATCTAAGGTGCCTAAAAATTCCAGCTTAGAGGCACAAAACTTAAATGAAGGAACTTCAAATAAAGGAGGAAATGGTGGTGGTGATAGTGATCAAGAATTTCTTGATGTTGTTAACCACTCCATAGAAGACAACATCAATGATGTCTCACACTTATTGGATCAAGCTTCTATTGATAAGTGTGTTGATGTGGTGGGTGACACTCCATTGTTGGATTTAAACTTCACAAACTTAGATCTAACAAACCAACTTGATGTGATCCCTCAACTCAAGATCCACAAGTCACACCCCACCACAAACATCATTGGAAATGTTGACACAGGGGTGAAAACAAGAGGACAAACCCATGACAAAAATGTTTGTCTATACTCTTGTTTCTTATCCCAGATAGAGCCAAAGAAAGTCGATGAGGCTTTAAAGGATGGAAGATGGATTGAAGCTATGCAAGAGGAGTTGCTTCAATTCAAAAGGCAAAAGATTTGGAACCTATGTCCTCTTCCTCAAGGGAAGACTACCATAGGAACCAAGTGGGTTTTTAGAAACAAGAAGGATGATTGAGGACTTGTCATCAAGAACAAGGCAAGACTCGTTGTTCAAGGATACACACAAGAAGAAGGGATAGACTACACTGATGTTTTTGCTCCAGTGGCAAGACTTGAAGCTGTAAGAATATTCCTGGCTTTTGCTACATCCAAGGATTTCAAGGTCTACCAACTTGATGTCAAGTGTGCTTTTCTTTATGGGGTGATTGATGAGGAGGTATATGTCAAATAACCACCTGGCTTTGCAGACCTCGATCATCCTGATTATGTCTGCAAGCTTGATAAAGCTCTTTATAGGCTGGACCAAGCTCCAAGGAAGTGGTATGAGACACTATCTCAGTATCTCTGTCAGCATGGCTATAAGAGATGTACTACAGATGGAACTCTCTTCATCAAAGGAAAGGGAATGACTTAATGCTCATTCAAGTATATGTAGATGACATTATCTTTCGTTCAACTAATCTAAAGCTCTGTAAAGACTTTGAGAAGCTGATGAAGAGTAGATTTGAAATGAGTGCCATGGAGGAACTCAATTTCTTTCTAGGAATTCATGTGAAGCAAATTGACAATGGCATCTTCATAAGTCAGTCAAAGTATGTACAAGACATCCTTACAAGATTCAACATGACTGATTGTAAGGTTGAAAAGACACCCATAGCCAGAAACCACTCCTTTAAACCTAATCTTGAGCGGGAGTGTGTAGATGAACATCTATACAGGGCTATGATTTGGTCTCTTGTGTAACTCACAACCAGCAGGCCTAATATCATGTTTGCCACATGTATCTGTGCAAGATATCAAGCCAACCCTAAGATGTCACACCTGGTTACTTTCAAGAGGATTCTTAGATATCTCAAAGGTTCTCCCAGGCTTCGCCTTTGGTATCCAAATAATTCTGACTTCAGTCTGTATGCCTATACATATAGTGACTATGGTGGTTGTAACAGGAATGCAAAGTCAACATCTGGGGGATGTCAATTCCTTCGTGGAAGGATAGTCTCTTGGCAATGAAAGAAACAATCCTGTGTGTCTGCATCAACTGCTAAAGCTGAATACATTACTGCTGCAAGCTGCTGTGCTTAAGTGCTTTGGATTTGGAATCAAATGCTGGACTATGGATTCAACTTCAAAGAGACTCCCATCCACATAGACAACAACAGTGCTATCTCTATTATAGAGAATCCTGTGCAGCACTCAATGACAAAACACATCAACATCAAGTATCATTTGATTAGAGATAATTTTGAAAAAGGATTAATCAAATTAGTCAAAGTTAACACAAATGAACAATATGCTGATCTGTTCACTAAAGCTTTTGATGAATAGAGATTCAAATTTTTTGTATCAGCTATTGGAATGATTAATTTTGAGTAGATTTTCTTAAACTTAAATCAAATTTTATTTCTAAAACCTGTGTCCTAAGTTGACTATTTTATCACCTTCATAAGCCCAGTTTACTTTGGAAGACATCAAGTTGACTTCGGAAGAACATTATATCTTCAAATAAAAAAACTACTTATAAGTCATTTACCTTCGAAAGAAATTCCGATATATCTTCCGAAGCCTAAATATGCCTCTAACTACTTACATGTATTTAAATGACAATTTTCTTCCAAAATCAATTAAGTCTCTGAAGGATTTATTCTTTAGAATAAAACTCCGAAGTCTTAATATCTTTCGAAACCAAACATGTCTCAGAAGTGAAAATTCATTAAGTATTTTCCTTCTGAAGAAAAATTCTCACAAAACTTCAGAACATCTTTCGAAACCAAATTGGCTTCGAAAGCTTCTCTTAAAAAACATCCGAAGACAAAAATAGCTTCGGAAGATATTCAACTTCCAAGAAAACTATCTTTTTGGGCACCTTTTTCAGAGGTGAGACCGACACTTGGATTTCAAAGTTTACTCTTTTGCATTAACTTTGTCTCAAATCCATTTTATATATATTTTCTCAACGGTTCCCCCTTTTCTCACTATCTTCTTCATCTGCAATTTTCCCTAACCTAAATTCACCCATAAACTGCCCTAGTTCTTATCTTCCTTCACAACGAAGCTTCCTCAAATGGCCAAACCTGACCGTAGAAACCAACGCGTTTTCTCCATGCATCTTCACAGGCAACATAATCAAGTTGCTCTGTTAGACTATGAGAAAGATCTTGGTTTCTCAAAGGTTTGCCGCTTTCTTACTCTGTCAAACTACTTCACCTCCCTCACCATAGATCCTCCACTCTATGAGGATCAGCTTTTGGAATTTTAGAGGACCTGCTAATAGGTCACCATGGATGGGAAGAATGCATTGTCTGCCACAGTGTAGGGCAGGACAATCTTCATCACTCCAGCCTCCATAAACACTCATCTTCAGCTGGATGATGCAGAAGGTGACTTGTCTTTCCCTAAATCTACTGTTAACCAATCCTTTGGACAGATGGGCTATGATGTTGACTTCTTAGTCAAAACCTTTAGAAAAAGGAAGGTCTCCTCTCAATGGAAGCACCTCCTCCATGTGGTTATCCATAGTTTATCTAACAAACATGGAGTATGGGACCAGATTCCTGAAGATCTTTCCTTTATAGTCCATGAGATGGTTCAAGGGGTCAAGTTCAGGTATTCATAATTTGTGTACACTAATTTGCTTGCAAATTTAGACTCCCTAGAATATTAAATGTTTCCTAGATATGTCCAGTACATTCTCAACTGTGAACTGGGCTCACAGTTGAGGGGAATAGGTAAGGTTCTTAAATTGGGACAGATGAAGCCCGGCATCTTTAAGACAATGAGAAAGCCTATTGTATGTTTCTCTGGGTAGAAACAACCCTTGTCCCAAAAATGTTAGAGCTCATTGCTCAAGGTGACAACCTAGCAGCACCAGCTAGTGTTGAACCCACACCTTTTACTTCACAACAACCTACACAGCAACAAATAACCATCACCTAACAAAGAAAATCCAAACGAACCTCTACACATGCTACTCAGTTTGTGCAGGCTTCTATATCACCACCCCATACAGGAGGAAGTGGACACTGGAGCTCCCACTTCTCCTGAGGAGCAAACCACTCCCATCTTACCAATGATCAGTGCTAAGGTTCCTCATGCTCAGCCTGATGGGCTCACAACCCCCTAAGCCTTAAGCCTTCACTCGGTGTCTTAACACTCTAATGAACAACCTTCAGGGGACAGTTACCATCCCCAGCCTCTTGATCTGTACCAACCCATTCCAAACCTAGAATTCTATGATGATGAAGACATGGGATTTAGTGAGTTTCATGAGTCTCTCTTCTCCTCCCCTACTCAAGGAGAGATGAGTACTCTTGTTTCTCCAATGTCTAGCCCATATCATCAACCTACTACTGAGGTGGATCTCCCTGAACCTATTCAGGAGGCCTATATGGAAGAGGCTCTCACTTCAGCAAGTGACTATATCATTAAGACCTCAACCATGGAAATTCAACCCATTGACACTTCAATTGAAGTTGTCATGATGTAGGGAAAATATAGCAGCCAAGAACAAAGTGCTGGTGATGAGGAAGAAGACCTTGGTCCTATTCTCTCATCCCCCAGTGATTCTTCTGATAAAGATGAGGGGAGTCTAAAACTAAAGGTGCAAAAATTGACTCACACCTGCACCTATTTAGTCTCCAAGGTTAGTCACTTGAAATCTCAGGTGACTACCCTGCTAAGAAGGGTCAATCATCAGCAACTTAAGATTTCTAATCTCAAAGAACAACTAGCTGAGAGACCTTTAAGGAGGACTCAACCAGAAACACAAGAACATGTGGATATGATAGAGCCAACCCCTAGCTCACCTGTGCAAGAGGGTGATGCTACCAAAAAGGGGGAGAAAGTTCAAGTAATCATAGGACCTAGGAGTTCTTCATGGAGTATGGACTTTGAGGATTCACCACCCTCACTTGCAATTGTCCATACTCAGCAACCTTTTCAAGTCTACATGGATGTGGACTCACTCATACAAAGTTTGTTTTAGTAGGTATTCCTAGAGCTATGCCTACCCCATCTTATCACTCTAAGAATCTAATAATAGGATGGAGGTGTGAAACTGATAGAAGAGCTCTGGTAATCTCTAGATCTCAGGGGCAACAGGAAATCTTCAACTTTTCCAACCTGAGATTCTATGAGAGCACCTATCTGGTTGACCTTCCACTTGCCAACCCAAGTCAAAACAGGCAAGCTGCCAGGTTAGCAGATAGGATTCAAGAAAGGGTGCTAGAAGAATTCAAGCTGAGGTCAAGACTATATAGACAGAGGCTAGCAGGTAAGACTTTTGGTTAACTGGATGTTGAGGTGTACCCTAAGATTAGCTTTAAAGGGGAAGCCTTGACTGAAAGCCCAGAAGTTGAACCTGTGAACCTTGAGACAGGAACTTCTTCAGCACCCATTACCCTCAGTGAGGCACCAGCTGGTGAAGGTGCTTCATAGCCTCTCTCTAGCCAGAGCTTGACTGCTGAAGCAACCAATAAAGGACAAAACCTCTTTCCACCCTGAGTCACCAAGGCCTATCAGTGACAAAGGAAATACCAAAATGACTCTTGAAGAGATCAAGGAGGAGAAGAGAGAGAGGAAGAGGAAGCTAAGGGGAGAGAGTTCAAGTGGTTCCCCAGGCTTCATGGAAGTTGCTATCAGGGCTGCCCCCAGGCCAAACACTCAAGATGATGAGTTAAGGGTAGCCAGGATAGACTACTTGGGGACCAGAAACTACAATGTGGATGAAGTACTCTCTCTTCCCTTAGATGAACTGAATGAACTGGCTGAAAAGGAGTTGTCCAAGGAGAGGAAGGAGGCAAAGGATGCAGCATTGCTCCTCAAGAACAAAGAAGAAAAAGACAGAAAAGGCTCTACAACCATGCTCCTACCCTCTCCCTAGTTCAAGAAAGTCCTGAGACAGAGGCTATGGCAACTGCACAAGCTCATATAGACAAGGAAGCTGATAGACTGAGCATGATCAACTACCTGAGTGCCACTGGCCTCTATCATGCATTTGCACTTTTTCCCTTATCATATGAATATGTTGAATTTGAGTATCTCAAGCAGCTGGAGCAACAAGTCATCAAAGAAAAAACAAAGGATAATGAGCTTCTTGAAGCTACTAAGATAAAACTAAAGGAAGAAGCTGTAAAGTCAAGAGTCATCATCCAAAGAGCCAAAAGAATTCTGCTAACAAACAAAGGATAATGAGCTTCTTGAAGTTGTATGGATTCTCTGAAAGGAGGCTTGGTCCAATTTTATATCCACTATGGATAGGCACATCAGGGTGATCAAGCAGAAGATTAAGAACGGAGAGCTTGTTTACTTGCATTCTCCACCATGTCCAGCTCAACATGAAGTTGAGGTCAAGGTTGAACCCACTAAGACAACACAACCTAGACCTAAAGTTGTATCTCAGCCAACTTCATCTTTTGATCCCTAGTAGGGTCCTCTTCCCTCTCCTTCTAAACCTGTGAGAGAAGAGAACCTAACTGAGAGAGACGCAGTAGAACAACCTGGTACTGAAGACCAGTCTTCTCAGTTAAACACTTCAAGGAGGAGGAAAAGGATGGCCATGAAGAATGTTTCTAAGAAGAAGTCCAATTCATCCACCTTTACACCTTAGGATGAGTCAGAGCATTCTGAGGTAGTGAAACAAGAGGCTACTCAACCAACTCAAACTCAAGTAGAGCCTCTTGCAACTGGAAGACCCATCTTGTCCAAGACCTTTGGTGCTAATCCAGACAGGTGGTATGTCATCAGAGATCAAGGGGGTCAAGATGTATATTTCTGGCAAGACATGCTTGATCTTTCTCTACATGATCTCCATGACATGAGAAGATACTATGAGAGTTGATGAAGAAAGGAATGGTCTTGATCCTGATGAGGACTGTTAATATCTATGTATACTTCTCTGTTTTGGTAGCATCAGCCTAGGGGGAGTTTGTAAGGTTATACTTGAAAGGCTGATGCAACCAAAGAAACCAAAGCAACCAAAGAGCTTCCAGCTTACATGCACATTATGCATAGTAGAAGTTACTTCGAAAGTTTGACAATTCTCATAGAAATTATTCCAAGTGTAAAATCTTTCGAAGCCAAAGACCAAATCTTCTAAAGCCAAAGATGAAGTCTTCCGAAGCTTCAAAGACAAAGTCTTCCAAAACGAATGAAGTGAAGACTGATTTCTTCCGAAGACAGAGAGGACATGCTTTCTCTGGTCTACTTTTGTATAAAGCTGACCAACTTTCCGCTACAACTCTGAAGACTTACCAACTTGCATGAGTTGGTGAAAAGGTCCATGTTTTTATAACTGTAGATTATGGTCTTCAGTATGTAACTTACTACTTTTGTACCTTTTATCCTTTTTGTAATATATTAGGATGTGAGCTATGGCATGTTATAGTCACTAGTCAAAAGACAATCTGCTTTTGGACTTTACATTGATCTTGTTGTCAAGATTAGTGTTTCCAGCTGACCTTCAAAGTATGGATGGCTGTAGAATGTAGTATAAAGTATCTCAGGTCCTTTTATTTCTAAGAGATGCTTGGTAACACTTGTAAAAGAACTTGAGAGCAATATACAACATTCTTGAAAACCATATTAATCTGTTCTTGTTCTTAGTTCTGTCTCATTGTTTACTTATGTTCTTAGTATCTTTTAAATAAACTTGGTTCCCAATTTGATCTGTTAAGTGTTCTAATACTCTCCTCATTGTGAGACTTATTGTATTGACCATCCCTTAACTGGTCCTGTAGACATAATCAATGGGTTCAAACCACAGGATTGGTCATTAAATAACAATTGCAAATGACTAGTGAACACATAATCAACATTTCAACATATTAATATCATACATTACCATCATACAAGTTACTAACATACTTTTTTTTATTTGCAGATAAGGCAAACCTTGTGTTTGTCAGAGATCATAATCTCTGTGCATATCTCAACCCTGATTCACTAAAGGCTGAGAACTACAAAGATATTATACAAGCCATCAGACAGACTAGGCTTGTACAGCCATGATAGCTAGACCTGAGATATATGAAGATCATATTGTCCAATTCTGGACAAATGCTCATCTGGAGCAGATGGAAGATCAACAAGTTGTAGTTTCCGCTATGCATGATCAACAAATCACTATCTTAGAAGAAGTGATAAGGAGGGTATTGCAATTGGGTGATGAAGATGCTAAAGGCCCAATAGAGTATGATGAGAACTATGTTCTACATGTGTTCAGACAGATAGGCTACAGTTGCACAATTGATAGGAAGCAAACCGAGAAGTCTTATATGTGTGCCCAATTCAGATTACTTATGCACACACATCAGAAGACTATGACTAATAGGAAGACTGGTTGGGATGCAACATCTCTGAGAAGCTCATCAGCAATTGCTAATATTATAGCAAGAAGACCTTTCAATTTTGTTGCTCAAGTACTAAATGGAATGATCTACAACCTTACTGAAGTGAGGAACAAGTTTCAAATGTATCCCAGATTCCTCCAGATGATCATCGATGATCTATTACCAAACATACCAAGAGAAGGAGGAATATTTTAGCCTGTTCATTTTAATGAACATGTGTTTAACAGGATTAAATCAATTTTATACCAAAGTGATAAAGTTCCTGTGCCTCCTCATATGATAGATCATGATCTCTAGTACCTGAAGTGTTTTTGAGGATTTCTGGTCAAGGTAACCCTCACATGCTCTTCCAAAATGTGATTCACCAAGATCCTATCATTCATCCTATACCAATCATTCATCAAGAAGATCCAGTTGCACCTGAACCAGAACCAATCATCCAACAAGAACAAGCATAAGAAGAAAGCCAAGAACAAGAATAGTTTCATTTTGAGCATCACATGCCTTCTCCACCTCAAAGCCCTCATCTATCAGATCAGTAGACTTTGTCATCTCTTTTAAGAGATATAGATGCATCACAGGCTAAACAAGCTACTCGTCATGAAGATGTTGGAATTTCATCTATGCTTGAGTCTGAACAAGAAGAACAAAGTGCTCATGTTGAGCAAGTTGAAGGTGAAGAATAAGCAAGTGATATCCCTACTGAAGAAGAGATTTGAGTACTCAAAAGTGTTTTTATTCACTGAATACAACAAGCTGATAATGAAGTCAAACAACAGAGCAAAAGGGTTGAAAGAAAAGCTCAAGAGCAAAGATGAAGAAATATAGAAGCTCATAGCTAATCGGAAGGCTCAGAAGTTGATTGTTCAGTTTCTGGAACAACAACTTGAACAATCAAAGGCAGAATTAAAGGTGAAAGACCAAGATTTGACTAGTTCAAGACTTGACATTACTTACTTGACAGAGCAGATAGATTCTAAAGATAATGATATTGATGAGCTAAATAAGATAATCTCTACTCAAAATGAAGAGATTAAGAGACTAAATAGAGAATTGGAGTATTTAGACACTCATCTGAATGAGGAAGAACATTCAGAAGGTCAGGAACAAGCACTGAGTGAAGAATTCATTGATCAAGCAATGTCTCCTGTTGAAGAAACTAGCACAAAGGAATCTGAACAACCAATTATCATCCCTTAGGAGACATACTTAATGGATCAGCTGTTTGGTAAGCCTAATCCATTTGAAAACATCCACTATTCACCCATTCTAAGACAACATTTTCATACACCAGACACCCAACCGTCTCAATCAAGCATCATTCCTGTAAACCCCTTAACTGAGAAGCAAAAGGAATTGATCAGACAGTTTGCTGTATCATTGAAAGTGCAACCCGAACCATCCAAAGATCAAGCTTCATCATTGTCATAGCCTCAATTGAAAACATATGAAAGGAAGAGGAAGAGACTCTACCTGGCATCATTGATGAAGGGAAAACAAAAGGTACAAGAACAAGATGAACTTGAGTCTCCACCTCTAAAGTTTCTTAAAGTTAAAACTGAGCCTGTGGATGAAGATGAATTTAAAAGGAAAGAATCAGAGGCTACTAACCTAGAAGAAGGAGAGATTGACCAATCTCATGACAAGCAGCAAGTTCCAATCATTATCCTTACTGATTCTGATGAAGAAGAAGAAGACAAGGATGAAGAGGAGATTGAAAACATTCAAGACTTATTCCCAGATGATGCAAAAAACACTTATGGGAATAGAGTTAGCATCTAGATATTTTCCATATGATACATTCATGTAGCTTAACGTATCTAAGGTTATAGACTTGCTCAAGGACTTTCAAGAAGTGATGAAAAATGAGTCTGAGCAAACATACAAAAGATACAAAGAGATCAAGGATCAAGAAGAGTTTTAGAAGAATTTGCCCAAAGATCCTCAAATAGAGAAGATGACCTACTCCCTGGTGAAAAGCTAGTTGAGTCACACAAGAATGCCATACAGGTCATATGCTGGCAGATCTTTATCACAAATGAAAGATCTTGTTAGAGAAATATGCAAGAACATGCTCACAAGTGCTTTCAAGCCACAAGTCTCCAAACCTCATCCAGTAGGATCATTATCTACCTATCATCAAGCTCCACCTGAGCTTCATCCCATAGAGGAGCCTTGCCAGTTCATGCCTCATAGGCTTTGGCCTGAAGGATATGAAATGAGGGAAATGATCAATAAGAACACAAATTTTATGAAGCTCTATGATAGTATAACACTCACAGCTTTAGCAGATGAAAGGAAGATAGTGGATTGGAAATATGATAAGATATGGGATGTTGTGCTGATTAAGATAGTATCTGGACTTGTCTAGTACTTATTATACATATCCCAACTTGGATCATTGTCTTATGAAGACAGGTTAGATCTTATGTAGCTGAGAATGGTGAATCACACAAAAATCCCAGAGGTGCTGATTTTTATCATATCATGAGATCGTACATGAATAGGCAGCATCATGAGTTTAGAATGAAAGTACACAGAGAAGATAAACTTCACTTAGCCAAGTTAAGAAGAGAACAACAATTGGCTAGCAAACAGTAGCAACAAAGTGAAGAACAGATAGCATATCTTGATAATTAGTCATTGGAGAGAGTTGGATATCCATTGAGACCATCAGATTTAATGTTGATCATGAAGAAGATTAATGGTAATCAATACAACTATCGAATCACTAGATGGTATTACGATGAAACCCACTTTGAAGTGGAGTTAGAAAGGAAGTTGGAAGGAAAGGAAGCAGCAGACATTAGACTTTTTGATCCAGTTATGATAAAGCTGCTACATCCATCATATGTATCATTCTTTAAGACAAAGTCATTCCCTGCCATTGAAGATGTATTGTGCAAGGGTGACTGTTGTTACTTTATACATATGTTAAGAATTCTAGGCACTGTGTATATGAATGCTGCTCTGAAGCAGTGGTTAGAGACAAACCAGCAGTCACTGACACAATTTAAAGGGATAACAAGCCTCAGGATCTCAGAAAATAACAATCTTGAAGTTCTAAAGGGTAATCATGTTGTGACCACTCTGGTTAGCAACATTAAAGTACAAAGCCTTGATCAGATAACCCTGGAGAAAATGGTACAACTACTAATCAAGTTTAAGTATGATGATCATAAGAGTGCAAGTCAATACTTCACTGAACACATAGTGAACTAACTTAATGCTTTGAAGATCACTCCCTTAGCTGATCAAGTAAAGGATGCTGAAAAGGATCTCATCATTGAGAAAGACGTTGAAAAGTCTTTGAAGGTCACCTCTGAAGTGCAAAAGAGTGTAGATGAAGCTGGTCCATCTCTTTCTTAAAGGTTTCTAACAATCAAACATGATAAATGACAATCATACATATCTAACTACTCAAACAATCAAAACATCAATTCATACATAACAGACATAACACACAAATCATAACATCAATCATTCATTTCATACATATCATAAAACATCATAAAAATCATGCAAATAACAAGTCATACAAGCAAACATATATAAGTCAAAACATACAAGGTAATCTAATTACACATGTGTAATCAGTTAATCATGCAATCATATAATTTATCAATTAATCATGCAATCATACATGAAACTAATCAATCAAACATCAAAAGTTAATCATGCATTCATGCAATCATTCAAATCAAACATAAACAAACACATTATCAGTAGCAAACAAAATAGTAACAAGCAAACAACATCATCCTTAAGGGGAGTATTGTCGGACTCAACAAGGGTATAAAAGGATAATGCTTTCCATAATCAAACATAATATGTTCTAACATTCAAATAATCATTAACTAACACATAAGCATCATTAACATTCATAACATACACTAATTAAGTTTAAATTTTTTTTTGGTTTATAGATAAAAGAAATTTTTGCTTAAGTGTCCACAGCGGATGAGTATTTTTCCATAGAGAATGAACAAGAAGATGCAGCGGTTGAAGAACAAAGTTCAAGTGCCTGAAGGGGATGAACAATCACATACAGCGGATGCCCAAGTCCACAGTTGATGAACAGTCCACAGCGGATGCACACTCCACAGCGGACAACAACAAAGCAAACATCAAGTGTTCACAGCGGACAGCATCCAAGGCACAGCGGACAAGTGGTTCAACTTCCACAGCGGACATCTTATCATCCACAGCAGACGCTAATCATCCACAACGAACGACTTATAGACTTAGGATTATATGTATTTTGTTTACATAAGGGTATTTTTGTAATAGTACATAGATCATTGTATGGGTTATAAATAGCAGTATACCCTAATTCTTTGTAAGCTTTTGAACAGTCAATCAAACAAGCAGTTTATCATTATTATTCAAGCATACAAACACACACAATCATTCACACACATAGATATCAAATCATTAATCATAGGTTTTTGCACTATGATTAATGAGTATTGAATCTATAACAACTTGTTTTTATAATTGAGAGATTGAAATCGATCCTTGGAGGAATTCATTGTTTTGTTCTTGTGTTATAACTTCAAATCCGTAAAAGTAAATTCCATTAAATGATATAAAGTAACACACATGTGTTGTTAACTTAAAATTCAATGGCCATATACGTAACAGTTATGAAGTACATTAGTAATGTTAATGTGTCAGATTAAACAGACCATAAATTATCCCCATGAATATATTTGTCGAAACTAACCAAAAAATATTGTATAGATAAAGTGAAAGTCATATAGAAAACGTAACATTTAATAAATAAATAAACATAAAGTATCGAATTTAAAATTTTGAAACTATTAGAGACGATGAATAAAGTATAGAATCTCCTAGAAAGAAAAAAATATTAGTTCTACTTCTATAATCTTCCGACGTGCAAAAAGGTCATGTCCATGTATTTCATATTTACCTTAATAGATTCGATGTTTTTCAATCTAGATCACCCGAAAGGGGTTTTTGCCGGAGACGAAGAAAGGGAAGGGAAAGGGGAAAGGCTAGCTGGTGGTGGTGTTGGACACAGTGGAAACCATTGTAATCGTGTCAGAGATGGTGGCAATCTTTTTCAATCTTTTAGTTGCAGATGTGAAAACTACCATTAGGATCATATAAAATGCACTCAGATCTTTCAAGTGAAATACAAGATGATAATTATAAATATAATGATCATCTCCATTATGATAATGTTTAGGAAGATGATCTTAACACTCTCATTGTCGATATTCTTTCATGTGGACATGTATACCTTGCAGAATAACACACCTAACGTTAATGACATCATCATCGTAGCATCATCTTCATCTTCGACTCATCTGCATCTTCATCCTCTTCTTCTCTGAGTGCCTTCATGACATCATCATTTTAATCAACGTTAACGAGGACTTTACGATTTCTAGAAAGAATGCTGATTTTTCCCTTAAACTATGATTATACAGAATTGATTTATCAGAATATTGATTTTGAATGTATTGAGTAGATGGTGAATCTTGAAGATGATGATAGGATGAAGTCCTCAACAAATTTTGATTTTTATTTTATGTAAATCTGTAACTTCCCTAATTAAAAGGAGTATAAAAAAGGAAATTAAGTAATTCCAAATATAAAATGACATTAATACTCTTTATGATTAAATTAAATTAAAATATACTAACCAATGGTTAGGATGAATTCTCGTAATTCTCGCGATCTTTAGGAGTCCTGAAAAGATCCTGACCATATATATATATATATATATATATATATATATATATATATATATACAATAGAAACTTCAATCAAAATATATGTTAAGGTCACCTTATTAGCATTGATTAGAATTAATCTCCATTTTCAACCCTTGACCTATTCAGACCAGTTTCGTCTCCAACTATTCAAGACATTTGGTCAATGACTTCAAATTTCAGTAGCTCACATCACAAAAATAACAATAGGAACTCCAATCAAAATAAACTAAATGACTAGTTTTACAGTTTCAACTTCTGTACATTGAGAATTTAAGTTTGATGTTTTCAATAGTAAACAACATATCCAACTGTTGGGATCAAAGGGGATGAACACACACATTATATACACACGCAGAGAGAAGACATTTAGTGCATATGATTTCATCAAGTCTCAAATGAGACATTACAAAGTATTTATAGGTGTAGGATTGGCGGGTTATCCACGGGTTACACTAGGTTACTTAACCACCAAGTCAACTACCATAACTACCCTATAACTAACTATAACTACCCAACTTATATTAATCCTAGTTATACAAATTGTCACACTAACTTAGGATAACATATTTAATTAACTAAATTTAGTTTAACTTCAACACCAAGTACCTAACTAATATTAATGTTCAAACATCTCTACAACTAATATTGGAGTTCTAGATTCTTAAGAATAAGCAAAAATCCAACTAGGTTTTAAGACATATTGCATTGTAACTGGGTTATTTAGTCAAATGATTCAAGCTATGCATGAAAATATATATGTAAATTTCCCAGGTAGGTTGAAGATGCAGATTAGTAGATTATCAAACTCCTGATATTTCTTAGATCATGATGTTATATATACATAGGAATTCACCAAGTATTACGAAATCAAGACAGTCAATACTATGAAAAACAATAACAAAGGAACGATAAAAGTAATTACATAATAGATTAATGTAATTGTGTATGTATGCTTGTGTGAGACAAAGGCTATGCAAATTCTTAAATAATACATAGAACTTTTATCATGTTCAGCAAAAAGTTGATTAGAATAGAATATAAAAGAACAACATGATTCAATACTACATCAAAACGTAATAAAATCTTGAATACAGAACTAATTAAGAGAGGTAACGTACAAGTACCTGTACTCCAAGGTTTGTAAGCTTGATTTGTCAAGGATGATGTAAGAAGGATCCCATAAATTGATTAAACGAAGACTTCGTGAGTCATGAAAGATATTCATAGATGCACATACATACCTCAAAATAAAAAGTTGAAAAATATCATATTAATGATTAAAACATCCTAAAAGTTTAATATTGTTAGGTATAGATCCTTTGTATAGGTTTAGATGATAAATCAACTCTTGTAATAACTCATTGTAATTCTCATTTGATAATGTAATGTAATGCATGAATTATATGTTAACCCATATTACTATGTGTGTTGGTTTATGTGTCATTGCAAGAAACATCAAACTTGGTCAATATGGAAAATTGATAATTAGAACAATCTGCGGATGAATAAGTGTTCTTCAGTAGATGTTCTCCTGAGCATAACTAAAGTATATGCTTCCGTAGATCTCCTATGGAAGAATAACAACTGCTGAACATGTCCAAAGATCAAGTGGAGCTACTGAAGGAGAGCTTGCTGCTGAAGAACAAGTACAAGATCTCCTGCAGAAGCACAACCACTGAAGAACAGATGTTGAAGACTAAGTATAGCTGCGGAAGACCAATTGCTTCAGAAGAAGAACTTCCTATGGAAGACAAATTCCTACGGAAGATCAAAAAGTCAACAAGTCAACATGTCAAAGCAACATCATCAAATCAATGACGACAGAAGATATTGAAGTCAAGCGAGTATTCTACGTCACATCAATATCTTTCTTTGTGTAATTTACCATTTCCAATGTAAATTGTGAACTCTTATGCCGATAAACAAGGCAAGGATGCACACATATAGAAACAGAATAGCGAAACAGAATAGCGAGATATTAGCAAGAAAATAGGAACAAAATAGAGAGAGATTGAGAGATAACGATACTCAAATAGGTGTATATATTAAAAGAAACGATACCAATCAACAGAATGACAGAGGATGATAGAGAAGAATAGAGAAGAACAGAATAACAGAGAACAAGAACAGAGAACAACAACAATATAGCAATCATAAGAACATCAAGAGCATCAACATCAATTGTAATCGGTTCGTTGTGAATGAAAAGCAATTGAAAATCATCTTTGTGTTATATTATTACATTGTGTTTTCAAGGTGTTTTATTTTGTTCATCGATTTCAATTTATAAACAATCCATTAAACAGCAAGTATTGATAGTTCCGCGAACATTACTTGTTAAAATCAAATTGATAATTCTTGCGTCGATCCTTGGATTCACAGGTTGTATAAGAGCCAAGTGCTTATTGATCTAGATCAATTGATCTATCAGTTTGATTTGTTTAATTGTTGTTTATTTTAATCAGGTTTGTTAATTTTTGATAATTAGCATAGTTCATTAACATGAGCAATTCAGTGATTAGTGCTTATCAACCTCCAAAGTTGGAGAACAAATCTGATTTCAAAACATGGAAAATCAGATTTGGGAATCATGTTAATTATACAGATTCTAACTTATGGGTGTCTACCATTGACGGTTCTTATATTCCACCTGCATTAGGACCTGATTACAAAGATAATAATCAACCCATAAGTATGAAAAATCTATCACCTGATGATGCCAAGAAAGTCAAAGTTGACATTAAGGCCTATAGTATGCTTACTATGGCTTTACCTGAAGACGTATTAATCAGGTGTGAAGCATACAAAACTGCTAACTCATTATTGAAAATTATTCACACTTTGTGTGAGGGAAGTGATGAGATTAGAAGTATTAGGAAGGATACCCTACGTTCACAATATGAAACATTCCATCACATTCAGGGTGAATTCATCTGTCAACAACTCCATAGGTTTATGCAACTTGTTACAGAGATGAATATCTTTGAACTGAAGTATAAAAATGAGGAGTTAAATAAAAAGATGCTTCATTCATTACCAAGAAAGCTGGACCCACACTGTGTCTATGTTCAAGAATACTCTTGATCTGAAGTCAATTAGGTTAGACACTCTGGTTGCAAAGGCAGAAGCTTTAGAGTTGCACGAGAAAACTAGAAACAAGAGTGTTAAAGCACCTATAGCACCATACCGATTCAAAGAATCTAAGGGTGTTGGAAGTGCCTTTATCTCTAATGATGATGAAGGTAACTCTTGTGTTAAGAGTGATAATGAAGAGGAAACTGGCTTCTATGCTACCAAGCCCTCTAAATTGAACTCTCAAAACGATCAAACCAGAAAAGTAAAAGGAAAGGCTGATGATACCAAAACCAACAAAACCAACAATCAAACAAAACCAATCACTATGGTTTTGGAATCAAAAGAACAGAAGGTAGCCTTTGCAGCCTTCAGCTCAAGCTTTCAAGCTTACATGGGAAGTACCTTGACTCCTGCGCACTTCTGTCAGCAAGACCTTGAAGAACTTCATCCTGATGAAGTAGAAGAGATGGATCTGCAATGGCAAATAGCCATGATTGCTTATACAACCAAAATGTACATGAAGAGAAATAAGGGATTGTTAGAGGGAGGAAGAACAACAAAAATTGGTGTTGATAAATCAAAGGTGAGCTGTTACAAATGTAATTTGTATGGTCACTTCTCAAGGGAATGCAACAGCAATCAGCAATCACCAGCCGATGCAAGACAAGCAAGTTAGAGGAGCTTCAAGCAACCTCAGCTAACAAGTTCATCCCCACCAGCCACTAGTAATTCTAAAGAAACTGGTTTGATTATTTTGTAGGATGGTACCTGTGACTGGAGCATTTATGAGAAGGAAGTACTAGAAGAAAATCAGGCTTCGATGGCTAATATGGAAAACAAAGTTCCTCCAATGGCCAGAGAGGTAAGAGAAAGGTTATGTTCTTCCTTATGTGTTGATGAGGTTGAAAGATATAGGGTTCATGGTCAACAATTGGCTGATAAAGTTAAAGAAACTATGCTTTTAAATGAATCTCATATAAGAGAACATAAACTTTATCAGGTCAAAATCAATTCATTACAAAAGGATTTAGACAAACTTGTGTCTAAAAATTATAATCTAAAAGAAAAAGTTGAGCATTTGACCACCTCCTTAACAAAGTCCATATCAGATCATGCATCTACTAAAGTGAAGCTTCAGAAATTTCAACTATCATCACAGCAATATGAGAAACTGTTAAACTCTCATATTGAATCAAAGAACAGGTCTGGGTTGGGTTTCATGCTGTTGCACCACTAGTTAATGATAACTACAACACCCTACCTGATTCAATGACAAACAGTTTATCAAATCATTTTGTATCTAGTACCAAAAGTGAATCAAAAGATGAAAATAATAAAGAGGTAAGTGGTGAAGATACAGAAATTAGTGAAACTGATTCATCTGAATCAGAATTTTCAAATCAAAATGAATCAGAATTTGACTTTGATGACTGTGATGATTTGGATTAGGTTGATGAGCCTAATGAACAAGAAAGTGCTGGTTTGGGTAAGGGTAAAAATGTAATATTTGAACCAATAATTCCCAAAGTACTTGATGAAATCAAGCTACCTTCTCCCCCAAAACAAATAAATTTGTTGAAGACCATCTATACAAGAATTGGTCAGCTGAATGAAGGGATTCAGGAGCTCAACAAAAAGCATAACAGTCAACCAGCATCAAGAACTATGGAGGAAGAAAAGAAAAACACTTAGCAGAACACCTGCGGAAGAAGAAGATAGGTCCTCACACATCCTTAGAAAAGCAAAAGAAAAATGTTCCAAAGTCAACATCCGTAGAAGATCTATGGAAGAAGAAAAAACAGTCTTCGGTAGAAAATCTGTGGAAGAAGAAATCATCAAAACCAAAACAGTCATCCGTAGAAGATCTACGGAAGAAGAAAACACCTGCTGATTCAACAGCTAACCCTAAAGGTAAACTACAAAAAGAAGATCTTTCAGCTGCTAAGTTTGAAAAAGAATTGAACCAGCAAAAGAAGACACTGAAGAATAAACAGACAAAGATAGAAGCTGATTCTAACAGTGAAGCTGAAGAGATGTATTGGAAATAGTGTGATATGCACAACCACAACATAAAAGAATGCTACTTCAGCAGCTATTGCTCCATTTGCAGTATGAACAATCATATGACAACTGATTGTTACTTCAAAAAGCACTATGCTATTTGCAACAAGAAGAACCATTCCACTCAAGAATGTTACTTCAACAAGAAAAACAAATCCAAATTGCCAAAGAAGCAACAATCTGTGACTGATGAATCAGACTCACAATCTTCTGAGGATGAAGAATCAAAGGTGTAAAAACAAAAGATGCAGCAGCCTAAACAAAAAGTGCCAAAGGTCAAGAAGCCAACATCTGCTGATGATCAAACAAAGAAGAAGAAGGAGAAGCAACAATATCAAAGCAAGACTCCTCATAAGAAGGTAGTGTTGCAGAAAGATGAAGCCTTCTTTGATCACTTTGACAAGGGTAATCATGTACCTCAATCAAAAATAAAAGATGCTAAAACTTTTTCTAACAAAGCATCATCTTCAAGTTTGAAGAAAAAGGTACTCAAAGAAGAAGTGACAGAAGAAGTAACTGTGCTTCAAGATCAAAGTGCATCAAGTTCATCTTCAACAGAATCATCCTCAACCCAAACAGAACATAATGAATCAATTGGGGCTAAAAACAATCTTGAGACATCTAGGCTCATTCATGATAGAGTAACTATTCTAGATAACAATGGCAAGCCCAAGACCATTAAGGCTTGGGCTCCACTTTCTAATTGATTTTATTATTTTTATAGGAACATCCATGGAGAACTGACAACAAGTGGTACGTTGACAGTGGTTGTTCTAGGCTTAAGACAGGAAACTGTTCTCTCCTCCATGACTTCAAACATAAAAATGCTTCATATGTAGCATTTCGTGGGGATAAGAAGGGAGGTAAAATTGTTGGTGAAGGAATAGTAACCAATGGAGTACTCAAGTTTAAGAAAGTTAACTTTTGTGAAAATTTACAATACAATTTACTCAGTGTATCTCAAATTTGTAATCAAAATTATACCACCTTATTTGATAACTCCTTCTGTTACATTCTTAAGCGAGGTTTTCAAGTTCCAGCAGATTGGATCCTTTTTAAAGCACCAAGAAAAAGAAACACTTATGTTTTGGATATGAATAACACATCTAAGACAAGCAATGAAACCTGTCTGATCTCTAAAGTCATCAGAAGATGAATCACAACTGTGGCATAGAAGGATGGTTCATTCTAACATGAAGAACTTGAATGAGTTGATCAAACATGACTTAGTCATTGGCCTTCCCAAGAAAGAATTTTATTTTTCTAATCATTGTTTATCATGTTATAAAGGGAAACAACATAGGGTGTCACATAAGTCCAAAATAATCAACACAAACACAACACCACACAAACTGCTACACATGGATCTTTTTGGTCCAACCAATATGTTAAGCATTGGTAAAAGGCAATATTGTTTGGTGATTGTTGATGATTTCACTAGATTCATATGGGTTTTAAAGATCAAAATGTTAAGAAATGATAGTACACTATATTTTTTTTTACTTTCATGATTTTTAAAATATTTAATAATGACTGATCAGATGTGATTTGATATGTAAGTAGGTTCAGCTTGAATTGAAAATAAACAAGTTCATGCTTAACATAATGTCAAGGTGACAAATTGTGGCCAATTCCATTTTGAGGAGCAAGCAAGTAGGTCTTATCCTGCTGTGATCAACTTACTCACCTAAGCACACTATGTTGTCACACTTTATAACCTCTATCTTTACGCATCATGAACTCTTTGTTTTGTATAAGCAAAGACCTGAGTTCCTAGGCACCTCAGTTTTACGTAAGTAAAGACCTGGTTTCCTGATGTTGATCATCAAAAAGTTCCAAAAAGGAACAGCTCTAAAAGAATCTATTGTGATCAACTGTATATTAATTTAGAGCTTAAAAATCATATCAGCATTAATAAGATTTCAAAGAAATCTTAAGATAGAGCATATAACTTACAGAACATAGTTTTATGTGTGAAAAAGTGATAAAGTGACTCATAAACGAAGGACAAACTCTAATATGACTTGAATGTGGAGTCCATATTTTTATATCTTTAATCAGTACCACAACATGATAAACAACATGACATGTTGAATATACACTTTTCTTTGAATTTATATGGATCAGTATACTTGCAATCAGCACTAGATCTATGTTTTCTATCATCAAACAAAAATGTCTTAGGAAGTTACTTAGGGTCATAGTATGATCCCATTGTATGATGTAAATGCTTGTAACTATATATTTAAGTTTCTTCTTGTAAATAAATTTTGTTTTTGTTTTTTTCTTTGATAATAAGTTAGACAGATAATTGCTTTTCATGCTATTCTCTTTATAAATTTTTGATAAATACATATTTTCATGATTAATCACAAATTTCGGAGGAGTAGTAAAGCATGAAAATCTGAGTTTATCAAATGTGTTTTATTTTTAAATGAAGAACATTGGGACTCGAACACTAACTTGGCTGCAGGATATTTAAAGTTTATAACAAATCATTTCTTGCACATTTTCCATGAAGCAGAGTCAATAAGGTCCAATAGCAAACAACAAATGATCTAACATGATGTTAAGATCATACATCAAAAAGATCAAAGATTGTGTTTCCGTAGATTGGTACCCTATGGATAAAACAACAAAATCATAACAAATTTTGCCTTCCGTAGATGTTCTGTGGAAGAATTAATTTAAGGATAAAAATAACAGCTAAGTTTTGTCTTCCATAGATGTTCTGCGGAAGAATAAAATTAAATCAAATCAAAAAGGAAAGTTTTGGCCTTCCGTAGATGTTCTGTGGAAGAGTAAACTTGTGGATAACCACTGAAGGGTAATTAGGGTTAAGGGTCCCACAACAATAAATAAAAGGTTTTCATAGTGTCTGAGGGAGTATAAATGATAATCCGACCGTTGTCATTTTTATTCAGTTTTTCAGAACCCCTTTTCAGACCTAGAAAAACTCACTCAAACCAAAAACCTATTTCTCCACCAATGATTACAAGAGACTAAACATAAGGGGGAGTATTGTTAGGTCTAGATCCTTTGTATAGGTTTAGATGATAAATCAACTCTTGTAATAACTCATTGTATTTATCTTTTGATAATGTAATGTAATGCATGAATTATATGTTAACCCATATTACTATGTGTCTTGGTTTATGTGTCATTGCAGGAAACATAAGACTTGGTCAATATGGAAAATTGACTGTTAGAACAATCTGCGGATGAATAAGTGTTCTTCCGTTGATGTTCTCCAAAGCATAACTAAAGTCTGTGCTTCCGTAGATCTCCTACAGAAGAACAACAACTGTTGAACAAGTCCAAAGATCAAGTGAAGCTACTGAAGGAGAGCTTGTTGTTGAAGAACAAGTACAAGAACTCCTGCGGAAGCACAACCACTGAAGAACAAATGTTGAAGACTAAGTGTTGCTGCGGAAGACCAATTGCTGAGGAAGAATAACTTCCTACGGAAGACAAATTCCTACGAAAGATAAAAAAGTCAACATGTCAAAGCAACATCATAAAATCAATGACGGCAGAAGATATTGAAGTCAAGCGAATATTGCACGTCACATCAATATCTTTCTTTGTGTAATTTACAATTTCCAATGTAAATTGTGAACTCCTATACCGATAAACAAGGCAAGGATGCACACATATAGAAACAAAATAGCGAAATAGAATAGCGAGATATTAGCAAGAAAATAGGAATAGAATAGAGAGAGATTGAGAGATATCGATACTCAAATAGGTGTATATATTGATAGAAACGATATCAATCAACAGAATGACAGAGGATGACAGAGGATGATAGAGAAGAACAGAGAAGAACAGAATAACAAAGAACAAGAACATAGAACAACAACAATATAGCGATCATAAGAACATCAAGAGCATCAACATCAATTGTAATCGGTTCGTTGTGAATGAAAAGCAATTGAAAATCATATTTGTGTTACATTATTACTTTGTGTTTTCAAGTTTTATTTTGTTCATCGATTTCAATTTATAAACAATCCATTAAACAGCAAGTATTGATAGTTCCGCGATCATTAATTGTTAAAATCAAATTGATAATTCATGTGTCGATCCTTGGATTCACAAATATGAATCTCAAAAAACACATAAAACTTGATAAAAATAATACATACCTTGAACATCCAATTGCTTATTACAGAAACCTACTGACCTTCCTTTTTTTTCTCAAAAGGCAATGCCATAATGGTATCACCTATGCAACACATTCTGTAAAGACCTTCAAACGATCGAATCCACAAAATATTGCACTTGATAATCAAATTAAGATGAATATGTGTGTGTGTGATATCTATGAACTTAAACAAACTCAATAGGATATTATTAACCAAACGATTACAATATCATAAGAGTTTACATCGTTTAAGCTCGATTCACCCGAGGTGAGCTCCCCTCAGGCGGCCTATCACACAATGCTCTACTCTCTCACCCTCAGAGCAATTTTACAAATGAAACACACATAATGAAATACAAAATGGAAATAAATATTTATACATGATGAACTTCATGAGAAAACCTCCAAAAGTTTTTGCATGACCTGAAGTTTTTGCATGAACTAAAAGTTCTAGCATGAAGTTAAGTTTTCGCATGAATTTTAAAACTTATGTCCTTTTAGATGTTTTTGTTATCTTAGATTTTGCTTTTCATTTAATATTATAATCCATATGAGTTAGGGACTTACAATTTTCCCATTGGATTATGACATCGCGTTGAGTTTAACTGTAGTCACACGTCTTCAAGAATTATATGATAGTCGAGTATCTTTCACTTTAGTCTTCCCCCTAGCTGTAACCTCCTCCTAATATATAACTTAATAAAGGATATCACTCACGGGTCAAGATTAAACCATTCTATCTTGATTATTTAGACTTAAGCTATATTGGGCATATGGCGGAGAGATCCAACTTCCATTCTAGATTCCCAAACAAGCCAATTCTTCAATCTGATGATAAGATTCTGTGATAATGAACCAGATCATCTAAAGCATTCTTCCCCTTTGTAAGATAAAATAAGCTCATATTTTTCAGAGTAAGAGTACCAAACAACCTTGATTCTTCACTTTATTTAACCGATTGATCATTATCTCCAGCAATAAGATAAAATAAGCTTAGATTGTCAAGTTTCAATTCACGAATGACTTAAAAAATTAAGATAGGCGGTCAAAGCTTTTGCATGGATGATTAAGTTTTTGCATGGTGAAGTTTTTGCATGAAAAGGTTTTTGCAAATGACGGTTACTATTGTAAAGTTTTGTATGGAAAAGTTTTTGTGAAATACGATTACTTTTGTAAAGTTTTATCATGGGAAAGTTTTCACATGGAAAAGTTTTCACAAGCACTGTTACTTTTGTGAAGTTTTCGCAAAATGCAATTATTCCCACAAAAACTTCAACTAAATCCATAAAATATTGCACTTGATAATCAAATTAAGACAGATCTATGCGTCTGTGACATCAACGAACTTTTAACAACCTTAATCGGATATTATTTGCCAAATGATTACAATATCAAAGAAGTTTACTTTGTTTATGCTCGATCCACCCTAGGTGAGCTTCCCTCCGACGGCCTATCACACAATGCCCTGCTCTCTCACCCTCGGAGCGATTTTACAAATGAAACACACATAATGAAATAAAAAATGAAAATAACTATTTATACATGATGGACTTCATGAGAAAACTTCCAAAAGTTTTCACATGAACTAAAAGTTCTCGCATGAATTTAAGTTTCCGTATGCATTTGAAAAGTTACGTCCAGTAATATCTTTTTATTTCTTGGGTTTTGCTTTTCACTTGATATTTATAATCCATATAAGCTAGGGCCTTACACATTCACAATCATCCTTGTAACAAGCCTGTGAAGGCTTTAACTCCATTTCCCAAGAAACTTGTGTTTGTTTCGTTACTTCAAATCATCTAATCATACTACTTTTACTTTCTACATTTCTTCTTCTAGCACCAAAAAATCACAATGTGAAATAATAGAATAGGACTCAAAACTTTGATATGATAGAAATAATTGAAAGGGAATAAAATAAAACCTAGGCCGAACTGTAGTAAAGCACTAGCATCTCCAGACTCCAGAGATGCAAATATTTACAGATACACCAAGAAAACCAAAATAATCCATAAAAACTATTTCATGATCAAACATTCTATAGAGACTTGTGATGTATTTTAAGAAATATTAGAATAAAAGCATATCTTTTCTTATTGACTACTTCTCACCTGGTTACCGATTTCCTTTCAATCGAACACAAGATCCACCTCATGCAATTGAAATCAATTGCACCCATTTCCCTGTCAACCGATTAGGGTTCTACGTCAGATGTTGACTGCTTAACGCAACTTGCAATCAGGGATTTAAGAGACAACAATTAGCATTTGTGATTGTGATGAACCTTTGATTGGGAATTCACTACTATCTTGGCTTCTAAGGGACGAGCTTCAAAATTTTGATGTGATTGAGATGACAATCAGGGAGGGAGGGAGATTAGGTTTGCAATTAAGAGGGAACATAAATTTATGAAATTTTTTTAATAAAGTTTAGTAAATTTTTGTACGGAAGAGTTTTAGGGGTACAAAGAGAATTTTTTTTACTTTCGTCAACTTTTAGGAGGGAATTAAAAAATTATCATTTTAAGTTTCTAACAACTTAAAATATATTTATATGATGATAAATCTTTAGATAGAAATATGAGATTGATTTATGGTGAATTTTCAAATTTATAGTTTTAGCGTGAAATTTACCGAACTAGCGCTAGAGAAGAAAAAAGAGTGAAAGCGTTAATCAATGATATAAAATCTAAATAGTATAAAAAATTTATGCCAAGCAAATATAGGATATGCAAAGTGCAATTAAAAACCTAAATTAATTGTATAAAAACTAAATATCACTAAAAGTGTGCCAAAGCAAATATGACATACAAAAAGTGTAATTAAAAGCTTGAATTAGTGTCACAAAAGCTAAATTCCATTAAGAATATGTGCTAAAAATGACATTTTTATATAGCAATAGTTGCCTAACAGACCCTTATTGGTAATCATTAATCAATACTTACCCTAATTGATCATGTGTGACCAATATTGAAACAAATTGCCTCTAATTAATCATAATTAACTATGATTCAATCTAATCATGCAAAACCCCTCCAACTATACATAATAGCCCTGTTTGATCATAACTATCACTAATTACCCTGTTTGATCATAACTATCACTAATTACCAATAATTACCCAAATTTTAATTATTGATTATCATTGACCATTGCTAACTAATATTGACCCAAATTTACTATCACTAACTATTATTGACCATTGTTGAATAATGTTGGCGCTATTTATCAGAATCATCACAATTGATCCTATTCATAGCAACTTCGTAGTTAATCTGTATTAAATATGCAACAAACTTTTTCTATAGTAAATATTCGTAGTAATCTTGTAGTAATGAGATCTTGTCAGTTTCAGAAGGAATCGTGCAAATCGTCTCAAAAGTATGATCCAACCTACACGATCATGCAAATCACCCCTACACGCATATGTATCCAATATCTACACATATTGTGTTTTTTTATATGTTTAGGTATTTATCTTGCCACATAATTTTTCTTTAAAATATAATTTTATTTACTTAGTTTATCTATATAGTATTTATAAATATTATGTGTTAGTAAAAACATAGTCAATTACTCACACATATATTAGTTTTTTGTCACGTCTATTTTAAAAAACAAAATAGAAAATTATTTATTTAGTTTTTCTACATATTTATTTATAGATATCATTTGTTGGTAAAACATTGTATATTACTTACACATGTACTACTTTTAACATATGTGTGGGTATTTATTTTGCCACGCCATTTTTGAAAAATAATTAAAAATTTTATATACTTAGTTAATATACATATTTTTTACATACATTATGTGTCGGTAAAACGTAGTCAACTACCATCACAAAAAATAATTTTTATCATATGTGTAGATAGTTTACCTACACATAACAAAATTGAGCCACATGTGTGGGTAATTTTACATTTAATTGATTATGAGTTTTGAGGGGTAATTTTCCAATAAACATCATGTGTGGATAAAATATTTTATCAAAATATATTAAGTGTTACTCATTATAAAAAAACATCAACAATCATTTAGCCACACATATACAAAGTTGTGTAGGTATTTAGCCATGTATTTACAAGTGTAGGTAAATTATGTGTGGGTAAACTCCCAAATTTCTTGTAGCTTGAGTAATCATGAAATTTAGGCTTAGTGTACTCGGTTAGAGATACTCAGTTAAACAAGTACTCGATTCACAGTACTCATATGCAAGTACTCTATCATTATCTCGTACTCAGTTCCAAGTAAAATGTTCGATCATGTATAAGTTTCAATATTACTAAGTATTCGATTTTAATTAAGTATTCGTATTGATTTATATTCTCAGTCCAAGTTCTCGCATAGCTTTGAAGTTCTTGCTTAACTATGAACTTCTCGTAGATTCAAGAAATTCTTGATAAGAACCCTGGAATGTGAGAATATTTGATTCGACCTAATAATCTTTTTAACAAATACATTTGCTTAATTATGAATACTTAATTATTTATACATTATTGGCGATCACAATGAGTACACCGATTTCACCATTTGAACTCTTTTGATCCTCTAATTAACCTAAAAGTCCATTCAAGGGTTTCTTGACCGAATAAATCTTGGGATTAACCCTTGATTATGAACTAGAACCCGTCTTAATATGACAAGATAAATGTAAAATTTAAAATTTAAAATAGAATAAAATAAAACCGACGACAAAAAAAAGTAAATATAAAAATAAAAATAAAAATAAATATAATTAAACATGGAACATACATAAGAAAATAAATACAAAGTTTGCAAGTTGTTGTTATGTGATCATATTCATATGACTATCTAAGACACACTACAATATAGCGTTCAGACTCACAAACGTCAAACATGATATATGGAGGACTAGGAGTAAGATACATCAACAAAACAATTATTAAGTGATACAACTTCTGATAGTTATGACTCCATCGATGTTAGCATCTAAAACAGGTCTTGCAAGCATAGGTGTCAAAGCAGGGTTAGCATCAGAAAAGCCAATATTACCCAACACATTAACCATACACTTTCCTTGATGGATCAAAATGCCGTCTTCACTCTACTTGACTTTTAATCCTAGAAAAAATATTATCTCGCCCAACATGCTCATCTCAACTTTTTCTTCATCACTGTCTCACATTCCTTACACAAGGCATCATTTATGGAACCAAATATGACGTTACATGTGGATTTGTACCATATGAGATCATCTTTGACCTTTTGTATGAAGAGATTTGATCAATAGTCCTATGTGTGTAGCTATTTTGAGAAGATGACCTATCAGAGTAGCATACTAGGCGCGAGGAGCTTGGTGTAGGCCATATAGAACCTTATCAAGTTTGTAGACATGGTTAGGATAAGCAAGGTCTTCAAAACCCAATGGCTAACAGACATAGATCTCTTTCATAACCTCCTTGTATAGAAAAGTAGTCTTGACATCGATCTGATAAATTATGAAGTTCATGTAAGATGCATATGCCAAGAAAATCTGTATTGCTTACAAATATGCAACTGGTGCAAACACTTCTTCATAGTCAATTTCCTCTTAATGGTAGACACCTTGGATTACTAGTCTAGCTTTGTTCCTCGTGATGACCCCTCGTGTTATCAATTTTATTATGAAACACCCAACATGTTGCAATAGTTTTCTTTCCCTCATGTAGTGGAACAAGCTCCCAGACTTTTAGCTTCTAAAACTAGTTTAGCTCGTTTGGATAGCTTCCACCTAACATGGCTCTTGCAATGCCAATGTGAAATTTTTGGGCTTAAATTGTGAGATAAAGCATGAATATAGACAATGGTTGATTAGCTCTTATTTATTTTGTGTCAGCACTCCTTTAGTAAGTGGACTGATGATTGCATCCATAGGATGATCCTTATTGAAATGATGAGAGGGAGTCTCAGAGACTGATATATTCTCTTATAGATTGGTGATATGGCTAGTGACCTTTTTTGTTTCTTTAATGATTTTTGTTTCTAGCTGATCCACAATATCATCGAGAACAAGTTCGATTATTAAGAATCTATACGAGAACTTCGATAATGCCGACAAATAATCTAAAAGCGAGAACTAACTATAGGAACTTTTGCATCGACCATAAGCTATCCCAAATGAAAAAACTAGTCTTATATGAGAAGTCAAATATGAATACTAACAAACAAGATCTTTGCTGTGAGTATTGAGTTGCGTAAACTTATGCGAACATAGTATTGTGAGTACTAACTAAATATGAACCAAGATTTAGTTTCTAATTCAGAACCTTTAATCTTGGAATAGATTCCCAAAAAGTTAAAATTCAAATTTGATTGCGGAGGAACATGAACTAGTTTTGCAGATATTCTTCTTCAGCTAATAATTTCTAAGACTTACGAACAAAGTGATTAGAACACGTACAACTTAAATTTTTTTACCTTTAATTCAAACTCAAGTGTGATTGGCTTTTAAGAGCTATAAGGCTCTCATACCAATTGTTAAGTCCATAACTTGCATGGATCTTCATAATTAATCAAAACCGACAACTATGTGTTAAATGAGCGGAATCCAAATAACAAAAGTGTAGCATTCAACCCCTCTACCACAAAATTGTAACACCCTAGACAAATCCCACATCGGCCGTGGATAAGAGATATTCTTGTTTCATGAGAAATGTCCTACCTCTAATATCATCAATGCTTTTTGGGCGTATTGGATGTGGATGAGAGGAGAACTCCATAGTTAAGCGTGCTCTAGTGACAACAATCCAAGGATGTGTGACCTCCCTGGTAAGGTTTCACCCAGGAAACTAAAAGCAAATCCATGAGTTCCCTGTGGGTAAAGCAGAAAATATTAGTGGTATAAAGGGCCAGATGTTACAAATGATATCAGAGCCACTCCTGTGCCATTCGGGATGGTGGGGCAAACTTATAAAGGATGGTGAGTCCCTAGGGGTGCCATTCGGGATGGTGTCAGAGCCACTCCGGCCCCTCTACCACCAATATTTTCTGCTTTGCCCATGGGAAGTTCACGGATTTGCTTTTGGTTGCCCGAGTAAAAACTTCCAAGGGAGGTCACCCATCCCTTGATTGCTTCCACCAAAGAACGCTTAAATATGAAGCTCTCCTCTCATCCACAACCAATACGCCCAAAACGCGTTGATGATATTAGAGACCAGACATTCATTATGAACCAGGAATCTCTCCTATGCACGGCCGATGTGGAGTTTATGTAGGGTTTCACAATCAGCCCCCCCCCCCCCCCTCTTTGGACTCATCATCGTCGATGAGCCCGAGAACTCAACATCCCCGGTGAGGTTTATCCCACCATCTCGAATAGCACAAGAGTGGCTCTGATACCATTCTACAACACTCGGTTCCTCTACCACCAACATTGTCCGCTTTGCCCATGAGGAGCTCATGGATTTGCTTTTGGTTGCTCGAGTGATGATATGTTATACATTTTGAACCAAGAATCTCTCCTGTCCACGGCCGATATGAGATTTGTCTAGGGTGTTACAAAAAGGTTCTAGTAAGATATAATAAACAACAAAGTCATTATAATATTATTTATATTCTTTACCACAGATGATCACACTATGTAGGATTTATAATTGAATACAAAAAGAATTAACAATTATAAATTGTAACTTACGACTACTATTGAAAACATTCTATTTACATCTTATACACTTTAAGTACAAACTAAAATGCAAGCCCACAAATTACTCGGTCTTGTACTTGCGAACACAAGTACTAGTGGGGTACTTATGTACTTTCATCCATTGATCTTCTTTGATACATCACCCTATTAGATAAGGTCTTTATAACTTGTGACATTGTATGCTTCGTGGTGTTGTTCCATAGCATGGATTTGAGAAGGTAATTATTGGCAATGGTATGGCATTTGCTATCTCTCATATCGGACATTCTTTCCTTCATTTATCTTACCCAACTCGTTTACTTGGACTTGTTCATGTGGTTTGTGGCTTAGCCAATAATCTTTTATCCATTACAAAGCTTATGCTTGATCTTCTTGTTCTTCTTTTGTCCTTACTTTTTGGCTTATCTATTTAGACATTCACAAAGCAGATCCTCTACACATGTGTGCTAGTGCTCTTAGTTATATTCAATGTCTCCTACTTTATTGGCTTCTCAAAAGGTTTGGCACTCTTGCTTAGGTCATCCATGTGATTCTATACTATCCAGACTTACATGTTTGAACTTGTCTAATACATCTATGAGTAAACCTTATAAATCATACCATGTTTTAAAATCTACTAGATTACCATTTTATCATGTTGTGACATACTCTGCTTTCCTTTTACATGTTTTACATTATGATATATAAGCCCATATCATGTTACTTCTAGGACTGGTTACCGATATTTTCTTACTTTTATTGATGATTACAATCAGTTTACCTGTATGTATTTTTTAGCTTATTACTCTTAAGTTGTGTATTCCTTTCTCCATTTTAGACCTTTTGTTGAGAACTTGTTCTCATGCACTATAAAGTAGTTAGAGGATGATGATGATCCTAAACTTTCTCGTTATATGACTCTGGTAATGCTTATTTGATTTTCTATCCTTACACTCCCCAACAAACTAGGGTTACTGAGCAGAATAACCATCATCTTTCTAAGATAGCTCGAGCACTTATGTTTCATGTGAGTCTATGGAAGAAATTCTGGTACGACACACATGCCACAACAATCTTTTTCATCAACCATTTACCTTTACAAGTGTTACATGATTATTCCCCATGCGAGGTCTTTTTAGTTCTCATCCGAATTATTCTAGTCTTCGCTCCTACTGGTGTTGGTGTTATTCGTTTTTAGGTAATATTCATACAGATAAGTTATCACCTAAATTTATTCATTACTTGTTTTTTTGATATGCTCCTAATCATCATGGTTATGATCCACATTCCTGTCTCATTTTGACCTCTCATCATGTTATTTTTCATGAGACTGTTATACATATTCCAGATACATCTTTTTCATCCTCATCACCCATTCCTTCCTTATCTACTATTACACTACCTCTATCTTTTTCATCTCTCATATCCCACTTTTCCTCTTCATTCATTTCTTCCTCATCTTCATCTTTTTCTTCTTCACCACGACCTCCTCCTCCTCTTTTCCCCCCCTCCATGTTATTCTATGATCAATTGTTCTCCTGATCATACTCATTTTCCTAAACAATTTCTAGATCATGTTTTATTTCATGTATCTACCATACCTACTATTGAGCCTACTACCTTTTATCAAGATGGGAAATGGCTAGTACAAAACACTAATCTTATATAAGAAATAAAATAAGTAGAGGAGCCAAGAAGTTTTAAGAGAGCCTAAGAAGATTATGCAAAAGCATACATGCCACACATTTCTAGGGCTTTATTTCTTTTCTATATCCTTTTCTCTATGGTAGATGGAATATACATTTTGTTCTTCTTCATCTTATGATTCTTTCGCCCGTGAACCCAAGCTAATTTTTCTCTATTGTAGCTAAATTTCTAAACAAAAAGACATACTTGCAGCACACAAGCTATATCTTTGAAATGAATAATCATTGCCTACAAGATAAGATGTAAAAGCAATGGGACTCAAACTGTAAAACACACTAAGTCTTCTATGGTCGATAGATTGGTCACGAAGTCAAGATATTATAGCTTCTTACAGATCCATTTATAAGCATAAAGGTTATCTAAGATGAAAAGAAAAAAGAATATACTAGCTTCCCTCATTTCAAAGTTGGATTAGTAGTGACATTAAATCAATTCCTTGTCATTTCAAGTCTTCGTCAAGACAGAAAGAAAGGATCCCTCCTTACTACTACCAATTTCTCTAAGACTAATATTGATAGACGAATGCACCCTGTGATGAAAAGAAACTTCTAAGTCACAAAGTCTTGAAACTTAGCGCTAAAAGCCAAGTGATCTAAGGAAGCTCGGTCAGTTGATAGATGTAACACTAAGCTAATCTGGAAAGTTTAGCAGAATCAAGAAATTGACATACCTTGAATCTAGCCTACAATCCAATCTGTCTTCCCTATTCTTATTAATGAAATCCTTTAATGAAGAAGGTAAGTAAATGCTACTTAAGAAGCAGAAGCACCCTTTTGTATTCACTAATGATGAGATGGTGAAGGAGCGAGTGGATGATGACACTAGGGAAGCCCAATCAACTGATAGGGAAAAAATATTCCGTTTGCTTATTTAACTACTAAGAAGAACAATAAGATCTGATTTCGGTGTGTTATACTTTTAAATAAGTTTTTATGATGTTCATGTCATATCTGCTTTTGATGTGTTATACTTTTAACCCACTTCCCTATTACTATTATAAAATCATACTTCTCAAAAAACCGATAATATCAATTTTTGTAATAAAATCAATAACGGCGATACTCGCATTAACATCGCTACCTACACAAACTCTATCCTCATCAAGAGATTATATTTTATTTTCAAACATATGGTCAAGGCTTGGACAATCCCCTTCAAAGCCAAGATGACCAACCCCTCCTTATACACTAGCATCTCTTACCCTATTCAAGTGAATATTTTCTCAATTTAGTAAACCAAAAATGGTGACACATATTAGACAAGCCCTATTATAGTCTCCATAAATGTTATAAGTGTCCTTAATATTGTAAGACAAGAGTAGGAGAAACCAACATACTTCCATGACAGCCAACCCCTCTTGCCAAAACTCACACTCAGTTAATGTGTCCTTTTTTTCTTGACTTTTTGAGGAGTTCACGTGGCCTTTTTTACTTGACTTTTCGATGGAAGCAAATACATCAAATTTATTTTTAACTTGCATCTTGCTTATTATGTTTTATGATACGCACTTGTTAATCAAAATATACATTGCATGAGTTGTCTTTTATTACTTTAAGTTCCCTTGTTACCACACAAAATAGTTAACTCATTCACTCGAGCCCAAGGATAGATATGGATAATACTTTTGGGTTGACACCCCCATTCATTGGGTTTGGTCGCTCCGACCCCAAACTACTTCAATGAATGTCTATTTCCCAAGTCATACTAATGTCTAGTGATAAAACTTTAGTTGGGGGCATTATACTGTCACAAGGTTAGGTTGTGAACTCATGTGGATTAAAATTACTTCTTACATGTGCAGCCGCATACAAATAACATAACATGATTCAATCTGGCCTACTTATTGCTTATTTAAGTTTGAAACCTACGAGCTTACCAACTATTCTAGTTGACATTTTCTAGCATGTTTTTCAAGTAACATTTGAAGTAGCTTGAGATATGCAATTAGAAGTTCATTTTGAGATTGTAACTTTAGTCTTTGATTCATTTGTTTTTAATTTACAAAATGTCAAGACTTGTATTCTAAACATATCTTCTGTTAAATATTAAGTGAATGCATAACTTAGAATTATTCTCTTCAAAAATGTGTTCATGATACTTTATTAGTTGTGCTCCTGTACTTACACCTTGATAGGGGTGTAATAAGAAGTATTATCCACATTTATTTTCTAGGTGATAGGTCAAGGGCAGAACCCTCTTCAAGATGTAGATTTGTAACATTTGATTTTTTGATATGTTAATATAAGTGGATATGATGTTATCTATGTTTTAAAATGAATGAGAGAATAGTATTTAATGCATGTTTGAAAGGATTAAATACTTAAAATGATTATTAGAAGCTGAAGGACCAAAACCACTAATATGTGAGAATCAAAGTTATGGAGCCAAAAATGTGAACCTGACAAAGATGGTACGCAGGAGTTACCCTAAATTTTATAACTTCCTAACAATAGCTAAAACACTTCAGCATGCATATTAAAAAATAATAGTCTCTTGTACAAAGAGCTAGAAGACTGAGCTGGCTATCCAGTATGATAGAAGTCTAGCATAAGTGTAAGCATTATCGCTTTTATTATAGTTTTAATGAATATTATTGAATGCATGTCGTAATGACAAGGCATGTTAATACATTTAAGTTAACTTTCGCTACGATTTCTCTGTAGATTTTGTGGTCTATGTATGTCCAACATGGGGCGCGTCTGCATGATAATCTTTACACGTATGTGGCTACCTTTAAGGAATAATATCAGCTTTTAAGAATCATTTTAAATAGATTAAAGAGTAAATTACACGGATAGTCCCTGGGGTATACACGTATTGCAACTTTAGTCCCTACTTTTAATAAATTACAGATAAGGGTCTGAACTATGTAAGGAATAATATCAGCTTTTAAGAATCACTAAGTTTCTCTGTTTGTTTTTTTAAAAGACCAAAATACCCCTTTTTATCTTCTTCTCCACATTCAAAACCCACCACCGCCTCTACCCTCAACCCACCACCACCGCCACCTCTACCCTCAACCCACCACCGCCGTCGTCGCCTCTACCCTCAATCCACTACCGCCGTCGTTGCCTCTACCCTCAACCCACCACCGTCTTCGCTGCCTGCATTTTCAACCCACCACTGCCCTCCATCATCTTCTTCATCTTCTTCATCGTACGACGCCTCCGTGACCTTGATTCTGCTGTTAGGTCCGCGTGTGTCGGAGCTGTGACGTCGATTGCTTCGGAGATCACCACATCGTCATTCTTTTCATTATCGAAGCCATTGGTAGAAGCTGTGTGGAAGGAGCAGGATCATAACACTCAGATCGGATCAGCGTTGTGTCTATCGACGATGATAAGGAATTCGTTGCAGAAGCGAAAGTAGGGAGCATTGCAGAAGCTGTGGCATAGGGTTTTGAAATTAATTAAATCAGATAGTTTTAAAGCGAAGCTGGCGTTGTTGTCGATTATTGGAAGCATTGCTGGTGCTGGTGGCACTGGTGTTAATCGGAATTTGTTGAATTCATTGGTTTCGTGCTTGATTGAGTTTTTAAGTAGTGACGATTGGGCAACAAGGAAGGTTGCAGTTGAGGCATTGCGAAGGTTAGCGGTGACAGAGAAGGTTCACTTGACAGCTTTCAGGGCTTTATGTATTACTTCTTTAGAGAATAAGAGATTTGATAAGGTAATTGTTATCAATCACACTTTCAGATGAATGTTCTGCATATAGTTTCTTCAATTAGCCAATTACTTCTGCAATTAACTCTTGGTGGAGTTGGAGGATGGTGGTGGTTGGTGGTGATGTAGGGTGAGTGATGAAGATGAAGAAAATGATGAAAGCGTGTGGTGGGTAAGTTAAAAGATGTAGAAGATGATGGTGTAGGTTATTTTAAGTATCTTTATTTTAAAAGTAAGGGTATTTTGGTCTTTTTACGTAGACTTAACTGATCAAGTTAAGTTCTGTTAGTGTTAGGGACTGTAATTGTGCACTCATGACATAGTTTAAGCCCGCATCTATAATGTATTGAAAGTGATGACTAAAGTTTCATTACATGCATACCCCAGGGACTGTCCGTGTAATTTACTCTAGATTAAATAATCAATCATGAATTTAGGTTATTTGTTTTCACCATTTCACTATATGATAATATATTAAGTGGGCGATTAGCGTTTAATCATATTTAAATAAATTAACATGTACTTAATATAGTTGCTTTGAATGTGATCCTTAAGGAAAATATATCAAATAATAACCTTTCTATATGATGTTCCTTGTTCATGTAATCCAATAAGGGGTATGTGTATATATGTGTGTGTGTATATATATATATATATATATATATATATATATATATATATATATATATATATATATATATATATATATATATATGTATATATATATATATATATGTATATATATGAATATATTTATATATATATATATGTATATACACAGGGGAAAATTACTGAGAAAACCAATAGTTATGCGAAAAGTAAAGAAATCAATAACATAATTCATAACTTTTTTATTGTTTTAATTGTTAAAAGGTTACTTGATTATTTGTTACATATATGTTGAACACATATACAAGAATGATGAGTCTGAAGTATACGTAACACTATTTCAAATGAAAAATAGTTATGTATATGTAACCTATGTGTGACGTATATGTAAAACTATGTTACGGTTTTTATTTGATCCATACCCCTATCTATATATAAACACACACGTATATAAAAGGTAGTGACAAAAAATCTACAAATTATGTGATCGGATTCATTGGTTTTCTTTAGTTTTCAAATAACAATGTGGTTTTCTTAGGATTCTTCCCCCCTATATATATATATATATATAATAAAATTATTTGTTAATTTTTTTTATCACCATAGTTATACAGTGTAACTAACTTTTACCAAAACTTACGCCACTATAATGTAACGATTTTCTTCTTATTTTCAAAATTTCTCACTTTTTAAACAAACTTCACCATTTATTCAAAACGTTCATAACTTTTTGTATGCTAACATTTGTTTATACAGATTACAACATTAAATAGATCGTTTTAATATCTTAAATTTGAGTTTAGTATTGCTATACTTTTTTAAATATTTTTTAACATTCGTTGTGGACCACTAGTTTGACCGGTGTAACTCTAACTTACAGTGCCGACGTGTCCTGCTGTAAACCACTAGTTGGATTAATAGGTTAACGTAATAAACAAGAGTAAATATTTAATCTCGATCTTTTCCTATTATATTACATATTAGTAGGATTGAATTATCTTTTCATATAAATTTCTAACAGTTTAACGGAACAAAAAATATTTGATGAATTTGACTAATTTAATTATTTTTACATACATGTCAATTATTTGTTTACAATTGTTGATCTTAAACTAACTTCTCTTATTGTTTTAAATGGCTACAACTTTTCATACGTTAATATATTTTTTCTAGAATATGGTATTATAAAAATGTGCTTTTCTTTATTTTTTATTTTAAGTATATTATTTTTGTAGTTTTTTTAGTTTAAAAAAGTTCCATGTTAGTTCACGCGATCACCTGTCTAGTACATACATACGTACATATGTACGTACATACATATAGAAGAGTTATATTGAAAAGGATGGAATTTCTAAAAAAGAGTGAGAAGTTACCATCATGGTCACAACAATATTTTGTTATTTTATTAATTAAAATTTAATAGTATGTTTTTGTTATGTTATTGTATCTATAAAAGTTTAATAATAATATACCATTAATCATAATACAATGTTCTACATTAGATAACAATTTTTATTTAAATGCATTTCGAAAACTCATTTTAATCAATATTCACGACTTATCAAGTACCATATGTTCAATAATATTATCAGGCCGGTATAATAACGAATCCGTAAAGCATATGTAGATATTCACGAAAATCCGAGTGCCTATATCATTAAACTCAACAAAATCAAAGTGTCCCTGAAACTATCATTACGACATTATCGTTTACGTTTAAAATCGAACCGCGATAAAGTGTGCGTCTAATCTGCTAGTTTATAATAACATTTTGAGTGGTGATAAATCAAATATTAAAAAGACATGATGATGTGAAAATAAAAATAAAAGGATGCTAACATTTGAAAGAACTAGTATTTTTAAATGAATGGTAGAAATTTGATGTGATCAAAAAGATTTTATGATCATGAAATAAAATTTGATGCGATAAAATTAAACTATTATAGTATTTTTAACCTGGGCTAAGCTTTTTACTATGATATTTGAGAGAAACTATTTGACAATATTATTAGGGTTTTTAGTATGAGTCTATGGGCCCAGTTAGGTTTAAGAGTTTGCATTATATTCTTTATATATTTGTAACCAAATCTATCAATAATAATGAATTCAGTCTTTTACCATCTTACATGGTATCAGAGACTTAGGGTTCTGGTTACCTTCTTCTCCGCTGCACCACCACAAAAACATACAAACCCTAGCCGTCGCCATCGAGTTCAAACCCTAGACAAGGCAGTGTGCCGCCACCGCCGCCACCCTGTCCCACCTTCGTCTTCTGTTTCGTTTCTTATCTATTTTCTAGTTTATGTTTAATAAAGTTTCATTATCGGTTGAGGATTCAAACCTATTACCCATATCCATTATGTTGGTTCGTTGACATTCATTCTCTTGGTTTGTTTCTGGATTATGGCTCCCAACTTACAGCGGTCACTATGTTTTCTTTGTTCCTTTTATTTTTTTCGTTTATCGGTGTTTTAGCCGCATCAAGGACCACGGTCCACGGCTACCGATCTCAAACCACAGTTTGATTAAATATTTCTATTCTTTTTAGTTCTACGGATCT